>JAVLVB010000550.1:419143-504268 GCA_032876305.1 Orestias chungarensis | reverse complement strand
TGGCCCATATTCATCTCCTGAGAAAACAGAACGGATCAGAAAACAACAACAACAAGCAAACAAACAGAACCGCCATCCTGGCGCACGCGAGTCTTTTTCTGTTTGTTACGATGAAAATCAATCAGCAGGTTTTTTAATCAATAGTTAAAACTGGATATTCTGTTTATTTCACCTTCCTTCCAATCAGAATCCCCGGAGTATCTGCGTCCACAATGAAGCCAGTGAAAGCTTTGCTGGTTGGACATTTGGGATCAGGGTGGGTGCGAGCGAGGAGGAAGTACCTGAGGACACAAAGAGACGAATCAGACTGACTGCAACGACTGCAGACGGCGGCCATGTCTTGTTTCACCATCAGCTCAAAAACCACAACATTTCTATTCATCAATGCTCTAATTGAACTGAGGAAAAAACTAAAATTAATTGGCACAGTTTGCACTTATCCAGCCACATTAAACTATCGTTGTGTCGATAGATCACAATTCCTATGACAAGAAACGTATCTCTATGAACGATGAAGCCCGCCCCCAGCAGCCAGGTTTAAATGCGCACCAGTTAGCTTTCCCTCCGTTGGTAATCCACATCTTCTGCCCGTTAACGACGTACTCGTCTCCCATCTTAACGGCTCTCGTCTTGAGAGCGGCCACGTCGGAGCCCGCTCCAGGTTCGGTAACGCAGTACGCCTGTGGAGGAAGACGCAATCTGTCACTACGGCAGTCACGATAAACTACAAACCGATGAATCGCACAATAATCTCATGAATTATTAAATGCAATACATTTTGTTTACAGAGAGACACGATCCATACATGATCTATTTTATTTTGGTTTTTGTTTCCATTTTATTCTTTAAAATCCATTTTTGGGTCCAATTCATTTACGATCTTCTGTTTGATTTTCTTATACCGTGTTTTCTCCACTATCAGGCGCAGTCTAAATTACGAGGTCCATTTCTCTACCTAACTTTGCCAAATGTCACACAACAACATTTTAACTTCAAAACATTTTTTTTATTGTAATTACTTAAAAACTTCCAACCGTAGGAACCCAGCAGATTACAATAATAAAACAATTTACAAAACCACGAATTTAGATTTTTCAAATCGTATCAGGTTTTAGTCGCAGCCCAAACTTACACACATCAGCGGCTCCTCTGTCATCTTCCCCAGGTATTTCTTCTTCTGCTCTTCATTTCCAGCTATGATAACAGGCATTTGCTGCAAGGTGGAGACAATAAGCTCATTAATACTCAGCTGCAATGTCAGTTTTACATCATTATGATTGATGAGGTGTAAAAACTAACAGGAAGGAACCATAAGATCTGCTTGGTAGCAACAAGAGGGCCTCAGCTAACAGAATTAGAAACCATCGCTTTAATAGTTTAATAAGAAATAACAGCTTTCTTTTGGAGTGTCAATAAGATATTTTAATAGAATCATACAAATAAATTCTGCTGCTATCGTGTTCTGATCCATTGCCATGGACGCGTTACCCATTTGTCACCTCGATCATGTTCACACTTACTCCCAGAGAATTTGCCTCTATGGCCGTCTGCATTCCAGTGCAAGCGTAAGCCAGCTCCTCTGTGATCAGGCAGGCGTCAAAGATGGACAGGCCCATCCCACCTTAGAGTGAACACACAGAACATGAGCCACTCATTTAGGCAGAGCAGCTGCAACGACATCCAGGCGGGCAGATGGCAACAATTTAAATAGTACGATCAAAACAAAAAGGAGGATGAAAAGTTGGCTTTAACTTAAAAGTTTAAAATGAATGAAACTGAGGGGCTCACCGTATTCCTGTGGGATGTGACTATTCACCAGGCCGAGCTCCCACGCCTTCTTGATGATGGGGAACGGATACTGGGAGACAGTTAAAGGCCAGTTACACACCATCAACTCCATGATTATAAACATATAATAAAAAAATGTAAACAAAACAGCAGCTGAAGGACTGAAACAACATATTTATATAACTAGATATTTTTTCAATATATATATATATATATATATATATATATATATATGTTTGTTTTAAATGTGCTCCTTTTTCCAAACAGTTGTAAATAATAAACCAACTCAATTTTGGATCATTATTAACATTTAAACTCAGTTTTAGATCTTTACCAACATACTCCACAGATCAAGGTTGTGAAGACTGACGTTTTCTTGTAAAATTTTAGTTTAAATGCATTAATTTGCAGAATAAACGAGCGTCTATTTACTTCGCCGCTCTGGTCATAAGCAGCTGCAACGGGGATCATCTCTTCCCGGGCAAATCTCCGCGCCAGCTGCTGGAATTCCTTCTGCTGATCCGTCAGTTCTGCTCATCCAGACGACAGCAGGAGTAAAACAATAAAACCCAAAAGCATTCACTCAGTCACTACAACAGCATTAATTTACTACTAGAAACAAAGAACACCAAGACGATTGGAAGGAAAGGGTTTCTCTACATCATAAGCTGCTTTTACACAAACCCACCAAATACAACTTTGCAATATTCTATTGTAGGAAACTGTTTGGATCTCAATAATTGTTCGATAATCGATTAAGCATTATGAAGGTTTTCCTCCGACTCACCGAATGAGAATCCGGACGATCCTGCAGGACTGCTGGAAGCTGCTTTGGCTGCTGTAGCGCTGGAGCTCTGCAGACGAATCCCAGACCGCAGGCTGGCTCTGAACACCTGCAGGCACGGCGAGATCAGCGTCGGATCACTGTCACAGTTAAACTACCAACAACCAGTGCTTTTTAGATTCAACCCTCATGAATCTACAACCTGTAGGAGGGTACATCTTTAAGGAATTGTCGTTTTTCCTTTTTTCAATGTTTAAATACCCTAAAAACGTCCTGAAAACAGCCTACTATGTACAATATTCTTTTCTTTTTACCATGCTATGCACCTTTGTTTACTCCTACGGTCATTACTCTACTTATCCTTCAGTTAATACAATCGAATGCAACCCAAATACAGTTAAAAACTACAGGCAGTTGAAACATAAGCAAATATATCCAAATGACACAAGTCTTGTGCTCAGACAGCCTTATATCTGTGCGTGATCTCCAGAGCTCACCAAACTGACGGGTCATATGTTGTTTATTTAGTAAGATAGAATGTTTTTGGAGCAGAATAGTTCCTCCAGAAAAGATTTACACTGAAGGAAGTGTTACAGTTGATGACCAAGGGTCACAGGTCAGATTTAAGAGCCCAGGATTCCTTTATCAAAAATAAATTTCTCATCTCTGTATGGAGTTCTAGTAATGGAAATTTTTACATTTAATGTTTCAATATTTTTCAGTAAAATATGTCTTCATTTGTTTTACTCAAGATGACCAAAAATGCTATTTATTTTAGTTTTATTGAAATTCTATAAAAAAAAATACATGTGGGTCATTTTAGAAATTAAAATGTTTTCTAAGTAAAAACAGAAGCAATGTCCATTTGTAGATGCTGTTAAAATGTGCCAACATTGTGTATTTACTTTGTTTTAGTTTACTTTAGCGGCATCAGTCTTTGCACAGGCAATCTACGGTCCCTTAAGATTGTAAATCATATATACAACGCTACCTTCTTGAAGGTAATGCTGTACATAATGTAAAAGAAATACATGCAAAATAAAAATCGGACAAGTAAAAGAAATACATTAATGATGTTTTATCCTCATTTTCTCTGAAACAATTGCATCTGCTGCGATAATTACACTTCAGTTAAGCATCTCACTATCCCGGTAAATTTAGCATCACTGTCACAGTTATTGACACAATAAATACCACATGTGCAACCCCCCACATCCCCTCAGAAACCACAGAAACAAGGTAGAAACAAATGTATGTTGATTATATGTGCCCGGTTTTGATAACGTTGACGTTATTGCATATACATCTTAAATCACTTCTTAAGGTTGTCCCAACATTGGTACCGGTCCAATATCACCGAATAGAAAACAACTCTGATTCTAATGACCGTTTTTGTGTTTTTTGCCCCTATATCTATCTGTTTTTTATTAGTTTACTCAGTTGTTGTCTTTGGATTAGAGTATGCTATTTTAAATCACTGCACTGTATGCTAGTCTTGATTATGTTTTTTGTAGCTCTGTGAACCTACTGCACTAAAGCAGGCTTTTCTGTCCCTTCACTCAGACAGGGTCTCAGTTTAAATTAGCCACTCTTCTTTACCTTGAAGTGAACCTTGAAGCTGCAGGTATTTACATGAAGCTAAAGCTAATGCTAAAAAACGCAGGTAAAGGCCGGCAATCAAAGATCGAGGAGACAGGAAACAATTCAAATAGTGACTAATAATGTACAAGAACACACATGCAGCAGCTCTTTGGGCAAAAAAACTGCATTATTCAGTGTTTTAGCTGTTATAGCATGATGCTAACTACTGCTAGCATGATGCTAACTACTGCTAGCATGTGACGTAACGGTTAAAACTCCCGTTGTTTTAGTAAAAAATAAACGCGCTTAAAAGCTTAAAGCTTAAATATACATCCTAACTTGCTTCTTTCCTAAAGCAGATAACATTTAACGTGAAAATAAACCAACCTTATTGAGCAACATTGCGAACCTTCAACATAAACAACACAGACTGACTTTCAGCCGTCTCTACGTGACCTCACGTCAACGCGCTCTCGACCAATCACAGCAGCGGAAGGGGGTCACGTGCTCCTGCGTGACTTTTGTCCCAGTTTTTTTTGTTTTTTTGCAGCTTATCTAACTTGGTTCACCTCTGCTGTTTATAGCAGAGTTTATTTAACTTAATGGAAAATAAACGAAACCGTATCCCAAAGTTAACCTCTGCAGGATTTAGAGGTGCTGTGATAAGAACAACTAACAAATATGACACGTGGATGAGTCTGTGTCATCAAATCTGTTGCAAAGGTTGGACAGAAATATTCAGAACAACTAAAATCCCAGATATGCAGGGGACAAAACATGGTTTAAAATTGCAGGGAATTAGATTTCTTGAAGGTGGAAAGAGAATCTGATGCTCTGATGCATGTAAGGTCGTTCCACCAGCCAGGAACCGCAAATGAGAAGAGTTTAAATTGACCTGCACGGGGCTTTGTTCAGGTTAGTTGGCCCTCCTTGGAGGAACGGAGCGGGCATGCAGTGACGTAAGGCTTTAAGAGGGTGTTGAGGTAGATGGGCGCTGATCCATCAAACACTCTGTATGCCAGCATTAGTCAAGGCGGGAAATGACCAAGGTCTGAACTAGGAGCTGTGTCGCATGTTGAGTTAGATATGGCCTAATCATCATGATGTTGAATAAAGAGAAGCGACACAATGAAGCAACAGAAGCAACCTGATCCGCAAAGGTCAGCTGATCATCGATCATGACGCCCAGGATTCGTAAAACCTTAGTGGATGCCACAGATAGGGAGTCTAACCTGATGATGATGTTGTGGTGAACACTTTCCTTGGCTGGGATGATTAGCAGTTCAGTTTTGGAGAGGTTCAGTTGGAGGTGGTGATCTTTCATCCATGCAGATATGTCAGAAAGACAGGCTGAGATTCGGATCGGTACCGAGAGGTCGTCCAGAGAAAGGGACAGATAGAGCTGGGTATCATCTGCATAGCAGTGATAGGAGAACCCATGCGAGTGGATGATTGGGCCCAGAGAAGTAGTGTAAATGGAAAAGAGGAGGGGGCCAAACACTGAGCATTGGGGCACCCCTCTGGTGAGGTGGTGTCGTGTCAATGTTTGACCTTCCCATGCCACCTCGAAGGATCGTCCGGTGAGGTAGGATTCAAACCAGGAGTGTGCACCCATGTCTGCCAGCTTGGTAAGTAGGATGCTGTGGTTTACAGTATCAAATTCAGCTGAGAGGTCCAGTAGGATGAGAACTGATGATTGGCCTGTCGCTTTGGCTTCTTTTAAGGATTCCTGACAGGAGTGCTGTTTCCGTGGAGTGACCGCTCTTAAAGCCTGATTGGTTAGAATAAAGGACCTCATGTTGGGAGAGAAATTTTGTCACCTGCTTTGAGACAGCTCTTTCAATGATTTTAGATAGGAAAGGGAGGAGGGAGACCAGTCGGTAGTTCTCCACTTGGGTTGGGGCTAGGGAGGGTTTTTCTAATAAGGGACTTACCTGGGCTGGTTCTAAGGCGGTGGGGAATGATCCGGTAGACAGTGAAGCATTGATCACGTGAGTGGCTGCTGTCACAACGGTTGGAGCTATGGCTTGTAGGAGTGTGGTGGGAATAGGATCCAGAGGGCAAGATGCAGGGCGGCTGCTTGTGAGAAGCTTTGATACCTCCTCCTTGGTGAGAGGATGTAAGTGAAGAAAAGGAAGCAGTGGGTTTAGCGGCGCTCAGAGGAAGGACCAGTGAGGAAGGGTGAGCTGTGGTCTGTGTAGATGGGTCTGAGAACTGACTGCTGATCGCTGCCACTTTGTCTGTGAAAAAGTTGGCAAAGGAATCTGCCCTGAGGTTGGTTCCAGGGGGAGGAGATGGTGCGTTTAACAGAGACTTGAAGGTAGAAAATAGCTTCCGGGAGTCGGTAGCGCTGTGGATCTTGTCCTGATAGAACTCCTTCTTTGCAGTGGTGACGCTTGAGGAGAAGGATGAGAGCAGTAACCCCCCCCCCCCAATGGTCTTTGTCTGCTTGTCTTTGCAGGTTCGTTTGTCTGGTTTGTCTAAAAAAGCAGAAAGCCGCAGCTTAACACCGACTACCTGCAGCTCAGAGGACAGGCTTTAAAAATACCTGATTTAATTTTAAACTAAAACTGGAAAACCGCTGGAAAAAAACTGTTATTTTAAATCAAACTTGTGAAAACTTGTTTGTTTACAGCGGTTTATGATAAATAATACCCAGAATATAGATTAAATTTAGTCTTTATTCTATATTTGATCGTGATTACTCTTGTATTTGACAAAATATTTGTTTTTCTGAAACCGCTTTGAGGTTTGTTTGCTGTCCTCATGATTACTGTTATGTCTCTCTCTGTTCCCAAAGACGACGACCCTGCAATACCCTTTAGTAACCATAGGCCTATTTCTAAATTAATTAATTTCATAATAAACAAATCAAAACCATTGTTCAAAATGAATTTCAATCAGAGTTTAAGAAAACAAAAACAACAGCTGCTTCAGAGTTTTCAAGGACAAAACCCTAAACAAGAAAATGCATTGTTTATTAATTTATGAAAAGCTTTGGCATAGCAGATCATGAAATACTAAATTAGCAAAACCACGAACCAGCAGTAAGAATAAACTTCCGTGAGAAGATAGTCTTCTGCTTCCATAGATGTTTCTAAAGGCGTGCCTCAGGGATTATCCCTTGGGCCTCTTCTTTTTTTTAATATAATTTAAACAAACAAAACCTTAGTTTAACTTGTGGTTGAGCTCAGCCCAAATAATATCAACTATCCTTTCTATGCTGATGACACTGTTCTCTGCTGTCCTGGGTCCACAATATTTGAAACATGTACAAATGTGCAGTTTGGATACAACATCATTTTAAGATTGCTAATAAAAGAAGAAAAACTATTCATTATCAAGGGTTGTTGCTATTGGCGTGTCATGGTCAGGTTATTTAGTAACATGGACAAACCAATGATATGGGTTTCTGAAAGAAAATATATAAAAATTTATTTTTTAACTAAATATGAATGGTGGTGATCCTAGCAAGACCTGCTATGATTGGCAAACTTGAATAACAACTTACTTCTAATTATAAAGTCCACCACTAACAGTGTTCATATTTTTATCATTTGTATTTATTTACATTATTGCTTGTAAATTATTTTATTGAGCATATTTAAGAAAATGATAAACAGAGTAATGATGGAGTGTTTGTATTAGAGTTGTGTTTTTATGTATTTACCATCATTGGTAAAACCTATTTCTGGTCACGCAGTCAAATAAAAGTCTCAGACATTTATATGCTCTGTGGTGCAGAAACTTAATTATTAACCCATAAATAATCCTTGTTACCATTCCTCTATCTCTGTCTTTTAAAATAAATGTCAAAGATTTTGTAAAATAGACTAAAATTGACTTATTTTTTCTTAAAATTCAGTCTTGCTTATCTTTTGAAGCACAATCCTGTCTATCCAGAACTATGGTAACCTCAGTGTCCTCATGCTTTGGGTTGGGTGATTTCCTTTGTCACTCTTCACCACATTATTTCTATAAATATAGGGAATTTATAACCATTCCTCGTTATCTGATTATTTCAGAACAAAAACAGTCACTTTGTTCTTTTATTTTAAATGCATTGTATTGTATTTCTTGTATTCTAAATGTATTTTAAAACACCTTCAAGAAAGGCTGTACTAATGTTAGAGTTGATTATTTTTTGGTATTTCCATAAAAAGTGTATTATGTTAATTAATTGCACGGTTTAATAAATTTCATATATTTAATGTTTATTAATGTTGGTGACAACTAAGGATGACCCCAAATTCAGTATGTCAGAAACTTAGATTAAGACCAACACAAAAAAACAGATTTCTAGCAATAGAAAAACTAAGAGCTTGTTCAACACTCCATACTTTGTTGCGTTTCGTTTTTACTTGGATTACTGCAGCAGTGCGGCGTGGCATGGAGTCAATCAGTCTGTGTCTCTGCTAAGGGAGCCAACGTTGCTTCAATTGTGACCTTCAGCTCTACTGAATTCTACCCCATCTTTCTCTTAACAATACCCCCCCCAATAGATTTAATATGGAGTTAAAGGTCAGGCATGTTTACTAGCAAGGAGCCTGTTGGTAAGGAAGTCTGGAAGCCCTATAAGTACATCCCAGTAGATGTGTGGGTTGACCTTTGAACTCAGAACACACATGGGAAACATGGACTTTAAGCAAGCCATTCCGTCTCCACTCTCCCTCTTGACTCAGAGTCATTAATCTCCGAAGGAAATGGAAAAAGTCACCTTCATATAAGAACATAATTTTAGAACATTTATCCCAGGTGAGAAACTTCTGACGCTCGGCGAGGAATAAAATCAAAACCAAGTCTTACACACAGGTCTGTAAGCGTTAGATCTTGAAGCAACTCCAGTGAATCTCCCCAACTTTTTTTAATGTTTTGCTTCACAATCCTCATCCTGGTGCAGGTATCCATATTGGGTTTAACATTTCCACCAGGCCTCTTTGTTCCCATCTCTATTACTGTGCTCCGTGAACTGCCAGCCTCTTTAGCACCTTCTTGTGTCCTGCCCTCCTTGTGCAAGGCATCAATGGTCATCTTTAGGAAACTGTCCAGTCGGCAGAATTTCCTGATTGTTTCACCCATAGAACAAGACTGATACCGTTGAAGGGCTTTAGCTGGTGTTAAACTAGCTCATTACTGGCACCAGGTGTCTTCAATACACAACATTTTAAGATACCAAATATGGGGTTCGTTATCGGTTGTCTGTTACAAGCAAAATTCAAAGAAACTTTTGACATGTCCCTTTGTGTGAAATGATGATTAAAGTATCAAGTTTCGATTGGAATTGCTGAAATAAATCAACTTTCAAGTACCATGCCTATTTTATGACCAACAACTGTATGCGTCTGGACTTCAAAACTAATTTAAGTTGGGTAAACATACCCATATCAACCACAGGGCGAATTAACATTATGAAGATTATTAAACTCCCTAAACGTCTCTATTTCAAAATATCCCTCTACCAGTACCTTCAGGTGATTTTTCTAAGTTAAGGAAAACCATTACTAACTTTATTTGGCAAAAATCGAGGATATCAGCTTTGTTAAACATTACTCTACCTGCCCTTTGACAGTGGTGGGCTTTAGAGGCCACTAACTTCCACTGGTACTATTGGGTTGATCTCACTGTAGTCGTATTTGGGGGAATTAGCATTTTAAACCAGGTATGATTGATGGA
The DNA here is from genome assembly GCA_032876305.1 of Orestias chungarensis. Classification (NCBI taxonomy): domain Eukaryota; kingdom Metazoa; phylum Chordata; class Actinopteri; order Cyprinodontiformes; family Cyprinodontidae; genus Orestias; species Orestias chungarensis. Next base: position 494,442 of record JAVLVB010000550.1, on the reverse strand, counting down.
GGATCAACCCTGGACTAAGAAAGGGTTTAATAAGATTGAAGACCCTTTTTGTGATGGCGTAATGCTCATTCGAACAGTTGAGTCAAATATACCATTCCTAACACTTTTTTTTAAAATACGTACATGTAGGAAGTTTTGTTGAAACCTCGCAAAATAATAAACCATCATCAATATAAAGAGCAGTTTCTGACCATCCTTACACTATAAGGCAGAATCTCTTTATTTGTGCATGTTTGTTCCTAACTCTCCTGAATCCTCCGTAGGCCAAATGAAGGTTTGGAAAAATGACGTAGAGGGTATTAGTGTTTGAAAGCTCATACTCAAGACTGTAAATACCAGACTGCAACTCCTACTGGTGAAAACGAACACATTTAACCCGGTAAGGTATTCTTCTGCGATGGACTGGCCAACTGTCCAGGGTGTTCCCCTGCCTCTCGCCCATTGTAAGCTGGAGATAGGCACCAGCAGACCCACCCAACCCCATCAGGGACGGAAAATAGATGGAAGTTACATCCTTTTGGCATTGATATCACGGATACATGCGTCTATGAGAATGTGAAGAGGTACAGATGTTCTGAAAAGAGGCGTTAACAAGAAACACTGTTAATATAACTAAAGATGAGACCCCAAATTATTTATACGATATAAATATATTTATACATCCACCAACTTCAATTATACGGTTTGATTTGGATTATAAAATGTAATGAACATGTTGCAAAACTAAATAAAGACTCTACTCAACTAATAAAGTACTAACCATATTTATAATCAATTTTCTTAAAATACAGTCTGTGCAATTATCTGTGCTTGTGTATATTTTCACATATTCTCTGTGCAAATTGGTGCTGTTATAGTTTTTCTTTTAAGTCATTAGCCTTAAGCACTTAAGGGGTTGCTGCTCAATTAATAAAGCCATTTTAACCTTACAAGGAAAATCACTACGATCCTTGACCGTGCTGCAGCCACTTTTAATCATTCGATCCCAATTTTATCCTGGATTAGAACATTTTGAACCGCGCTGTACAAAAATTTACCTGAACAGATACATTTATATACTTACACACCCAACATGCCAGGTCTCACTTGAACATGTTTAAATAAATTGTCAACTTAATGCAACGGCGAAATTAAAATGTAATTACGTCTTTTAAAGCCACTATAAACATCAGTGTTTACATGGTACTCTTTGCATGTGGTTTGGTTTTAAAGCCATTTTTCTTTTTTCTCTTCATTTAAAGAAGCATACCAGGTTAAGCATTTTAGATAATCTTTAACTTAACAGAAGGTGGTAGAGAAATGAGACCAACGACAAATAAGGTCAAAACTGCATCTTCTGAGAAGTTTTTCATCCAAACAGAAACGAGCCCAGGAGACTGGCGACATACGGGACATTTGAATTTTATTGGCGTATCAAACAGCTGTACATCTATTTGCCTTTCTTGGCCTTGATCTTCCTCAGGTAGAACTCCAGCTCCTTGCCCTCCAGCAGATATCCGTCTGCCCTGCCGCACTGGCCGGGTCTGGAGGCGATGCAAGCTGTGGGGAAAACCCAGATCGTCACATGAATCGGCAAACAAAAGCATATTTGAAGTAACTAGGGCAGTTTTAGTGGCTTCAGGGAACGTTCGACAGTCTAAAACTTTATCATTACCGACAGCGTAGCTCGCAGAAACACCGAAAAACAACTATTTGACGTAGAGCTGCACGATATCAGAGGCGATATCTACTAATCTGCGGTCTTCAATATGTTGATGTGAACATCTAATGCTGTGAAAACTTGTTCTACTTGTTAAATATGGCATCAGCATTTAAAAAATAGAATTTATACAATATATTAGCAAACCATCACAGCAACTCAGTCCTTCACAAATTGAATATTGTGATGACAATAAATGTTTGTAGTAGGATCTGTAGAGGAACACAGAACCTAAAATACAGGTTAAAATCTGATAAACATTTAAAAAAGAAAAACAAATCTGATTTATTTAATTTTATTCTTTTTTCAGAGGCTAGACGGTGAGCCGTTTTCAAACTCCCCGTCTTACTTCAGTTGTGGATTATTACATTCAACTTACCCAGCAGCTTTCCCTGCAGGAACTGCTCCTCCAGGAGCGTGCTGATCTTGGCTGTCTTTTTACGATCCTCGTACTTCTTCTGGGTCTTCTTGGACCTCTTCTTGTTCAGGATCTCCTCCTCCTCAGGAGTCTGCGGCGGGAGAGGCAAACAACTCATTATGAGCAGAAATAAAAATGCAGTCTTCACAAACTTTTGGTGCCGCTGGCTCGTCTTTCTCAGAGACACGATTGTCACCACTTTCATTCAGTAGCAGAACTGGTCAAAGTTATCATCACGGAAAGAGTCGAGCAGAGATAAATTTTGCTGTCAAAAACAAAACTATCCTAAAACCTCAGAGTTTCAGCTTTAAAGTTTTAGTTTTTGATAAAACCACATGCTGAAGGACCATTTCACTTAACATTAAGATTTAGTGCAGCTGGTAAATGTTAGAAAACACCAAATGTGTTAAAATAAAACTGATCTTAATTTGGCATTTTAATGCAAAATGTATCAAGTAAAGCACAGATAATTATCTGAAGCCATTCAGAAAATTAAAAGCAGTCAAACAGGTTTTTCTGTTGTAAAGGAGGATAGATTTAATACAGGCATAAAACCTGAAGTATATTTTAAATATAAGTCGTTTATGAATAATTAATATCGGTCAACTTTAAATTAACAGATTAAAATTCTAACTAGACAATTTAACAAAACTTGACACCACGTTAAAACCACATCTAAAAACAGTTGTAAGGTATAAAACACACCAGCTTGGCTCCCTTCTTGCGTCCCAGAGGAGTGGCGTAGTGCGCCTCATACCACTGTCTGAAGGGAAGACTGTCCACGAGGACGATGCAGTTCTTCACCAGGGTCTTGGTTCTGACCAGCTCGTTGTTGGAGGCGTTGTAGACCACATCGATAATCCTGGTCTTGCGTGTGCAGCCTGGGAACACAAAGCAGAGTAAGAAAACCCAGACTCTTCAGTTCACGATAACAACTTATATAGGACCGTTCTTTCTCAGAGTCTTTAGTTTCACCACAGTCACTCAGTAGCAGAACTGACAAAGTTCTCATCACTGAAAGCATCATCATCCTCATAACCTGAGGTTTAAAAGAGAAACTCACTCTCAGAGCCCCATGAGAAGTTTCCGACATCCAACCTCAGAGCACGGTACTTTTTGTTACCGCCACGGACCCTCACCGTGTGGATGCGACGTGGTCCAAGCTACAAACAACAAGACGCCCTGTTAAAGCAATTATCCGTCGACAGCAGCGGTATAAGCAAGTGTTGGAAGCTGCAGCGTGTCAGTGTAACTATGACAAGTCCTACCATCGGTAAGCCCAGAGCTTTGAACCAAAACGGCACAAATTGGACCCTACCTAAGGGCAAGTTTTCATCACCCACGCTGCTTCAACCTCAACACCGGTCTGAGTAGCTCACCTTTGTGTTTGCAGGTGGACGACCTAGCTCATACTTCCTCTTCTTGTGGTAGGGCTTACGTTTGCCGCCAGTCTTGCGGCGTTTGTGCCAGTTGTCCCTTGAGATACCTTGGAAACAAAGTATAAATGTTTTAGGTCAAAGTTTCTCCTACAATACCGACTTAAAGCGTCTTTGTGCTTGAGCGATCAGTTCTCCAAGGTTAGATTTGTCCACATTATGGATTCAGAATCCGCTTATAAAAGCTTCATCACATCACTCAAGCAATTTCACATAAGTCAGGATACAAAAAAAAAAAGTAAACAAAACAGCTCAAACAATGTTTTCTTTAACTAGAGGCTTAACAGCACATAAACATAAGGTTTCAAAACTGGTGTCACTTAAAAGCCAAAGCAAGTAAAGCTGGCGTAAAACTACAGAAACTGGGGCTAAAGTTGGTTATTTTTGCCTTTTAAAGGTATCAAAAGCAGCAGGACATGCTCTCCAAAGCACGCTAGCTAATGCTAACTGCGCTCACTACGGCTTTCCAGTGTTTTAACTTTTAAAACTCCCCATGAACACACAAAAACCATATTATCAGACAAATTACCATACAATAAAGTACTTAAGATACGTTTAGCAGCTCTGTGAACCGTTTATGGCCACATTTAAGCAGCAGCAGTTTGCCATTCACGGGTGACGCGAGCGGCCATCTTGGAACATTTCACACAGATACTGAAATGTTACACTAAACTACCATCCATTGGTTTTAGTAATATAAGATTGATATAGGCACACTTTAAAACCATTAAGCTGAAGTATGGCGAACCTTTGACGGAATAATCCTTCGATAAAACATAAGATGGACAAGGATTCTGCCTCCGAGCGTTGCATGAAAACACTCACCCATTCTCAGGCGCCGGCTAGAAAGAGGGCGCGCAAAGGCTCATGGGGAAGTTTGAAGCCTCGGGATCTCGCGAGAGTTTAGATACAGCAGTCAGAACTGAACGTGGTTAAAAGATTGTTTTAACATATTTTCTGTTAAAATTCGCATTAAACCACCTGAAACTTTTGTAGGAGAGGATTGGGACAACTGTAAAATTAAAATAAATAAAAAATACACCGACTTTAACTTCAGATGAGAAGTTTTGTTGATAACGAAATACAACCTAAAGAACTTAAATACAAATTTTGACACATTCCAGCTAGATTTTTCCATAAATTAAGCATGCAAAACACCTATTTGCTGGCAGTTACTATTCAAAACCAGCCGTATCCACTAAAAACATAAAAATAGAAGATAAAGTGCTCATATTTTTCCCTAACAGTGACAAAGCAGCATGTTTCCCACGACTATGCTAGTTTTTGACAACAGTTTTTAATTTAAATCTCAAGAGTTGTGATGGACATCATTTTCACCCCTCTAAATTTAATCCCAGCCTTTTTATTAACTAACTGGTCCATATAAAGCGCCTCGGTCTGGCTGCTATGTTATTTTTGTCCCTATAATGATGTAAACAAAACCAGTATTTATTTAATTTTCTTTTTTTTTTAAACCCAAAAAAACATACTGTACCGTACAAACTGTACTTTAAGTTTTCCATCAAGAGGTTCTGTTTCAATATTTCTGTTTAAAAACGCAGAAACGCAAATTTCATGGAAAAAAATACATTATTTTACATGGAAAATTATGATAACGGAAAATATTATTGCTATTTTTAGCCTAATTTCTTTATGGAAAAAACAACTGCTTTTCATTTTTAAAATTATATATTTCATACTATTAGTTTCAGACAAATTCCTGAGTCCTAACAGATTTAAAGTTTCAGAGAGTAAAAACCTTTTGAAAGGATATGAACCCCTTTATAATACCTAAACAGGTTCTGGCTGCTTGCATGAAATGTATAAAAATATAAGAGAAAGAAGATTAAAGACACAATTAAAGAAATGCATTGTAATTTTTATTGTTTGAAGATATTTAAACAAATATCAAAGAGTCAGGGTTATGATTACTTATAGTTCTTTAATATGTACAGCTATTGTTAACCGGCAGTTGAACAGAGGCGATGATAAACATGTTTCTGTTCACGAGGGACTGCAGTGAGCAGCAATCAGGGAGGCAGCAGAGAGAGATCACTCTTCCCATGGGCTCATGTCGGTGTCGATGGCCACGCAGTTGTACGCAGCGTAACGCAGCTTTTCCTCACAGACCTTGGCACTGAAGGAGAGAGGAGGGACAGTTTTAGTGTTCGGCGGCGTCATTTTACAGTTCAGGCGAGAAAGCAATCAAACACACACAAATACCCAGTAATTTCAACGCCACTCTGTAGCCATTATTGTAACTCAAATTATTAACGTTTTTTCCACGATTTGTAGTAGATGCTGAGGGTACTGGATCAGGATGATCCCCTGTAGCAGCCGGTGTTACGGCAGATATGAATACGCCTCTGTAGATTATATTGTAATAGAACGCTCTCTCTATACTCTTTGCTTCTACTCTGGATCCTCGGCGCCTCCTTTTTAACTTCAGATTTGTGGTTGCATCCTAAGGTATTATTTCCGCTGTTGTTGTAAATGTTAATCAGCTAATCCAGTTTTAAACTAACTTGTTGCCGTGGTTATCCATCATAACATATGCAAAAAAAGCTAGGAAATGTCGGCAAACATTGCTGCACAGTGTTCAAGGCTAGAGAGAAAATGTCAGGCAGAAAAAGAGCAAATACAGAAGGAATTACAACAGAAGTACAACAGCTACTCCGACAAGCCACCAGGTTGAGCAGTGTAACTTAGGATGCAGCAAAACAGCCCCACACCATGATGAGGACACCACCATGCTTAGTTTGAGCCTTTACCAGGTGAATTTTGCAACACAAAATATTAACTGAACCTCCAAGAGTCGAAGGACCAACAGACTAAGAGAAACCTTTATAAATCAGCTTATTTTTCATTTATTTTTAAAAATCTTGTCAGGTACATCTGCCTCGTCATTTTAGTCGGATGGCTTTCATCGATATTTGTACCGTTGTTTACAGTCCTAGCACAATAATTCTGTGTTTTTTAAAGTTTCTGTCCGGCTGCGAGGCGAATTTCCCTTTTAACTTTAGCATTGAAGTGAGATTGGAATGGAAGGAAATTTAGTTCAGACAATTAACAACATTAACAAATAATAGTAAATTAATCAATTTCAGAAATACTTCTAACAAACAACCAAGTACCACCCAAAAAATTATTAAATGACATTTTCAGTTCCAAATCAATAAAAATCATTTGAACATAAAAAGAAACTGAGGAAAATTTTCCACTAAATAAACTTGTCAGTATATTTACCCTGATGTCTGACATTGGTTAGTGATGACAAAAGTCATCTGAAAAGGGGTATGAAGAAGTAAAACTTATTTTTCATACCCCTTCCCCCTCTTATTGCTCTAAAAAGTAATGTAAAGTACCTTCCTGTTTAACATCAATGTTTTTGATCCAAAATTCACAAAATAAATAAATAAAGTAAACCCAAAATTATATATATAAATATATGCACATGTATATATACATAATTATTTAAGCCCCCCCCCCCCATTTGATGAAGCCATCATTTTCAGTTTAGCATTTTAAATTGAGATTAGAAGCAGGAGCAGAGAATTCATTCGCGCAAATAACTTTTGTCACAAGAGAATTACAAAAGCAGCACAAAAAATTATTTTTTTGTTGTTTCTTTTAGCCTTTTTTTCCAAAAAATTAAATTGTTAAACATTTTGGTATTTTGAAGGAAATTCTCTGTTGTAGAAGTTTTAAGCTAAGCATTAAGAATAAATAACTATTTGGTATTTAATTCAAAGCACAAAATTAATACGGCATTCCTTATGATGATGATTAGTATACTTCTAAAAGGGAATACAAAAAAAAATTAACAAGGTTATATTCAGAGGATGAACCAGCAATAATGTCAACAAGGCAGACATCAAAATCCCTTCACTTTGTCGTACCTTGGATAGTTGGGTAGATAAAGAGTGCTGGAACACGTGGATGACTGTGGAAGTGCATCAGTTGTGTCAGACCTGAATACGAAAACAAGAACGTGGTGGGATTATTCTGTTTTTCCACCACCGCCGGTAAATAACTTCCTAAACAAAAGACGTGTGCTCACCCTTGTTTATCGGGAAAGACGTAGATCGGCGCAGGGAGTCGACTTCTTCCCGTTACAAACCTCAGAAACCGGCTGCGATCCTCTAGAAAATTGAAGGAAAATCCATCATTGAAAAGTAACCGTCTTCCCAGTTAATATACGAGTTGTTAACGTTAGAGCGTAGTAAAAGTTGCAGACAACTGACCGTTGGTGAAGTTTGTCAGCGCCTCCCATAAGTACTGCACTCTAACATCATTTTGCTCCAGGTCTTCGTAGCGAGCTGGTTGATAAAAAAATAAATAAAAATGAAATGAAACCATTAGTGGGCAGTTAAGAAAACCCTGGTTTGTGCTAGTTGTTACACACTTTCACGATTTCATTGTTTCATGACATATCGGTTGTTTTGCTAATAAAACCAAATCTCTGCATGAAACAGTAATAGGTGGATTTAAATTAGAACTATGTCAAAACAAGTTAGTGCATAAACTATTATGAAGCTGCTTTTTAGGGATGCACCGATATGAAAGTTTGGGCCGATACTGATATTCAATTTTACCATTGCAATTACAAGTCGATACCCGATAACTTTCGTCACCCCTCTGCTTCAGTTGAACGCCTCACAATTCTGCATTGCATCACATGACCAAGCAAAAACCACATGACCAACCCCCTCCCACTCCTGAAACACAAAAAAGGCGAAAACAAACATCTATAGTCAATATTGGCCCAATTTTACCTACATGATACAGATATACCAAAAACAAAATTGGCCGATACTTTAATAAACTGCACATCCTTCATTTTCACATAGGATGGTTTTGGCCCTGTTAAAAATCTTTGATATACTTGATCTCAGTAATTTTTTTGGTTATTTGTCTCTGCTCTGGAGTGATTTAGGTCATATCTAACAGGCGGAACATTTTCTGAATCTTCTGTTCCTTCTCTGTCTTGTGGTGTTCCACAGGACTTGATATTGTGGACAAAAGCAGTAGTGTTTTGCCTGAAGGAAGACTGCATTTCCCATGAGCACCAGCGCATAGCCTGTTAAAATCCTGATCTCCCGGTCGCCTGGAGTTGGAATTATGTTTCTGTTTCCAGTGTCTGTGTGAAGGATGAACAGTGATGAGGTGATGAATCTAATTGTTGAGAAACAATGTCAGATGATGATGTTGGAGATAAGAAACGGGGGGAAGTGACGCTGTATGCTGTAAAGCTGTCAGAACATTTGTAGTTGTTTAATGTGGAAGGCAGGGTTCCTGCCACCCTCCGCAAGTTGCTTAGTGCCATGACAGAGGCGTCATTCAATGAGCTGTAAATCGACGTATGATCTCAAAAACATTTCATTCAGGTTAAAAAAGTTACTTAGTGTTGCTTTAAATTTTGCGGATATTAAAGCTTGAATCGCTCTAAATTTCTTGCAATTTAATTGGAAAAAAAAGTAGATACTTGTTATTGAAACTAGTGGAGCATGTCTGTTCCCTCCCATTAATTTGGCGCCATAGCAGTGTCTTATCTATCGGAGCCCCTAAACTATACAACGCTCCATTAGACAAGCAAATTAAATTTCTATGTTTAAAACTCGTCTGAAAACTGTTATACTGCTTTGTCTTATATTGTTTTTGTTTGGCTTTAATGTACCTGTATGATTCCATACTTACCTACATCACTTTGTTTTAAGGTCTCTAATGTCTTATTTATCTTAAGACGTTCAACACTTTGTTTCTGTAGCTGGTGTTTATAAAATAAAGTTGATGACCATGATAGGAACTTACTAACTCCTACTTTTTCAGGGCTGGACGAAATTATTTTCTGCTTCCAAACACTCCTTATAAATCTGTGGTAAATAGTAAGAGTTTGTGTTTCTGCATGAGGGTTTATTTGGCTGAGGAAGATTCATTGGGCTTAAACCAAAATCCTCAAAGTTTGCAGAACTTCTTCTAAATATTACGTCAGATAAACAAAGAACAACTCATGCCGACCATTCGATCCTCTCTTGTGTGTTTGCTGATTTGGTATTCATCCCTTTTCATGTATTCATTGCAGTTAATTTTTAGTTTTAGAAGTGAATAACAGCCTGATTTAAATCTGAGCTGAGTAGAAAGAGCGAGTGGTTTTTATGAAACGGCAGATTATCCCCACAGAAAAACAACAGAAATACAGAAAGAAATGCCACAATACATGGATTAAGAAGGATTTAACAGTTCATTTTAAAACCAATAACTATAAAAAGCTGTCAACATTGGTCTTCCTGGACATTTGCTGACGATCAAATCACTCCAAATCTTTGCCCTCGATAAAGAAGAGCATGGTTGAATCTTTTTTCTCTCTAGTTTCTTTGTTTTGGACCGTCGTCACCTTTCCATCAGTCAAACTTACTGAGCCGTTTCAGGGCTTCCACTGTGATCTCAGGGTCTCCGCACACCTTCTTCTCCACCTCCTGCCACGTGAGCAGGTCAAGCACGGCTTGAGGAACCACCTTCAGCAGCCCTGCCTGCATGGCTGCGATCTGCAGCATCCACAGAGGAGAATCACACGACGAGACCAAAACGGCACAAACAGTCGGCGAGTCACGGGAGCTCATCTCCAAACCTGCTGCTTGCCCTCTTCCAGCCGAGCCTTCTGCACCAGGCGGATGAACTCCTGGCGGTCCTCGTAGCGAACCGGCACGTTGCTGCCGCCCGGGACGAGGTCCATCATCTGGCCGTCGGTCAGCGGAGTCGTGTAGACCAGGTCCTCCCCGAACCTGAACTCAAAGGTCTCCTTGTCCATGTTCTCCATGGCTTCCAGCAAGTTTACCTGATCACAGATCGGAGCTACATTTAAAAAAAAAAAAAAACCCCATCAAAGATGAATAAAAGCTTAAAAAGCTTAGCAGCGTTTTTAGGTTTTCATGACAAGAAGCGTTGAAGCAATTCAAGCATCCACACCAACACCGAGTCCACTGCTGGGAAGTCTTTGCCCCAACTGACTGCCTCTCCTGTTAGCTGCTTCCACACCAAGCCAGGCAGGGCCAAGACCTGCAGGGCGGACAGAGTCGAGGATAAATGCAATTAAAACCACAAACTTTAATGTATTTTGGGGGCATTTTAGTTTAAAAACTACACAAAGAGTCCATATTTATAAAGGAGTTGGAAAAATTACGCTAATCATTAGGAGTGGGAATCTTCTGCTGTCTTTTTAACCAAAATTTTATTTAATTCATGATCCCTACTTCAATTTATGACAGTTAAAACAATTACTTCAGACTAACTCCTCTGAACATTGGATTGTTCGTCATGCATTTTCTGCTCTAGTATTTATCACTTTTCGTGTGTTCGCAGCACTTTTAGTGTTTCAGTATTAATTACGGGGGTATTACAATGACGCTTTGCTGCCTTTAACTCATTTAAAGGGTTCCTCCTGCGTTTTGAGCCGATTAGGAAGAGAGTGGATCTGTTTATGACAACAACTTTTTACAATTCAAAAGGAATATGAAGGATAAATCTCTCCGTCTTCCTGGGAAAAATAAAATTGAGTCAACTTCTTTGAAAACAAAAACAACAACAAAACCCCTGAATACATCTAAAACATCCAATATCGTCAACAACACAAGGAGTCTGTTCCAGCTGTTAAGATATTCATTCACATCTATGGCAGATGAGATCAAAACATCAGATTTTTACAATCGCCTTTGTTGTTCTACTTGGTAATAATTCAGCTGATTCACCTCTGACAGCTTTATTCTCTTACAACAAAACGTGACTTTGTGCCTTTCCTCCAGTCAAGTATATTTATGTTTTAAAGACAGATGTGCTAACGTTCAGCTTCACTCGCAGCGTGAAACACAGCTCCCCCCAGAGGTGAGGCACTGCATTGCCTCAGACCGAACTACTTGAAGGACCAAGAGTCAGTTCATGTACAAAGCGGCTATTTTACAACTCACTTGTCGTCTCAAGGCGCTTTACAAGATAAATCAATACAAATCAAAGATAAATCATAAACAAATGAGTTTGAAAAAGTTTCCAATCTAAGGAAACCTGCCAGACTGAATTGAGTCACTGACTTGCAGCGTTCACTCCACTGGAACCAGCAGAGCCAAATGATAGCTTGTGTTTTCATACATACCTCTATGCTTATTAAAAAGTTTAGGATTTTCATCTTTAAAATATTAAAATCATGCTGAAAAGAAAACGATAGAACAGTGTCTATTTCGCTCGTCACTGTGACGCCGCAGAGCTCCCACAGTCGGCCTAGATGCGACTCACCAGGAAGTCTTTTCCCCTGAGAGCAGCACCCATCAGCTGGCCGATCCACTCCAACTTGTGGAAGTCTTTACAGGACGGGTTGGGCACGTAGTAATCTCTGGCCTCAAAGTCCCCCTGATGGACGGAGGCAAACGAGGGGTTTCAGAACAGAGAGCCTCGCCGACGTTCGGCGTGCACCTCAAAAGCAGAGATGAGGGCGGGACCTGCTACCTGGTTGGACGACCGAGTGAAGAACGGCAGCGGCACGGGACACTCGGCTGAGCTGGGACAAAGCTCCTCTGACATGTCCGCCAGGCTGTCCCGAAATCCCCCTCCTTGGTCGATGATTCCCTCGGCGATGAACTTGCATTCCCACCACTGGTCGTAGCGAGCCGGCCATCTGAGGAGGCGACACCAAAAAAAAAAAAAACGTGGGTTTACGACCAAACGTCGCTCTGACTTGGAGTTTAACATCACAAACCCAAGAGGAGGTACCTATAATCTAGAGTCTTTTCGTGTTTGTCAGATGGCTTGAGACCTTCGTACACCTTCAGGAGCAGAGATGACAAAGTTGAGACCACGGCAGAAACGTCTGAAAGAGCCGAACTACGGGAGTTGAACGCCGACCTGACTGAACACGGCGTTCTTGCAGCCCGGGTCCAGAGACGGGTTGTCTCTGTGCTCCATGGCCAGACGCCTGTTGATGTAGAGGCGAGGCATGAAGTTTGGCTTGCTGGTCTCCGAGTCCTTGAGGGACTGCATGATGAGGGCGGAGCGACGTTTGGACAGCAGCAAGAACTGCTTTATGCTCTAGAGGACGCCAGAGAGCCAAAACAAGAGATGAGGATGCAAAAGACAGCGAAACAGGATCTGTTATTCTGTGACATGGTTTCAGGGCCCAGCAGGGCGTGAGCTGTCGACAGACATCTGGTAGTGGGATGTTTGTCTTTGCAGACACATTTCAAAGTCCACGAGACACGTCGGGCCTTTTATATTAAAATGGTTAAAGATTGCAAAGTCAAAAAAAGTCGTTTTTAGTTTATATCACTCAGATGTTCTATGTACTAGTGAAGTGATCGTGTTTATCACGTTTTTATACAATTTTGTTATTGAATAATCTCAATTATATTGAAAGAAATCAACAACTAAAGAGTAACTAAAATCACAAAGCAACTTTTATTTTTGCAAATAAACTTTATAAAAAATGTATCTTCCTGTTTCAGTGACACTTTTATTGTAAATTTGTGCAACTTTGCATTATTTGGTTTTAAACTGTAGTACTCCTGCCCTCTGTGGGTTAAACAGCTCCTACAACTGTTGTAATCTCCTACTGGTAAAAAGGGTCCAGCTCTCCACGCATCTCTCTGAATAAAACGATCTCAGCAAGACAAACACCCCCTACAGTGAGTTTTTAACAGGATCTAAATGTTAATGTGAACTTTCTGAAAGCCAACAACAACAACTGTCCCGCTCGCTTCGCTTTACCTCTGCGGCGCCTACTCCAGACCCTGGTCCTCTCTTGGCTCTGAACACTTTGGTGAAACTTTAAAAAATCTGCCGTTTTGTTTTTCCGCCACAGTTTACTGTTGGTTACAGGGAGTGGCCATATTGGATCCCCAAGTCAACAATAGAAAAACCTCGTAAGTACGACTCCAGGAGGAGAGTTTCAGTTGATTTTTGCATTTCCTACTAAATGCTCTGACTAAATTATTATGCTTTATGAAACAAATTCATCTACCTTTCTGACTTAAACTATCTAATTGCATTGGTTGTATGTTTGTCGATTTTGTTTTAGCTGCTGCTCACATTCTGGACCACATATCGACCTGCATGACCGCACTCACTTTGATGTGGTTGAACGTTCCCAGGCTGTAGTCCCAGGCTGGCACCAAGTGTGGCAACACGTTATCCAGAAGACTGATGAACCTGTAAAACACAGAAAAGAAAAGCCACCACTGACATTTACAAAACGATTAACGCCTCAATTGTGAAGTTCTGACAAACCAAACAATTAAAACTGAAAGGACGCTGGCCTCTACCTCTGGATCACCAGCGCCCTGCGGTACAGGATGTCCGGCGGCGTCCCCTGCAGACGCGGGTACCGCACCAGATTAGAGGAGTGGAAAACGTCTGCGCTCAGACCCAGATCTCTTTCACACGACGATTTGATCTTTAGGCCTCGGATTCGGACGTCTATGCCCTCGTCTGTGAAGGTCAAACAGTTTAAAAGTTTTATTTAGTTTTCAGCAGAACAGCTGTCCTCTCCTCGTTTGTAACACTCAATAAATTGACAGGTTATTTTCCAGAACATTGTGACTTTTGCAAATGCATTTACAGTAAGTTCAGTGATTTTAAAAGGGGTTCCACAAGTTTCACTTTTAGGCCCAGGGTAAATCCCTTTTGAATTGGAGAGCAAGTCAAGATAACCATCTTTAGTTGTTAAGTGGCTCAAACCTTAAGAAAATGTAAATTCTAATCATAACCTGATAATCTGATGCCTTGAAATTGGACTTTGTCCCTTTAAGATCTTAAACGCATGAATGAGACAAAGCGACACTCTGGGTATGTTTTTCATGAGGGTATCTGATTAAACCATGATATAAAGCTCAAGAAAGTCACTTTTGACATTTTCTTACCTACGTTTAAGAAGATCAGGTCGAAAACCGGTACAGTAAAAGTGCAGCTTTATGCAGATGACACTGTGCTTTCACCTGTATGTCGGTTCTGAAGACAGCCAATCAACAAGTGTCAGACTATCTATCTATGTTGCATCCATAACGTTGTGGGTTGAATTTGGTGCCTGAAGTATGTAAACTACATAATTGGGATGGGATTTATCACATGGTTTATCTTTATTGTGATAAATCTCTTAAATTGTAGGTTGTGTTTGTTATTAGTTTTATGGTTATCATGATCAAAGTGCCTATGAAAATGTATTTTTATGTACAACTCTTTACTTCTTAAATTTAAAGTACATTTCTAACACATCTAAACTATTGGCACAGTTCAATCTTTAAATTAGATTTACTTTAGATATTTTCTAAATTTAATAAACAGCATTTATTTGGGAATAATCTATATTTTACACTAAAGTTTGATGCTTTTATTGATTTAACAGTAACCAGCCAGTATTTTTAAGTTGGAGGTTGTTTTGTCTTCATAATAACTAATTTGCTTGATTATATTTCTCTGCCATTTCCCCAGACAGGACTCCATTACAAAACAAAATGCACTGGATCAAAAAAGCTAAAAGAAACAATAAGTGATAACAACAACTGACCTCTACATTCCTCGATTCGAATTTCAATCACAGGGAGATGGGAAGTTACATCCTCAAGAACGCACACCTCCCCAATCAGATTGCTACAAGATAAATCAGGACAGAAGGTTGTGAAATACACAAAGTCAAGGATTGTTTTTGATTTATTCAGGCATAAAGGCAATGATGAGAGGGAGGTTGTTTATGAATATTCACAATCTTCCAAATAATACTGCAGGTATACCTCAAGAAATTAGAAGATTGTGTAAAAGCGCATTGGCTTTGCCAGTCAATTCGAAAGTAAACATTTCAAGCTTTTATTCATTTTGGTTTGCCCGATATATCGGCTTCAACGTGTATGTATCTGTCAATAACAGTGATAGTGAGGCAAGGGATGTTAGGTTTGTGTTCAACAGACGCATACATGCAAAGTCAGAGGTAATTTTTTTCTTCGAGATGTCGAGGACATTTATAATTATCAGTCACAACAATATGCCCACATTTTTTTTATATCAGTGGATCCCTAGTTTTTAGGCACAAAGATAAACACACTCAAAAATGCAAAGCCTCAGTAAATTATAATAGCACATTAAACCAATTATAAAGTAATTTGTTTTTCGTTTAGGGTGCGACAACCAAATATTTTGGGGGGGTTTTCATTATCTTTAAGCCATAATCATCAATCATTAAAACAATAAAGGCTTAGAATATATCAATCTATGTGTGACAGATATGTATAGGACATATATTTGACTTTCTAACATGACTGGTGAGAAATATTGCACTTTCACTCAATAACCACATTTTCTGAGGTATAGCTTTAACTGATGCCAGCGAGGAAGGTTTATAGGCTGCGGCTCACTCGTCTATGGTGACGTCACTCAGCTTCTTCAGATTGTCTCCTTCTCCTCCATAAACCGTCACTCTCTTGGGCATGTAGTTGTCGTCCGTTGAGTCCACAGTCAATATCAGCTTACTATCGGACGAAAAGAAAAAACAACAACTTTAGACATAAAAATAGGATCAGGGTTTAGGTTGCAGGAGCCTCATCAAAAACAATACATCATAGAGAAAAATGCATGACATGCAAAGACTGTGCCTTGTTGAACGCCATTCATGTATTTAAACTTTAAATGTCTTGACATTAAAACATTTTAATGACTTTAGCAAGCAATAAACAAATTGATCCCCACCACCTTCTTTATGCTATAGTGTCTTGTTTATTTCAGAACATCCAACTTTCAAGTAAACCTTCACAGTTTTGACAGAGTCCCTTTATCTGTCACAACCATGTGCATCCATTTGACTTATCCTACCACCGGCAAAATAAATATGCAGCTCTGTCTGCTGCTCAAATCTCTTAGCGTGGTTAATTTCCCAACCACATCGAGTAAACGAGGCTCAATGCTTTGCCGTTTTGGAGGAAAGGACTAAAATATGCAAATAAGTTCTAGTACATAAACCAGACTACAATGCTTCTGGATATACAAGACTGCAGACGGCACAGCAGGGAAAATGTTCAGTTTTACTTAAAGACATGCAGGAAAGTCAGTGTCTGTTCTTAAAAAAAAAAAAACGGTCATATCAGGAATTAAATCTTTGCATCTTTACAATAAGTTAAGCCCGTTGGGACAGATAACCGCTGCACTAGATATCTGCAGAAACGACCAAAGAGATGATGAAGATGAGGATCAGGGCTTCATCATACTCCAATAATATGTTGGTCCATATTACAATGACGACACCCAGCAGGACACATGCCAGCTCTAATACCTTCCACTGGCTTTAGAGCGTGAGACATATTTATTAAAAAGCTCCTGTTTTGGTGCACAAAGCTTGCTGTAAAAGGAACCAACACCTCTGAATATCAGTAACCCATCAACATACTGTTCTCACAACAAATTACTCTGCTAGACTTTATGAATGAGTCATAAAGTCTATTTTCTTTTCTATTACTTACAAGTACATCTGCAATGATTTCAGAAACTGTATTAATTTACTGCTAATGTACTCAACATTGAATACTAACATTAAAACGCTCTTTCTTGATCAGCTATTAAACAACAAATTAATTTAAATAAGAGACAGTGTAGGGATGCAGCTATAAGGTTTAAAGTAGAGTTGAAGCAATATGGTTATAATTTTTTACATTATCTTAATATAGTAATGTGATAATGATAAAGTAATAATAACTAAAGTTCTGCCATTTAAAAACATGCCAATTTAAAATTAGGCTTCTTTTCAGCTCATCTATCACTAAACTGCACACAGTAACTGCGCTTAACCACATTTACTTTTTATGTATCATCAGTTTATCGATTCTTTTTAAACCTTTCTAATCTTAATTAATCATGTGACGCTAAATCACAATTCCTAACGTGACAAAAAACAAATAAAACAATAAGATGACGCACACCCGTAGACAAAGTTATAAAAAAACGGCTTAGTTTCTTTTTAAAATGTGCTCTGTTTTGTTCTATGCGATTCCTGTGCAATAAGACGATCTATGATCTATGGATTTATCTGTATAAAAATTTTAGCCATAATTCTGTCCCATAATCAGTTTGACATGTTTTTCTTCTACGCGTGAATCTTCAACGACGTATTTAACTATAAATCCCTGCGTGAGTTAGTAATATATTCAGCCGAGTTTCAAACGGCAGCTTCCTACTTGACCACGGTGCCTCTCTTCATGTGGAGCCGGATCCAGTGCTGCCCTTGCATGCCGTCGCTCTCCCAGTAGGTTTCCGTGTCACCGTCCGTCAGGCAGTTCAGCCCCCCGCTGGGATCCTCCTGCGGAGAAACATCAGAAAGGATTCCCAAACACGCGAAAACCGTGACAGAGAAAACTCTCTGGTGTCTCTAATCAGACGGTAAAGAGAGGTTAGCGTCGCACCGAGCTGGAAGACACGTCGATGCTGGTGACGGACTGCTTTACGCTCCCCAGGTTCTCGTCCTCCTTTCCTATGTGGTCGTAGAAGTAGTGCACCAGGTCCTCGTCGCACTCGTACGTCCAGGTGGGAGGAACGTACCTGGAACATGCAGGGACAGCGTTTAGACTCACAACCAATCTGTTACTTTCTTTGATTAAACAACAGAAGGACCTGGAGGTCGTGATCTTTTGATGAATCCCTATCCAGGAGTCGACTGTGATTCTGATTTTAAATTCAATTAAATGTGTCAGTCGGGTCTAAATTCAATCACTTATAATCAGTCATCCTCTTCCTGAACCAAACTACAGCATTATTCAGACTTTTATCGCTTCCAGTCGTTTAGATTAGCTTTTAAAGATTTTCTTTTAGCTTTGAAATGTCTAACATCTCCAGTAGTTCCCAGAAGGGAGAGGGATCCGTTTCGGCCACAGCTGATTTGGATCAGTTTCCCTTTTCAGTTGTAGGTTGTCCTTTGCTTTAAGGCAACAATAAAGAAGTTTCAGTTTTGGTCGATTATGGCGCCACTTTGGACAAAAGAGGTCGTGTTTTAGCCTAAAGGGAGATTCCATTTCCAATGAGCACCAGCGCTTAGCTTGGTAAACTTCTGATCTCCCGGTCCCCTGCAGATTGACTGAAGTTCATTTCTGTTTCCAGTGTCTGTGTGAAGGATGAACAGTGAAGAGGTGATGAATCTAATTGTGGTGAAACAATGTCAGATGATGATGTTGGAGATAAGAAACGGGGGGAAGTGACGTATGCAGTAAAGCAGTCAGCACATTTGTAGCCATGACAGAGGCGTCATTAAACGAGCTGTAAGTCGACATATGATCACAAAAGTTATGAAAATATTTTATGGAGGTTGAAAAGTTACTTAATGTTGCTTTAAATGATTTGAAACCTCTGTTAAAAAACACATGTTCTTAAAGAGTAGCTTGTATTTAAAGTGTTTTGTTTGTTGCCAACTTGTTGTTTTTAAATCAATGTGAAAATAAATGGATGACTCCACCTCAACATTGATAGTTCTCACCAAAATAGAACAGCTGGTCCTTTAGATCATGTCAAAGTCTATATTTAAATAATTTCTGGTTAAAGACGTAAAATAAAAATGTCAGCAATGATTTTAGGAACTGTAGTCATTTAAACAAAAACAAAAACGGCTGAAATAATATGTGAAAAGTATAAAAACTGATAAAAGACTTTTTTAGATCTGTTTCTAAACCACAAATTAAATTAGATAAGAGTATTTACATGTATTTACACCGTTGGGCTTGCAGTAGGGTCAGACCAATATGGATAAAACAATGTTATTGTGATAAAGATAAAGTGATTATAAGACAAATTCTGTTATTCCAAAACATACCAGTTTAAAACAAAAGAGGCTTTTCTGGGACACCAGTTACATAATTAAACCGCACACAGTAAGCGCATAAAGAAACGAATGGACGACTTCACTCTTGGCTCACCTCAGCTTCTGCACAGCCAGAGAGTCGGCCTCGGCCACGTTGGGTTTGGAGCCGATGTAGAGCGCGTTCTCCGCGTCCACCACCTGCTCCCACCTGTAGCAGGCCTTGTGGTCGTAGCCGAAAAGCTGCTGCTGCCGCCCGATGGTCTCCGGCGACTCCACGGGGACCAGCCTGTCGCCTCCCTCCGTGTGCTTACACACCAGGATCCAGCCTTCCTCCAGATCCTGAGCGGGCCGGAGCTCCTCCAGCTGCTCCTGAGAGCGGGAGACAGTCAGCGCGTCGTCAGAAGCACCAACTAAACGTCTCTTCAAACCATTAACCTGTTACTTATGCTGATCCTCTATTCCACACGTGGAACTACATTTAGTTTAGTTTTCTGTATTAGTTAGCTTGTGCGGCGTTCTTCTTCTACTCTACACTGTTTTACTGTTGTTTATTCGCGCCGCTCTTTCTTTTAGCTGTTAATTCCCCCATTTGTGGGACTAACAAAGGATCCTATTATCTTAAATCGGATAGAACAATCGACATTCTTCAAAGCTTGAGCTGTTAATGCTGAAAATAGTGTTTGATCTAAATCTGTTTCCTCTAAAATCTACAGTCATCTCCTTTATTTCTTACATCTGAGATGAGATGATTGTTTCCCCACCACACTCTCAAAATTGCTCTTCGTGCTAATCTCTTCTGCCATAATCTCTCCCAGGGAGCTGCTGTAATACAGACTGCTACAGGAGATCCTCCCTAAAAACAGCCGTCAGTGTCTAGAAATGACTCTTTGAAGAAACTTACGATTGACCTGTTAAGCATCAGGTCCGGTCCGGTGACGGTGCTTAAATGATTAGCAGCCTCATGCTAACAGGCTAACGGTGCATTTCGCTTCGCCACCGTTTCGTAAACAGGAAGATAGATCCTCCTGTTTTGTTTGAAACCTCATTCAAACGATGATTTTATTAGCGGGCGATGACATTGATTCATTTTAGGGCACCATAAAACTCAATTTTAGACAGTTTTGTAACTTTTTTTTGCAATACACAACCGAGTAATTACCATAATATGGTGTTTACATCGCATTGATTATAATTGTATTCCTACTGTCAGTGAATTTATTGATTCCCCCCTGAGTATCAGCTTTAATATGAGCTCTAATGGATCAGTTTATGTCTCGTATGGGGGAGTTGCAGCCATTTGATGTTTGCATCTCAGATGTAACTACACGGTCATGCCTAGAAAAGTCTGTTTCCAATCCATTTTCATTAAATTTGAAAGCTGACAGTTTTCTTTTTCTACAGTTTATTTCTCCAGTCCGTCGCTTCATCATTTCATGTTTGGTTGCAGAAACATATCTAAGAAAAATCCGAGAGTTATAATTACTTAAGTTTGTTGTGCTATGAACAGTTTTTTTCAAACTATATCATCATAGAAGATCAGGTTTAATGGAATTATGCTTCTTCAGACGTTATCTTAGGGGAGATTTTGACGAGTTATAAAAGTAGATTTAGATCATTCGTTCTATTTTTCATAATTATTTTTGTGAATCATTCCGACTGACATAAAACAGGGACCAGGAGCATGTTCTGGTTTTAAGCACCGGTGGAGTAATCTCAGGCGGGAGATGAGCTCACCTTGTTCAGTTTCACCCAGAGACCCTGGCTGTTGCAGTACTCCTCCCCCGTGGTCCTGATGCAAGTCCCTTTCTTCGGCTCGATGCTGTACCTGCACGACTTTTTGCTGTGCTGCACCTGATGGGGGCTTTCAAAGACAGCCAGAAGAGTTTTCCCCGCCATGGATCCTGCAGCAGAGCCTCCGGCGGAGGCGGACGAGCCCGAGGACGACGATGAGTCCTTGCAGATTTTGTAGCAGACCTCTTTGGGGACATAACACAAGCTCTCAGGGACCGGTTCACTCCTCCTGAAACTCTCGATGCATTTGTTCAAGAAGCGGATCCTGCCCAGAAGGAGATGAGGGTGGTCTCCCAGAGCCATGATGGGAAGGATGGACTGACGATCAGCAGCAGCAGGTCATCACACCTCTGTCCTGCTGTTGTTTCTCAGCCTGGATGCAGCGATTAAACAGAACTGAGGAACACAGGACTCAACGTTCACATTTAAAGCTCAATTTATAAAGAATAAACAAGATGTAAAACGCCAGATAGGATCTAATCTGGGAGAAAAGTTCACAAAGTGTCCCTTTATTCCCAAACCTAGAACTCACTAGGCTAATGCTAGCATGCTAGCCGCTCCTTAATGACTGAGACTCTTACTATTCATCAACAAAAAACCAACAATATCCCGCTAAATATTTACCACACTATCCTAGACAAACACAGAATCAGTTAAAGAGAAAGTCTGGAAGCTGTCTTCAGGAACAGTGACAGGAAACCCACCAAAAATCAAGAGTTTAGTGCAGAAACTCGCCAGTTGGGTCCTGATTTCAGAAAATGCGGAAGTGAATCGGATCTTTTTCACTTCCGTCCAGCTGACGTGTCAAAATAAAAGCAGAGCATTAAACATTAATTTTAAGGCATTCGTTTTTAAGTTGTTGAAATGTCTATTTAAACGTTATCTGATAGTTTAAAGGTTTACAACAGTTTTTAAAGAGGTGTCATTTCTTTGCTATAAAGATTAAAAATGTGCTTTATGACAAATATATAGTAAAAAAATCATAACTGAAAGGAAGACAAATGGGCCAGAATTATGTAAATAAAGAAAAATGAGGCAAAGTAATTTTTTACTTACTTTCCTACAGTTTTGTTTAAATATTATTTAATTTGATAAAAGTACAAATGCATTTATCTGGGACTTGTAAAGAGTAAACAGTCTTTATTTACAAAATCAAACAAACAAACAAAAACAACCTGTTACATAGTGAAGAAACAGGAACCATTATGTCATTTGTATTCTCTGGATTTTGATTCCCAGGCAGAGTTCTGTAGGTAAATTACCCAGAAACTTGTTCATTTTTATTGTATCCGTGTTTACTGAGCTAGATGTACGACTTCATGGAGCAAGCTAGAAAAACCTTGGCATTATCAGAACATAATAAATCTCTAACTGTTGTATTGTTCCAGTAAAATAAAGTAATAAATTAAACTAACCCCTGATTGGACTTCAATGTCACAAATCAACATGTTGCCTTTTCAACACTCTTATTGTCTGATTTGATCCAGAACAGTTCATAACATCAGATTTATTAGTACAGACATTTCTATAGACAGTCTTTAACAACCTTTTATATTCCTTTATTTTAAATGCAAAAGTTTATTCAACAGCTAATCAATTTTCCGCTTCATTTTTCTTTCCTCACATATTAGGGCCCTGTCTTCTCGTGTTCCCTGAGGTTCGGTGCATCTGTGTTGGTTTCAACAGCCTCGTCTTCCTCACTGTGAAGAGTCAACACGTCCATCAGGTAAGGCAGGCTGCCGCTGCGGACGATGCCTTTACTTTTCTGCAGGAAACCGTCGACTCCGTCTGCCAGAGAGCCTCGCGGAAGTAAGTACTGCTTGTTCTCAGGCGAATCTGTTGACTGATGAATCTCTAGATCTTCAGCACTCATCCTGAAAATGAGGAAGATGTTTTAAGGTCAAATATGGATCAGTATTTTCCTGTTTGTTTATTTTTATTTATTAATTGTTTCAGTGAGCGTGAAACAGTTGTTTTTATTGTCGCAATGTTTTAAGAAACATGAAATAACCAACCTTTTTATAATTTTGAAATCTTTAATTCCATTTCCACTTGATCATTTGATAAAAAAAATGAATAACCTTTATTGTCATCATACACATTGTACAATGAGATTACAAATTTGTTTAGGATTAATGTGATCAGTGCGTTGGTGCTGATATAAATCGCTTAAATCTTCTTACATATTAGTAAAGGTTGCCTTGTTCTATGTTTTCATTTTGGTCCACTTTTACAATAATGTTTTGTGTTCTGGAGATAAAAATGATGAAATTTGCTTCCAGGAAACAACTGATTTGCAATCATGTTTAAATTGTACATTTTGTATGTTACCAATACATCTTTTTTCCGCAATGAAACATTTAAACGCACCTTTATATGTTTAGTTTTGACCTGAAGGACTGTTTTAATAATTTAAAAGGAAACGAAATGCCTAATCCTTTTTTGTGGCGTACACAAGAGGCAATCCTTGTGGACAAAATCCTTCATTATAGTCGGTTCGGTATGTTGCCATGTAAAGAACCCAATAAACAGCTTATTTTAATCTTAAATGTTTGACAATTTGTCATTCATCAGTCCACCGACGTCCAACCTGTCTGAACTTAATATTGAGGTCATCAATAAAACAGGACTCTAATCGTCAGTCAGACCATTTTATTTTAAAGACCCACTTTTTCTCCAGCTTCTATAAAATTAATGTGTTTAGCGCTGCCAAAAATGTAGATTTCTACAGAATTAAAGGTTTTATTTTGTAAGCTTATGTAGCTAAACAATACTTCTTCTGTTTTTACTTGCTTGCAATCAATTGAATCATAAACATTTTGTAAATAATTTTAAAAAAAATCAGGACAATGTAAAATGAGGCCAGCCAAATTAACTCTGTCCTTAAAGAAAAGTCTGTTAGCATTGGTGTCCCTTTTGTGGTAGACAATTTAAGATACTGCATTAAAAAAACACACAGAAGCAGGGTAAAAATCAGTATTTTTTAAAATCCTTTCTAAATAAAATCTGACATGTGGCCCCAGTTTGCTGACCCCTGTCGTATAGCAGTACCTCACCCGACTACCATCGGGATGCAAGTAAAGTGTACTCCGGCCTCTCGCCCGTTGTGAGCTGGAGAGAGGCACCAGCAGACCCACCCGACCCTGATGGGGACAAGGGTGTACAGAAAATGGATGGATGGATGGAAAATGCCTATAACTGGTTTGAAAATTATCTTCAAAAAGCACGTCAGTCCGTTTCCATTGGAAATGTCAAATCGGTTTTTCTACGAGTTAAAAATGGCGTTCCTCAAGACTCAATTTTAGGTCCCGTTTTGTTCAACATATATCATCTGTAACAGGGTGATGACACTGTTCTGTATTGCAGTGATGGTGACATCCAAATGGCTGTCGCAACCCTTCGACCATGTTTCACGGAATTACGAGATGAATTCAACAAACACAAACTAGTTCTCAATGCAAATAAGACAAAATACATGATGTTTGCATCGGGCAGAAATGTTGATCCTGAACCTATCCTCTCTACTCTGGGTATTGAAAGGGTCAAAAACGTACAAACATCTGGGATCTGAGTTGTAATGATCATGTGACCACACTTACAAGTTATAATCGTCACCAGATTAAATCCTCTTTTATCCCCAAATATAATAAGGGGGATATTTTGTACATGCATGCCTCATCTGAAACACTCAGACAGTTGGATGGTGTTTATTATTCGGCTTTGAAATGTCTCCTTGGGTGTAGAGAATAGACTGATCATCACAGGGTGTACGGCGAGAGCCACTTGTTACTATTTATTTATTAAGCTCTGAAAGGCTTTTTACCCCGTTACATTAGATCAATGCTTGTTGTTGATGAAACACGCTCCAGGTTACAGGAACCAGAAGGTTTTACTGAAGTTGGTAAAACTAGATTTAGCTACTTTGGACCCAAAACCTGGTATGAAATGCAAACAAGAAAAGACTCAGTCCTTCTGTATCTTGCAAGAAAGCAAAGTCTTTAATCTTGTCCTTTCTGACTTCCGAATGTTCTTGTCCTTGTCGGGGAAAGAAAAAGAAGTGGGGACTCTAGGTTTTTTTTCTTTGCTACATGGATGTGCTCATTATGTAATAAAATATAAGAGAGGGTTTAAAATCGGTTTCATTAGTTTAGTCGACTCTATGGTAATTTTACTACACCAAACCTTTTAATTTACTTCAGCAATATAGTTACAAAGCATTACTTGAGTAAACCTCCTAGATACTCTATTCACTGAGTAACTTCACTAAACAAAGACCAAATATGTCTGAATCAAAAAAAAGCACCAGACCTGGTTTATACACAAGTTTTGTTTCTCCTGTTATTTTCTAATTGCTGAGTCTGAGGTATTTTGGGGTCAAGTAAAGAAACATCTAACTCCAAATGATTATTATTCATTATTATTATTTAGTCTTTAAAATGTCATAAATACCAAAGAACTTTGTATTTTTGATGTTTTTATGATCATTTACTCAGAACTTGATTACCGTCTGCACTGCACATGTCTTAGTTTACTAGTTACTCTTATTGCACTTATTTGTGTTTAATCTTTTTCAGATATTCACTCAATATGTTGTGTTTTAATTTATGGAGTTAAAGTTTAAAGACTTTAACATAATATACACTACCGGCCGTTTTCCTAGTGAAAAGATGCGTTTTTTGGGGGAAAATACGGTATACAACATTAGAATATTAATATTTACTGCCAATTTCAAAGATTGCAGACCCCACGCAAAATTTCCACACATATGCTGTAAAAGTTATTCAGTTAACGATATTTAGCTCATTTGAAAATATTAATCATTATTAGAGTAGTAAAGTACAGTAAGTGAAATGTTAACTTTGATTGTACTGACGTCTTATTTTACTGTAAAAAAAAAAAAGATTTGTGTTTTCTAAAGTTTATTTAGCCTCTGTTTGCTGACCTCATGTCAAAAGTGGAGCCCTTGAACGCTGGTCTGAGTGTCTCCGCTGCCGTGGACTGGGTGTAAGGAACTGGGAACAGGCTGGTCTTCCAATGTTTGTCCTTCACAATCGGAGCCAGGTTCTGGTACATGTCGTCCACGGCCAGCATCGAAACCTTCAGGGGATGAGAATGAACTAAAAATCCCACATTAACGTCTGGTTTTATCAGGGAAAGGCTTTGAAACACAAACCTGAATGTTTCGGTCGATCAGTTGGTTCGTTTCAAAGTCGTCGTCATCTTCACCGAAAGGGTTGATGATGAGCTCTCCGACCTACGAAACCAAGATGCATTAAAGTCCTTTTAACGATTTAAATATAATCTGACTGAGTCAGAAAGCTGTTAGTATTTTTTCCCCTCTAGGAACATATTTGTGAAACTGATTTACAAGGATTTAACTAGGACTGTGAGAAAGTTGTACATGTTAAGGCAAAACAGCACCATCTGCTGGCAAATTATAATTAGTGTCTGAACATGCCAAGACATGTCCTGCCACACTAACAGGCTGCAGACTAAGAGCAGACAGACTGTGAGAAGCTGCATAGAGTTTCTGCATGCTCTCAAATTATGTGTGCGTGAGGAAATGTAAGTGTTTTCACACTTCTTAGTGTACAATTATTGCAAGTTCATTGTTATATGCAAATATGTGGGTTTTCCTTCACCAGCTGTTTTGTGTATTAGTTGCATTTAGCTTCAACTGTTCATGTTTCTTCTGCAATTTAACTTAAATGCCTGTGATGGCATATAAGAGTTGAATTGTTATTACAGCAATTTAGTGTTTAATTCTAATCTGCTTGGTTAATGAGCAGATTAGAATTATTTACATAAGTTTATTTTGCATATTGCAATGCTGTTTAGCATGTTTACCTCAAAGGGTGAAATATTATTTTATGCTCACATGGCTGACCACACACACACACACACACACACACACACATACACACACACACACACACACACACATACATCCAATGTAAACATGTAAAGTTGGACAACCTTTATTAAAGGAAGAAAAGATCTCTCTGTCCAAGTGCCTTGATTCTCTGACCGGAATCATAGTCCATAATCTGCCGCCTCAACCAGCAATCCTATTTAGTTGAGACTCACCCCCTCAAACAAGGACAAAACGCCAAACCGCAGTTATTGCTGCTCCTCTCACCCATTATAGCATAAATGGAAATTGGTAATAATGCCATTTAAATTTAGGTAGCTGTACAAATTTGTTTATTTGCACAATTTGCTAAAAAATATATCCTAAAATAAGAGACAAAACTTGGAATACCATAGCACAGCCATACAGTAGATATATTGTTTTCAGCAAATAGTGTAAAAATGTCATTTTGAGTGGTTCCCCTGCAATCGGAGTAATTTGTATCATTGTTCCTCTGTTGTATGTAACCTGTAGTATTTTGACTTTAGATCACCGTAGCCTCGTAAGAACTTACAGCTGTGAATAACAGCTCTAAATGTTCATCGTCAGTACAAGTCCTGGTTTTTGACCTCGGGGCCCTTCAATGGAGGTGTCAGCTCACCTTTAGCCAGCCGGTGTAGAAGAAGAACTGCAGCAGGGTGAAAACAGGGACGTACATGTCGAATCGGTGACTGCTGTATCCCTTCTCCGGGTTCAGAAACTGTCGGCTGATCACGCAGAAGGCGAAAAACGAGTAAACAGCAATGGTAACCACCTGTGTTAGAACGAAACAAGTATTTAGAGGAGTATATAACACAGGATGCACGCCTCCAGTCTGAGTTCATCCTTAAATGCTGATTCTCAGTGATTAACATGGTAATGCGGAGTGCTTAAACAGAAGGGAATTGGACTTCTTTTCTTCACTTCAACACATTCCCTTCTCACCCAGAAGTTCAAAACAGAGGTGAACTGTTTTATGATTATAATACTCGACGCAATCAAGATAATAGGGTGGATAAGGTCACAAATATGGTAGTGAAGATCACATACTGTCACATAGATCACATACTTTGGTTTAGTGTTTAGTGTTTGTCACTTAGTGATCAAACGAGTCAGTTTGTCAAGATGTGAATGATTGAAAAGTCGGATCGAGGTCCTGAGAACTTAACGGGCCTATTAGTGTGATGGTTTGCACCAAAGTATGTTCAGACTGCAGATTTTTACTAAATAAACTACTAAATAAATGTTATCACCGTGTGACCGTGGGATCTGTTCATGACCCTAAAGCGACCCCACATTCGCAGAATAAGAACATCGATGTCGAAGAAATAACGCCATGTTTCCAGAAGTATTAAACGGATACTGCTGACGAAAACGAGTAAACAAGAGAGCTGAACTCGGCACCGCTTGCTTCAGACACTGTTAACGTCCAGATTTACAGTGTCTGTTTGTTCTGCCGCAAAGCTTTGACGCACGTCTCACGTTGTTGGCGTAAAATTTGAATAAAATGAGCCCGCTGACGCTTTAAAACCTTCTGATACATGTCAGATTTACTACCACATATAGAAGTGAAACAATAAAAAAAAAAATAATCAGCTGTGGGTCACAGAAATCTGAACTCATCATAATTGCTGGTCTGCTAACTGAGCCCTTTTAGACCAAAGCGGCGTCTCATCATTCATTTTAAACAGTACACGGTTTTACAATGTTTATACAGAAACAGAAAAACATCTCCAAACTGAAACTTTAAAACTATTTCCAGGACTGTACCTGAGTGTACACCAGAGGGATGCTGATCCAGTCGTAGTGGAACAGCAGGCTGCATTTTGCTCTGTAGTTATTGAGCTCCTATTGATACAGTTGGAAAAAAAACAAATTAAGAGGAGATTTAAGACTTATTATTAAAAAAAATCATGTGTGCTATGGATTGGGTTTAAATGTTTAAATTAAAACAATGCAAATAGATGTTCAGTTTAAAAATAGATTAAAAAAAAGTAATCTTGAATAGTTAGAAAATGGAGTATGGCAATATATATTAATGTAAGTCGTCCAGTAAAGGAGATGGTAATGTAAGTTTGTACAGCTTTAGTGTAAATTTGGGCTCTTTTGTGTTTTACGTTTTCTTAGATCTATTGTCTGTGAAGCGTCTTTGAGTGTCTAACTTAAACTTAAACAAATGGCGATATGAACATGTCTTGTGTGACTGTGATGTTTTAAATAAACAAATCAAAAGCAAATATATAAACTTTAAATCAGAAGTACACCAAGTGTAAAGTCTGTGGCTTAGTTTTGGTTTAGTGGTTTGTTTCAGTTGTTTTTCATCGTTTTGAGACGACAACAGAGAACCCACGTCCATCAGCAGCCTGAGTGCGATGTCGTCCCGGACCCGGCCCTCCTGTCTGGCTTGGGCCGCCAGGTTGGAGAACCACGTCAGCGGCATCCAGTACTTGTTGAAGTCGGAGTGCAGAGACTCGAACTTCTTCAGCTCGTGTGTTGTCATGAATCCTGCACAAAAATCACAGAGGAAGATCATTGAACTAACACTGAAATGACATATTTTATTGTAAATTATTGGTTTGGAAATGACTCAAAGTTAAAGTAACAGGCAAACATTTTACAATAAGGCTCCCCTAATAGATGGATAATGATATATAGTGTTAATTTATCTCTAAACTCTATATATCATATAAAAGGTAGTGTCTTATTCCGCATTAATCTAGGAGGAGAAGGAAACCTTCATTAACATGTTAGTAATTCATAATAAGCTACTATCCTGGATGCACACTAAGCCTATGTAAACACGTTTTAGCTCATAATATCGAGCTTTATCATAGCAGTGTGAGTATACTAAAAAGTTACACTTT
The DNA here is from genome assembly GCA_032876305.1 of Orestias chungarensis. Lineage (NCBI taxonomy): Eukaryota > Metazoa > Chordata > Actinopteri > Cyprinodontiformes > Cyprinodontidae > Orestias > Orestias chungarensis. The sequence continues at coordinate 464,542 of JAVLVB010000550.1, read as the reverse complement.
TATTCCGCTCAGAAAACAATGAAAAGTACAAATAAAATCTAAAACTTCTTTATAAATAATCAATTAAACAGTAGAATAAATCTGGGTTAAATATTCCTTTGTTTAGATCTTCCTCCTCCCCCCCAAAAATAGACCTCATCACTATTGATTAGTTATTAGTAGTAAATGATGACCCTTAACCTCTGAGTTGATAAGGATTAACATGTGTCTTTGCTTTTAACTTCCTAATATTTTATATAAAGCAAAGGAAATATGTTAGACTGATAAATGTGCCTTCACCTTGTTTATACTGCTGTCTTGTGGAAGCTGCGGTAAAATCCAGTCCCATTGAATATATTGGAATAATACTAAAAAGTCGATTGTTCCGGACTTTCAAACCTGCATGCTTAAATTTGATTGGTCATGTTTGTATGTGTGCAGTTAACCAATATAACTGTGATTTACAGGGACCTCATATCAGTTCGGTAAATACAAACCTTAACTTTGTTTTTGTTTTATTGGTACAGTTGCATAGGAAAGCCACTGAAGGAAGAAGATTAACTGCAGTCCCAGTTAACGCTTATCCTGAGTCATGAGAGAAATTCAGCAAACATAAAAGAAAGCTCTGATAAGATGAGAACGAGGAGAGACTAAAGTCAAACGTCACCCCAAGACTCACTTTTCCATGGAAGATCAAGACAGTGGCAGCATTATTCTGTGGGGACACTTTTATTTAACTCTGACTGGTGAGCTGTTTAGAGTTGCTAAGACAGAGATGAAGTAAAATAGAGAGGAATCCCGAAGACTGAGGATCGCAGAAGTTCACCATTAAGAAGAAGATTAAATAGAGGCTTAGATAAAAGAATATTAGTAAATATCTAACCTATCATTTATATAAGGACAGTAGAGTGTCAAATTACAATAACTAATTTTTTTTTATTTAAATGTGTCAACTGGAAAAAATGTGAAATACTAGTTTATAAATGCAGAATTATTTATATTTGTCTTGATTATTAATTATATCCAATTCATGATCTTAAAAATAAATAATTTTTCTGTCCTTAAGGTATTAAACCATCAACCTCAACGATCCAACCCAGTGGGCGGGATTAGGACACAGACCTCGGCGTCTGATTGGCTGCTTCAAACCGGAAGTCAACACAACCTAATTCACATTTACTATGAAACTGAGGTCGATATTTTCCCTATAGAGTGAAAACAACTTCAATAAATTGTTGTAATTCAACCACTTTAACAGTAACTTCAAGACTATTTTGAACTTATTAAAAACTTTGTACATCAATTAAATAACTTGCCTTTCGAAGCAGCCAATCAGAGATCAGAGTCTCCAATGTAGTTTTGATCCCGCCCACTGAGTTTGATTGGTCAGGTTGATAGTTGAAACCAATTCATGATTTATTTCAGTACAGGAACAAAAAATAATTTAATACACTGGGAAATAATTACATCGACATCTTTTTTCACGCTCCGTGCCTCATGGGGGGGAAATAAAAACTGTGTAAAGATCCTTAAGGTACACGTTACTAGTAAATTTAGTTTATTCATAAATAATAAAGTAGATGCAGAGGAAAAAAGCAAAGAAAAAGTAACATTTGGTCACTAAAAAGTATTTGAAGGGATAGAAAAAGCAATTTCTGAAATGAAGAACTTTAAAATTAAATATATTTATGTTTCAAATGTTCCACATCAGCAAATATGTCTGCTTTCCTCTTTCCTCTCTTTCTAATGTCCTACTGGTTAAATAATACAGCAGCTTTTCTAAAATACAAGCTCTGAATTCCAAAAGGTCCTTTGTGATACTGATCAATCTTTCTGGGACTTATGTCTTCTAAAGCTAAAGAGCGCCGCCCCTACTGAGCCAGGTACCGCTTCTGGTTCTGCTGGAGGTTGCTTCCTGTTAAAGGGGAGTTTTTCCTCTCCACTGTCGCCACATGCCTGCTCAGTATGAGGGATCGCAACAGAAGCTTTTTTCTGCTGATTCTGGAGGAGTGAACGCTGCAAGTCAATGACTTGATGCAATCTGCTGAGTTTCCTTAGATTGGAAACTTTTTAAACTCATTGGAACAATAATCCCCCCCTCCTGAATTTTTGTGCATGATCAAAATAAAACGTATTTTTTAACGTATTTGTTGTTGTTTTTTTCAAGAAATTATGGTTTTCCTCCGATTTATCCCTTACCTGCCTCCACCACGTGCTCCAAGGTGGGAAAGCGTTTGCGGACTCTGGTGCTGATGGAGCGCAGGATGAGGACCGAGGACAGGTTGGCGTATCTCATGAGGGTCCGTCGCAGCAGGCGGCCCCTTTCGTCAGCGCCGTGCACGTTACCTGACACCACCATCATCAGGTTGTCCGGGAGGGGGAAGCTGGTGTACTGTCCCCACCAGCGGGTGAAGGCCTGGTTCACATAGAAACCTACACAAAACCAAGAAGCAAATAGATGACAAAAACAACAACAACGTAATTTCATGTTCAAATCCGCCGGATCCTGATGAGTACCGAGGACAAACAGGACAGGGATGAAGTTTGTGTTGGTGAACTGATCACAGTAAAGGGCAACGCTCTCAAATAGCTCCTGCTGCCTCGGCGTGAGGAAGAACCTGGACACAAAGAAGAGGGCCTTCAGCGACGCTGCGAGCGTGGCAGAGTCAGTTCGTAAGACACGCCGTCTCACCTGTAAAACAAGCTGAAAAACAGATACACTGCACAGAAAACCAGGAACTCCTTGTACATCAGCTTGTAGATGCTTCCTTTCCACCTGAACAGCAGTCTGGAGAAGCCATGGAACCTGGCGTTGGCCACTTCCAGCGAGTACGACACCGTCATCTTTAGGCTGCGAAGAGAAAAAACCGCAAGAAACAAACGAAGAAACAAGTTAAAACGCGTCGAATGTCAGATACGAAGACGCAGATGAGAAAAGCTTGAACACACGTCTAACACAAGGGCGTTAATATGGTGTCGTGTCTGCAGCCCATCCTACAAAAAAGGACATCTCTGCCTCTAAATTTCAATTTAAAGCTCTCAGGTGAGCCGCCGTAAATCACAGCCTTGGCTTTACGACCTGAGAACCTGCAGCGGGACAGAATCACACCTGCCGAGATTCAAAACCATTTCTCTTATCAGCGTGTAAAACGAGGCTGTTTAGATGCCTCTGATGACATCTGACGACGCTGTTATGTGAGGGCAGTTCCTGCGGCTCCAGACATTTTAAAAAGCAAAGTATTGTTGTCTGGTTTCCAGCGCAAACAGCCTCGTACATTTGAAATCAGACCAAAGTGTCTTAGATTGTTTTAAGTCGACAACACTTGAATATTGATGAGTCATTTGGTTTCTGACATCCTTCAGTCCTGCCTCCATCTCTGCCGCTCATACTTGTCTCCATCCACTACGGCTTCTTCTTCTTTGCTCAATGATGTCCCTAATTTAGGATGGTTGACTCCAGCTACAGCTTACTTGAGTGGTATTATTAAAAAGTCTCACTTCCCAGTTGCAGATTAGCTTCCCTGACAGGATAACAAGCATGTCCATCAGAACCCTGTGTTTGTTCGTTCTAACGCTATTTTCTATCCACTGAGCCATTTGAAGATCAAGTTAATATAAAATAAAGTCCATATATCGTCACCTATGCTAAGAAGCAATTTCAGAAATTTGAATTGAGAATATTTTAATTAGGAAAAGTGTTCCAACTGCTTCAAATATGTTATTTATTTAATGTAATCATGTTTTTTTATACATTATTATTCAATTAAATTACTACAATACACACAGAACTATAGTATAATCTGTTTTATATCATTTTTTAACAAAAAGTTACTCAGTATGTTGCTTTTATACAAATTTTACTTTAATAATCATTTGGACGGCAGTTTTTACTTTATTTGAGCAAACATATGTCAAAGTACTGCAACTTTCTTGATTAAATACAACTCTACCGTCTTTTGGTGATTATTGTCATGCTAATAAAAGTTTTATTTTATTTTTTTCTTATTTACTAAAATTAACATTTCAGCTCCATTGGACATAAAATCCCAACCCAAAAAGTCTTAAAGGTGTCTGTCAACATGTTAGACCACATGATGTTTACAGCGTTTCAGCCTAGCTTAGCATTTATAAACTGCATAAATTAAGTTGAAAGAAAACATATTTAAAAAACATATTTTAATTCTTAACGTTTTTAAATAGTATTTTGGTGTATAAGCTAATTTCATGATTGCACGCCCCAGACAGAAAATAGATTTGCATGATATTTACATCATTTAACATCACTAAAAATGAATGAAAACAATGACAGCATTTGTTTCATTGCTTTATTTTATTATAAGCAGGTAGGTCAGTCTTTAAAATATTGTTTTATGTTAAAGAACAACACGATCTGACTGTGCTCTGTGTTTGTAAGTGTCCACGTTTGAGTTCGCCTCGAGAGGAGCCAGGTGAGGAGGCTTCGGGTTTGGACGCTTCATTCCTGGTGATGTTTTGCTTGGACGTCCCAGTGGGAGGACAAGTTGTGGAAGATTAAGGAAACCCTGGAGGGGACAAAGTGTTATGATGTAGAAACAGGACCAAAAAATGTAATTACATTACTGGGGAACAAAAAGAACTTACAACTGAAATAACCCGTGGTACGAAAAAAACCACACTTTAAAAAGTGCGACCAGGCTAAATTAAAGCAACACTAAAGAAGTTTTGATTTTGGCAGCCCAGTGTGGACAAAAGTGGCAGTGTTTTAGCCTGAAGGAAGACTGCATTTCCCATGAGCACCAGCACAAAGCGTAGTAAAATCCTGATCAGTTGGATTGAAGCACATTTCTGTTTCCAGTGCGAAGGATGGTTACCAATTAGGTGATGAATCTAACTGTGGTGAAACAATGAAAATAAGAAACAGGGGGAAGTGACGTATGCTGTAAAGCAGTCAGCACATTTGGAGTTGTTTTGTGTGGCAGAGTTCCTGCCACCCTCCTCAAAGTTCCTTAGTGCTGGTTAAAGCGATACGGACCCCCTCGGTCCATGACAGAGGCGTCATTCATCGAGCTGTAAGTCGACGTGTGATCACAAAAGTTATAAAGATATTTTATGAAGGTTGAAAAGTTACTTAGTGTTGCTTTAAAGATAAATTCTTAGTATGATAAAAAATTATCTTTTATTACTTTCTTCCCCAGAATAAAAGACGGTTCTATTATCTGCATAGCAAAGTTAAGAACATTTATCACTCATATATTTATCTCACATATATTATTAATAAAAACAATTAACCATTTTGGACTTTTAAGAAACAATGCGAATTATTATGCTTATTATAAGAAGTAGCACTGAAATGATAAGAAAAAACATCTTGAATAGAGGCACAAATTAAATTTAAAACAAAAACTAAAACAACTAAATGTATATTGAAAATATTGAACTCTACCTGCTGAACAGAAAGGGCTGTTGATGTTTGAGTAATTATCTGGATCTCAATCAATGACGGCTTTTAACGAAAAAACAAGCAAATCAAACAAATTTCACAACTTTATTTCATCCACATACAAGCTGGTCTCACAGTCCGACCCCGGATAACTGAGAGATATGAATGGATGTTGCACAATCCTTCCATCCTAATAAAAACCCAAAGGCCTCATTTAAAACCAAACATGTTTATGTCTTTTAACCGGAAATATACTTTATTATTTCGGCCTTTTTGCTGTCAGTATTTAAATCCCAGTTGTGTTTGTGAAACATAGTTTTAGTTCCTTTAAAAACATTTTTCACGACAACATTTGCAGACTAATGAATAGATATTCAAATTTAAATTATTAAAAAAACTGAAATAAAAAAAATCTGCTGTAAACTTTGAACGTCCTATCTAAGATGAACAAACATCTGAGGATAGAAAATCAAACAGGACACGCAGTCTGATCCCAGAGGAGAGCTTTCCGGTGTTATTTACAAGAAGAAGCTGAGATAAGACGGGTCCAAACGTCAGACTGGTCAGAACTTTGTTTTTCACATGGTTAAGGCCGTCCACTGTAAATCACACTATTATTATGAATCAGCCATAATAATTCATGCTCTCAGCTCAGCTGCTTCACACTGAAGGACACTTTTAGGACCTGTCTCCTGCTCTGGTCACTTCCCTGTTTCCTGTCTGAATCACACAGATTTATGTGCAGGTGCAACAAACAACTAGATGTCGCTGTAACCTAGATCTTGATGAGGCTGAGTTACATTTGTGCTTTTAGAGACTATAGATGTTAAAATCAACAACAAAGTTGGAAACATAAAGTGTAAATAACGTGTTGAAGATGCAAGCGTGCAAAACAGAATTCAACATGAAGATAGAAGTTATCAATTCACATGATGTATAAAACATTAATGGGAATAAATGATAGGAAAAACAACAAGCTTAACTTAAATGCATTTTCTGACTTGAAAAATAAGGAATTAGAAAGTAAGTCTAAATATTGATCAACAGTTTAATGTTTTGGGGGGTTTTAAAGAAGCAACACTTGTTCAGTGTTTAGCTAACAAGAGATTGTTTTTGTAAACTATAATCAAGATAATTGTCATTATTAAAAGCACCAAATTCTATATTCTAGATGATGATGTTCGTTTAGAGGTCCCATGATAACAGATGAACCGATAAAGATCCTGTCAAAACTGAACAAAGTAAAGCGAAGAAATATTTAAGCCAAATCCTCAGTTTATCAGAAAGTGCGCATTTGTTTGGATCAATTTTTTTTCTACGTCTGTTACGTTAGATTTGTTTTATTTTGATAGTGGTAAGGATAAATATTCAGATCTAATGTTTAATTATTATTATTATTGTTTTTTATTATTTAATAAACAAAGCTCTTCAAGTCTCTTCTGCCACATTTGCTTGATCTTTAATATTTTTTTTTGGTGGATCTGATACATTTACTTGAATAACTTTTGGTGTGAAATAAAAGTTTTTAAAAGTTTTACTAAACAATTCTTCTTATTTTTACTTGATTAGTATTTCTACATTTGCTTGAATAAAATGTCTGAATAATGAATTCTCTGTGAGCAACTTCACTAAAACAAAACACTCATGTTGAACAAAAACCTCCCAGTTAGACTTGAAGTGAGCAAAACTTTTGTTTGTCGCTTTAATGCTATTTCTTGGTGATATCAACTGAATATACGGTAAAAAAAAGGTTTTTATTGTCACCAGCTGACCTTTTATCCTGTTCTAACACACACATCTAACCATTTGTACATTTTTGTTTCATTAGTTTTTTAATTTCTAAAAGATTTTCTTCTGCTTTTGAGTTACGTATTTGCACATAACTTTATATTTCTGTCTGTCTAATAAAATCATTTTTATAACACAACAAACTCAGTGAGCTTTCAACCCTTCTGGTATTTATATAACATTTCTGCAATCATTGCACGTCATCAACCAAATGTCATTTTCTTTGCTGGATTGCCTCTATAGGTCTCCATCCCGTCACTTCGCCCAGTGGCTTACCTTTGGTCCTGATGGGACACATTCCCACATGGATCCCTGTTCAGACGGATATCATTTTCTGGCTCAACCATCAGAGATGAGGCTTCTGGAGAGGCAGAGGCCGAGCTGCTCCGTGTGGATCACGTCTGTAACCCAATGCCGCAATTACAACTTCCCACGGTGAATGAAACCGAAGCTAGTTGAAAAAAGGGGGATCTCAAGTGGACAACATTGCAAACATGCGTTGGATTCACTTTTTTTTTTTGCTCCTCTCTATTAAAATATTAATGATTATGAACAATTAGGCTTTCATAACATATGTTTCCAGGACAGTAGTGGATTTGACTTAAGCATTCATATTTTTGGTGATAAATTGCTATTTGGGCATCCAGGTTGACAAGTCTGCGGTGACTTATTCTATTTTTCAAAACTCACCTAAACGACTGACTTCATGCATGTTATCAGTCAGTATGTTTTGAGTAAATGTAAATGTGTAATTATCTTATTGGCCAACCTGCAAACGCAAATGAGAAACACGCTAAGAAACACTGGTGTAGGACTCCGAGGCGTTTTAGCCTGTCTCAAATCAGAAATGCAAGAGTTAGCACTCAAATAAGAAGTGAAGCTTCATATCAGAGGGGAATTATAGTTTATTATCTGGCCTGAATCTTGGATTTAATGTGTTTTGTTTTATTTTCTGACTGCATAGCTCCTCGTGTCAACATAGTAAACTGGAGGCTAAAACAGATCGACTTTATCAGGACACCTCTACTCATACTAGCATACAAAAACCTTAAACTTTTGAGTAACAACAAAAAAAAGCAACAGTTTGAGGCCAAAAGTTACCTAAATTTAGGATTATCTTTAGTGGATTTTTTTTACTTAAACTCTCTGTTCACATGCAGAGTGAGAGAAAGCTGCTCGTTTATCCGTGTCACACAGATATTGTGGTTTAGGGTGCATCTCGTTTATAGCTGGAGCTAAAAGTCAGACGTTTTTCTGCCGTCACAAAACGCTGCTGAAAAGGAAAATACGTGTGAACCGGTCTGGAAAAATCCCTCTCAGCTCTTTCAATTCCAGGAAGTTCCCCACCCTCGCCGCGGCATCCGTCTCCTCGCTGAGGCCAATTAGCTATGAAGTGTGAGAGTGAGCCGTTTGTCTGTTTTCCACATCACAGATAACAATCGAGCGTTTGTGTGGTTCAACTTTCGCCGTGTCCTCCACGTCCGGCGTGTCTTTTGTGTGGCAGGTGCTCTGCAGCTTCACTGAGGCAAAAATTATGATCTCAAACCAGCATTAAAGTCTTTTAAGCAGCGCTGATGTGAGTCTTTCCAAGGCACAACTCAATACTGAGCAACCACAGTTATAACATATATTATTGAGCGTAAATGCGCCTAATAAGTTCATTTAAACTTGATTAAACAGTAACAACTGAGTTTGTAATATATTTAATGTTAAGGTGACTTCTGAACATGAACGAGTTCATGTTTTTTTTCAGAGATGGCTCGTTACATAATGTGTTTAGTATGTAAAAGTTGATATATTGCACAAAGATTTACAATTTTAAAAATTGTTAAAAACTCAAAAATGTCAAGTTTTCAGTTGTAATGTGACAAATTATTAGCAAGACTCACCAAAGTCCGACAGTTTCAGAAAGAGAAAAGCAAAAAATATCAAGAAAGATCGACTCAAATAGGCTAATTTTACATTAACGGAGTAAATTAATATTCATAAAGAAATCGTAGAACAAAGCGATTAATCGGTATCGATCTGATAGGTGAAACCGGGCCGATATTTATAACCGATAATTACTGACGTGATGTGTTTGTCGTTTGTGTCTCCTAAAAAGTTGGGTTATGTTTGCCGAACTGTGTTAGCGGAGGAATGATTTCTATGAATGAAAGAGAACAGGAGCATAAGCAGCTTTGTGCGCCGGCGTTGCTGCGTTTGCTCGTGTCCCACGGGGAGAAGGTCTCGATTAAATCACTTCCTGTTACATGGTGACGCTTCTGTGGTTGGAATACACTCAGCTTTTGTTTGACGTCTCTCTCTCTCTCTTTCTCTGGATTCAAGGGACTCGTTTTAGCATTTGAATTTTGTCAAACAAGAGAGTCTCTCTGCTGACAGATTAATAAATTAGGCCTAAAAACTGCTGCACAGCCAAACATGTGTGTATCTCAGTGGACCGCTATTTTATTTAAGCTACAAATGATCTGTCATTTCTCGATCGCTTCCCTTCTGATCAGGGTCGTGTTTATTTTGTTGGTAAAACCTTTGCAGATAAAAGAAATGACGCCGTCTTTCACTTTGTTAAAAGGTGGAATGATAATTTTTTTTTTACTAAACAAGCCTTGAATGTACAAAACTGCTAAATTAAGATTCCAGCGCCGTCGGTCGCTTAGAGAAGATAAAAAAAGAGACAAGGGTAGGACATTTGATCCTCCAGCTAGCCGCGCCGCAGCGCTAACGCCGGGCGGTTCGTGAACGTGAATGGAGGAACTCCTACAGACGCATGACAAACAAAACAACAAGTCACGTTAACTTAAATCACTAATGGCCACAACGGCGGGAACGTCCGTCTGTGAACCTGAAGGTCTTCTTCTGCCGTCACGACAGGTTCACGTTCTCGTACTCGCCGTGGTCCGAGTCCTCCAGCTCGATGCCCGGCACCAGGCTGTAGTACTCGGTGGACTGGGTCAGGTACGCCTTCTCCCTGTCGGCCGAGTCTTTCATCACCTCCGTCACGCTGACCGTGTCCGGCTCTGTCTTGGCGGCCCCGTCGGGCTCCTGGGGGCGACCGACCCGGGGCAGAGACTCCGCCGAGCTAACCTTCACCTCCACCTCCTCGTAGATGTCCCGATTGCTTCCCAGGAGTCCCGAGGCGGGACGGAGAATCAGCTGGTTGTTGGCGATGGCCGGCTCGGCGCCGGGCGCCTGCTGCTTGTGCTGTTTGTGGCTGTTGTAGCCAAAGCTGGCGGTTCTCTTTTTGGAGGAGCTGAAAGCAGGTGTTTCCTTTTTCTTCCTCCGTTTCCTCCCACAGCACCAGCAGAGCAGCAAGGCGGACAGGATGAGCAGAGGGAGCGCGATGAAGAGCGCGGTGAGGCCCGCCGGGCGACAGGCGTCGGCCATCCGCAGCGACCACACGGTCCTGCCGGCGAGGTCCTGAGGAGAGGAGCAGGTCAGGTTCCCCACCAGCTCCTCCACTGTGGCGGTTCTGTTGGCCTGCCTTCCTTCCTTCAGCACTTCCAGGAACATGCAGGAGCATTCCCAGAGGTTCCCGTCCAGCTCCAGGGTTTGGAGGCTGGGCATCAGGAATAAATGAGCAGGGAGGAAACGGAGCTGGTTCCCTCGCAGACTCAGCCTCTGGACTTTATCAGAGTCCTGGAGAAAGCCGACAGGAAGCTCTTGGAGGAGGTTGTTGCTCAGATCCACCTCGGTCAGACTGAGCTGGCCGGCCAGGAACAGCGTCGGCAGCGTCCTCAGTCTGTTCCGGCCTAACCAGACTCTCCGCAGCGGAGAGGCCTGTCTGGCGCCGGCAGTGGCGGAGCTGACGTTGCAGTCGGAGAGATCCAGAGTCTGAACGTCGGTGCCGTTAGTGAACACTGACCAGGTCACGTGGCCGAAGGCAGAGCCGGAGTAGTTCAGGCAGCAGGCATCGGCGGGAACCCTGGAGGGAAAGCGGGACAAAACGGTAGCTGGCGGACAGACGCATCCGCGAACCGGTCCGGTCCCCAACAGCAGGGCGAGCAACAGAACAAGATCCCAGCGGAGAACCATCTCTGCAACGAAAACCGCAGAGGAGAAGGAGCTCAGCGACGAAGGCCCCCACATGCACCCGCTCTCCCGTAGCCGACGTCCTACCTGTCGTCCCGCAGAGCAAGGTGGGGGCAGATCTGTGCTGCCGAACTCGGCAGCTTCTCTGAGGAGTCCTGTTTGCTTGGAGGATTGTAAAAGTTGGCATGGTGACAGGAATCACTGGGGAGTGGCTCTCTGCTGTTTGGCTGCAGGAGAGGAAGCAGATTTACCGTGTTAGCAGATGGGGAATCATACATGGTAAACATGGTTTTCAAAGGTTAGTCTGGAGCTTAGATGCAGAGGAAAACTATTTGGCTCATTTATGAATTGATATCTTCTCTGGAGCAGCGATTCTGCAACCTTGGCAATCCAAAGAGACATTTTTTTGTTGACAGTGCAGCTAATAAAACTAGTTTAGAGATGAAAATGTTACAAAAAAGAGCAAATAGTTTGTTTTTTACTTCTAGGGCTACAGCTAACAACTTTCTAACAGTTATTATCACAATTAATACAGTAATTGGATAAAAGATCCATTACAATCATCAAATTTTTTGTTTGAACAACTTAAGCTTTTTTTATACAACAATAGAAATAAATCTTTTATTTAGAGGATTTTTGTTTCTTAATTAGAAAAATAAACTTAGACCCAGCAGTCGTTTAGTTTAAGCTTAATCATTTGTAGCAAAGGAGCAAAAAAGATTTTTAACTAATCAGTTAAAAATTGGACAGCAAAACTTGATTAGTAGGACATTTTATTTTCAGAACCAGGTGAGGCCAAAACTAGACTATATATATTTGTTTGTTTGTTTTATTGTATATATTTATTTATATTTTTACAGTTTCTTGATAGTTACTGTAAATTAATGCTTTACTGGTTCTTGTGAACTATTATGCAATTACTAAATTAGTTCATAAGTATTTCAAACACTGATTTATCACGATAGATCCGATTGGTTATTTTGTAATATTTCTACTTTTCCACTGAGGAACTTGTTATTGTTTTTTTGTTTTTTTTAAGAAAGATTATTTTATTTCTGATTATACTGTTGGTTATTAAAGGAAGAACAACGTTAGCAAAAACAAGAGTTTTCCGCTCTGGGAGAAAATGCGGAAAACGTTGTTGAAAATAAATTAAATTATTTCACCCTCAAAAAACCCCAAAAACAAATAAAAGCCAGTATAAACTGGTTTAGTTAGATCTTTATATAATATTACCAGATTGTTTTAATGGATTATTTAGGTTATGTTTTTAAGAGACATTCCAAAGATCCAAAGAGGATCCTTGTTCCGGAGGGAGAGCGGCCATTTTTTTATTTATTTTAAAACAATCCTAAGTACATTATCGACTATTGAGTTGTGTTTATTTAGACTAGTGTGTAAGATTAGTGCAAGAGAAATCTTGTTTTATTCCTAGTTTGAGCATTGTCGCCTGTTTTAGTAAGGATGCTCTTGGAGCTGCGTTGTTGTTCGGTTCATTCATTCTTGCTGATAATTGACACCAAGATCACAACAGGTTCGTTTACTTTGGAGTTATCTGACTCGCCCTGACTTTCGGGGGGGATTTCTAGTTTATTTTTCTCTTAGATTTATGTTATATCACTAATTTGTATGTCACATTTTATAAATTGTCAATTTTTTTGGAATAAAACCCCCCAACTTTCAATGGGTTGGGTGAGTGAGACTCAACCCACCAACTCGGATTGATCCCTTTTATAAAATTCTTATCAGGACAGCAGTTTTTAAAGCGTCTGCGCTCTGAAACATCACATCGCATTTTATCCAACTTTTACATTGCTGAGGGGACGCATGGGTCATAATTCTGCTGCAGAAGAAGACGGATTGGTCAATTTTGGACGTAAACGATGTGCGACAACCTTTTTCCTCTTCTTAGGAACTTTTTTCTCTGTGAACGTCTTACGCCCCAAAAGCGTCCCGCATTCACAGAAGAAGAACGCAGACGTCGGGAGCCGACCGTATCGTCACAAAATCAGAACAAGCTGAGGAAACTGTGCACCGCTTGCTTCGGACGTTGTCTACGTCCAGATTTACCACGTCGGGTTTCTTCTGCCGCACAATTACGACGCACGTCTCACGTTGATGAGATCACGGTTGGATAAAACAAGTGATGACGCTTTGAGAGCCATCGGATATGTAATCGATTTACTACCACATATACTGTAGAAACGGCACCGTTTGGATTTCTTTTTAGGTGCGAAACGATCAAAGTTACGCTGTTGGAATATTGATTGCATATGGTAAAAATAAAATACTGTTTGAGTCGTTAGCGTTACTCTTTAACAGTCGGGTTGGTCTGTATAGTTTTTAGCCCTTTATAAATGAAAGCACATAGAAAAACTGTGTGTTGCAGCTACTAAGTCTTTGTGTTGAGGTAACAGATTATCTTTAGGGAATAAAAACAGCAGCAAAGAAACCTGAAGTAGAGGAGACAACATTTGAAATCAGCTTTTTGTTGCCTATTATTTATGCATATGTTTTTTTTTTGATCTTGGAAAGCCGAATATAGTTTGTGTACAGCTGCTGTTACCGTGACCGCATGGAGCTCCGGTCTTCAGCGCTGGAGACGAGCTTGTGTCGTCACTGTTAAAACAAACACCCTTGCCTGCATCCTGTTTGCTTCACATGTAAGTCTTTCATGGTGGCAGGCCTTATTTATGTTCCCCACATGGGCGACAGTTAGGCCGAGGCAGCCCAATCGTACACAGGTATTTCAGGAGGTGACCAGTAATTAGTGTGTTTGCGTCTTCAAGGCTTCAGTTTAGCCCAACTGTGGTCATCTGACTTCCTCCTAAAATAAGAAAATCTGTCTGTCTGTCTGTCTGTCTGTCTGTAAATTAGGCTTTTCTGATCCAAAAAATAACTAATGGGATTACTTCTTGACCTGCAGAACCTGCCTGACAACATGAAGTAGGCTAACAGACCTTAAAAACAACCCATCAAGTCCTGATCTAAAGCAGAAACAGAAATGAGTGTGGCAGTTTTCACTGCAGAGAGTCTGTGTTTGTGCGTCCGAGTGGATAAAAACTCTTTTGAAAACCAAAAGTAAAGATAACCCAACTTTAAATCTTACAGTAGCGATGAAGATTTGTTTGATTCAGACAGATCGTGTTCATTTTAAACGATAAATAAGGAACTTTGCTTTAATTATATAAAGAGTTGTCCCAAGTGTTCTTCCAAAATTAAGAGCCTGACAGCGTGTCGTTGTCTGTAAACGACCAAAGGTTCTCTCTGCAGGCCCGCGGTTAAGGTCAGAGTTCACAGAATAACAATCAAAATCTCTGCTGACCAGCAAAAACACAAAGACCTGATGTTCCCCAAGAAAATGTCATTGGCTTCATCCAGTCAGCAGTTTAGACTGAAGTCTCATTTAAATCGTAGACAAGTAAAAATTCTTACTTCATGAAAACTTTAAAGATCTGCTGTTTTCTGAATCAAAACCCAAACTTGGATGCCAGAACTGCGGTTAGTTTCTCACTAACCGACCTGTACTTTACCAAGTAAACCAGAAAGATGCTGAAAAAGAAAAAACAAAACAAAACTGGAATAACGGGCTAAAGCCGAGCATATCAGCAGCTCCAGCCAGGCGCTTTAACAAAGGCAGGAAGTTAAGAGTCTATGAAAAGAAACCCTGAGAACCTTCGTGTTACCTAAATCGATGCTTCTCGCTGCAATCTGTCAATTATTCGCTGACAACATCTGCAGGGAGCCCGGATTTATCAGTTCAGCTGGACGGGCTGAAACAGCCGACCCTGCAGCCGCCGTCGCACAAATCTGGATGTTAGCGAGATCAGAGCCACGGTCGAAAGACAGAGGTTGGTCTATGCGTGATAAGCTCCAGCCCGAACGACCTCCGATCTTTTCACCCGGTTCTCAGTTCTACTGTATCAGACATGTGATTCTTTTCGATGACGATGTGCTCACGATAGATCCATCTAACGGATGGATCTTGAACAGTTGCAAAGCCTGTTTCTGGACCGGAATGCGGGTCCACCCTAGAACATGTTGGCGATGTTCACGATTCCCGTTTGTAACTGTGAGCCACGTTTTTCCTGCTTTTATTCAAATGTGGAGCGCCTCCGATCCTTTTTGGCTCAAACCTTCCTGATGATTTGCATGTGGCCCCTGTGGCGCTCAGTGTTTACGTACGGACGTTTACCTCCCTGAGCAGAGTTTCTGTTTCCGATGGCGACTATTGACGGACGGACACTGCAGCGGTTTCAAAAAGTAAGAGGAAAACTGTTGAGGTCCATTCGTGTCCATTGTTGGACCATGTGACCATATCTGGCCTTCTCGCTGAATCACTGAATGTTTTTGTTTCGCTATCAATTCACAAAACGAATAAACCAGAGGATGTTTGTATGTAACATAGGAATGAACAGCAGAGAGAACGTTACCCAGGAGGAGCAAAAGTAATACAAATGATTAACAAACAAGAAACACGCTACAATTTTCACATAAAGTGACATTAGTGACAAATCAAAACTTCCTCTTCTTAGATCAAAACAAGTTAAAGCAAGAATTCAAAGAATTTAAAGCAACACTAAAGAAGTTTCAGCTTTGGTCGATTTTGGTGGCCGAGTGTGGACAAAAGCGGTAGGGTGTTCCCTGTAGGAAGACTCCGTTTCCCATGAGCACCGGCGCATATCGTGGTAAAATCCTGATCAGTTGGATTGAAGTACATTTCTGTTTCCAGTGTCTGTGTGAAGGATAAATAGCGATGAGGTGATGAATCAAATTGTGGTGAAACAATGTCAGATGATCATGTTGGAGATAAGAAACGGGGGAAATGACGTATGCCGAAAAGCAGTCAGCACATTTGTAGTTCTTTTGTGTGGAGGGCAGGGTTCCTGCCACCCTCCTCAAAGTTGCTCAGTGTCAGTTAAAGTGATACGGACCCTCTCGGGACAGAGGCGTCATTTAACAAGCTGTAAGTCGACGTATGATCCAAACGTTATGAAAATATTTTATGAAGGTCGAAATCGTACGTAGTGTTGCTTTAACTCCAAATTTATCACGTCTGTCTTTTTCTGGTGCAGCGTTATTATCTCACATCGATGACGTGGAGGTGTGACAATATGCAGACGCTTTGAAAACTACTGGATACCCTTTCCATTCGATTTAGTTCCAGTTCAACAGAATGATGGAAATACGCTACACATAACCTGTCTGACAACATGAAGCAGGCAAGAAGATCTAAAATGCAACCAATCGTGTCCTGATCTATAGAAATTAAAGAACAGCGTTCTGTTGGTGATTGCCTCTAATTAGTAGTTTGAAAGTTTTGCTTCAATCAAGCTTCATTCGAGTGACTTTTGAACCAGAAGAAGAGTCTCTGCATTGTTTGGCGAAGATAAGCGAGACGTCAAAGTCTTGTCTGAGCAGATAAGTGGAGTAAAGGTTGGAGCTGTATCTTAGAGCCTCATGTGGAGGTTCCACTATCAAGCATGCGGAGGAACGATGAGGCTCGAGAGAGATGCACTGGCTGACCCTGTGAGGGTCACAGAGAGAACGAGGATTTAAATCTGGAGGCCGTGAATGATCTCACTCTCTAACAATGTGAGCTGCTGCTTCCTCCGAACGCCAAGCCTTGGTCTCCTTTGCTTTTAATGTCCAAACGTCTAAAATTAAAGTTTACATCACGCATTCAAGGAGTTAAAGCCATTCATGCAGCTGGAGTGTAAATATCATTCAAACCTATTTCAAAATCCAAGCTTTGGCTTCAGTTCTTCGTCCATTTTCATCCTACGAGCCAATCTTTAGGTTTTAAAGCAAGTAAATGTCATTTAAGCTGTTCATATTGAGCAAATGGATTTAACAGAATCAAAAATGGTCAAAATAGATGAGAGAGGTGTTTTCTTACCTGCTGTCTCCATCCGGTCTGCAGCCCGTGGCTCTCAGAAGATGTTTCTCCTCTCTGCATCTGGAGCTTGAGCCAAGCCTGAGGGAGTGTCTCCTCTGAGGACTCAGCCTCCTCTCAGAGCCACGTTTATTTATCTGGACAGGCAGAGTTGAAGATAAGCTTCATTCACGCTCGCCGTCTGCCTGCTTTTCACACTGCCTGTTTAACTTTGCTCCATTGGACCGGTTAGATTCAGAGTGTCACAAAGCGCCACCTGGTGGCTGAAAGTACGGCTGGAATTCAATTAGGAGGCCAATCTGTTGGCATGGGATAAAAATAAGCACCGCGTGGCACTTACTTAATAATCTGAGTTTAAAAATCTGAAAGTAATGTAAAAGTTAAAGAAAACTTCCAGTAGAACAAGTGGAAAAAGTCTGAAACGGAGGGAAGTCTGTTTCCGATTTATAAAGCCTTGACCCAGTTTTCTCAGCGAGTTTGACATCTTTAATCTGGATTAGTTTACAAACTACAAAATTTAGATTAAATTTGTAGTGTCACGAGTTGGGGGTTGTGGCTGCGTTTTTGTTGCTGCATTTCCCGGGTATACCAGCAGAGGGCGCCAGGAGATTTTCTCACTCTTTTACTGGTTATTGTTCTCCGGAGAGTTTTCTCTGCGTATAAGTCAAGACTAAATTATTCTGAACTAATGGCAGAACATTTGAACGCTGGTTTGTGGTTTGCAAAAACGTATTTACCATTTTTTCGTAGTGATTGTGAATCAAAGTAGAACAAGTCCAAATTGAAAAATAGAACCGATCACACACTACAGACTATTCTGCACAGGCAACAGAGCAATTCAAATCTAATTTAGGATTTACCGAAAATGTTGACAAAAAGATATATTCAGAACTTTTTTGCACCAAATGTTTAACAATTAGTCTAGTCCAGACTTTAGGTGAGTTTTGTTACCGTTTAAAAATGCTCAGATAGAAATTGGGTGGAATTGCTCTTTAGCCAAGTTCAGTATTTTAGTGTTTTTACCTTATTAGTAGTATTTGCTCAATTTGTCTGCAGTCTGTCACAAAATGCTTTATTATTAAGTTTTGCCATTAATTTTTATGTTTTTCCCAATGTCAACAGACAGGCTCTGCATTTACAAAACCAACAAGGATAATACTTTTAGGGGTTTTCCTTATTATGCAAACTTTGCATAAATCTATTTGGAGAAGCAATTTTTGAGACCGTAAAGGTGCGGATGTTCTGAAAATCAACCACAAATCCCACCCAATGCGGAAAGTCAGAACATTTTTCTACTGCCAACTTAGGGATCCAATATGGCCGCTCCTCTTATCAACCACATTAATAAGTTATGGGGAAAGAAACATCACTTTTCCTGATCAGAAATACTTTCCATAAGGGTTTCTTTTTTTTTTGCTGTGTAGTTTTCATCTGTGTCCGAGAAATCGGCCGAAACCTCGGAAGCCCTTGATAATGTCGACTTTTTGAACTGGAACGCCGTTTCCTCAGCCGATAAGGAGGCCGTTCATTCTGTTATTCAGAAAATGGAGTGGAAGATCGTCTATTTGAACACTCTGCTCATAATAAAGATACTGGAAAATTAGTGTGTAGCTAAAATATCTCTGGTATAACTCTAAGAGATGTACTTTAAGTATAAAGTGTGAATGTTAAATGTGTAGGTGTAAATGTGATGAACCAATTAGTTCAGAGAAGGAAATGAATGCCCATATTTGGGCACAAGCACTAAGTCACTTCTGGTTTTTAAAATATTAAACCAACAGATGGAGACATCATCTCAGTGAACTCACCCACATCTGGTCTAAAAAAAAAAACTATATCACACATGAAGTATTTAACCTGCAAAATGTAACAGGCGCCTCAGGCAAACTCATAAAAAACGACAAATGTTTTTTTTTTATTTAGACGTAAAGAAGAATGTCTACACAGTTTATACAACGATCAGTGATAATGAGAGATTACTGATCTGTGTAAACATTTCCTGCTTGTTCAGTTTCAGAGAGTCTTTATGAGAAAGCAAAGAGTTCAGAGTTCACTGTAAACATCTCCCAACTTCCCTTCATTGTTTATAGAGCAACAACAGACAAGATAAAGGGACACAACGATGAAATGTATGCTGCTTTTGTTTTCATTCACTCAGACACTTGGGGGCAGCAATGACTCAATTTTGTGCAGTTCTGACAAACAGATTGATCTTTTAACTTGTTTAACATTTTTAAAACCTAAACATTAAAAAAATAAATGGTAATTTAAGAAAGTCCTGATTAAAATCCAACTAAATCTCTCTGCAAATACCAAAAAATAGCTCAGATCAAACTCTATGCATCCAAGCAGACAGAGACCGAAAGAGTTTTCCACACATCTCTCAAAATTCCTCATATTTTTTAAACAACTTTGTTGGATACGCATTAATTTGTCGGATAAATTAATAAATATGGAAGGAAATCTAGTTTTTGTCTCAAGAAGACCAGAGGCTGTAAAGCCTCTGTAAGAAATGACTCAACCCTGGGTGTGAATATTTAAAACAACAATCAAAAATGCAGGATAAACATATTTTTTTCAACAAAAAAAGGCACATAGTTATAAAAAGCTGTCCTGCCTCATAAATGTGGGGTAATGTGTGTGGATACCCGAGAAGAAACAACAACACAACTCGATATGGAAGAGGTGAGTGAGGGAGTTTCAACACTTTCTTACAACAAATGCATCAAGTTTTGACTCCCAGGCTTTTGATAAACATTGGAAACTGGTTCAAACGGCTTTTAAATCCACTTAAAAATATTCTGCATTCTTCATGATGTTGATGTTAGAAAAGACAAACATCCCACCAGGATACAAATAACTTCTTTAAATTATCAACGAGGAGAAATAGTAAATTAATGGATGTTACATTAATGTCTTAGTGGGTTAATTTTGAACTAATCAAATCAAATATTTTAGCTCAATTTGCAATAAACCTTTTATGGAGCTAACGCAGAAACGTGTGCAACAAAAATCTGATTTTAAATTTTTCAGACGAAACAAAATGCTAAATGTAAGGATTTGAAAATGTAATTTTACATAAATGAAACAATATGTAATGGTATAAATTTCAGTTTAGTGGTTTAAAACTATGCTTGTTTAGCTTCGAAAGTGTATTTTTAAAGTATCAAAAATTCACTTTTTCTTTGAATTTCACTGCAATCATTCCACTTTAACAGCAAACAATGATCAAACACAGATAGACCGATTTAAAAGCTGTTTTAATATAAATAGTTTCATGGGTTTCAGTTAATGTAGGATGAAGGAAAATTGGGAAACGAGTTTGTTATTTATTTAGTTTTATGGTTTCATACTTAGTGTTGTGCGTGCAGCACAGAGTAGCACTTATTACATTGTGTGTATTTGAGTTTTAACACACTTGTGAAGCCTAATAGATGCACTCAGTTCGTTAAAATAAACTATTTGTGCTCTTTTTTGTTGCTTATTTCAGGTTTTGGCATGGATTTTAGGCAATATCTGTTGTTTTTTTAAAGTAGAGTGCATATACCCTGTCTTATTTTATTGAGATTAAAGATTAAATCCCATGCCAACATTTACAACTAAGGAAGTTTTACTAATGTAAGAAAACTCAAGTCTGTGAATCTGTGTTTGATTCCTCCAGCTCTCATGAGAGCTAACCCTAATGTGTGACGCAATCATAGAACTGAAAATAAAAAAGGGTGAATTTTCAATACAATACTGTTACAAAGGAAAATAATTCTAATTTTAAACCATTAACTTAAGTTTTGTAAGATCCAGTTTCAAAAGGATTCATTTAAACTCAGTTTACAAAAATACAGAACCAGAAATTAAAATTAATTTTCTGATGGCACTGATTTCTGCACACATAAGCTGTTTTTCCTCCCCCCCAAATAATAAACCAATACCCCCTAAAGAGTGTAAAATACAAACATGACTACTTAATGATCTCTTAAAACGAAGCGCTCATGTTAATGTTTAACATTCATTCCTCTCCCCATATCATTTATACATGCTCCCTAAGACCCTAAATAGTTTCTGACTTCTATTATAATCTGTTGACAATTATTTATCGACCCCAGCTGCAGAAAGTCGACATCGCGCTGCAGTTTAATGGTCTTCTAAGCAGAAACGTTCACAATAGAAGATTTTTGGCCGATGCAGAGGCGAATGTGGAGCAAGTTATGTCGTTTCAGTCCAGATCACAAAAGGTTTGGTCATCTCTGAAAAGAAAGTTCACTGTTTTTTCACATCTGTACCAGATGTGCTCTTTGGGTTACGCCCAAAGGTTCCTTTCTTTCCAGGTGTTTCCGTAGCAATGATGAACTCCTCCTGGAGACGCAGTGGACTGATGATCCTCGACGCTGCACCGCGTTTGGTTTTATGTTGAATCCAAGTAGATGGAGTAAATCTGACTGAGGCAGCGATCCGCACCTCCACTCTGGAAGAGGAAGCTGTCCTCCGGGCACAGAGATGAAGAATAACAGTCTTCGGGTTGGCCTTGCAGGTCCTGCAGCAAGTCAAACCCTGAAAGGAGAACAGAGAGCCAACCCTTAGAGTTTCTGACTAATGATGCACATTGGAAAACAAAACACAAAAGCCTCAGATGATCTGATGTAGCTCCATCAGAGTGAAACTGTGATCCGGAAGAATGATGGAATATTTTTCAGTCTGTAAGTTTTTCGGGTTTATTTACACGCACTTCTTCAAAGGTGCCTATACTTAGAATAGCTTCTATTCTGTCCTAAACCTGGTTATTCCTCAAAGCAACTTTGACTAACTTTATATCGAAAATACATCTTTACTAATGAGTTCAATTAAAAAGAGATTAATAGGTAAAGTTCATGATCAGTAGGTTTGCTGTTTTGTATTTCTGGGGCGCTGCGTACAACTCCTCTAAGGTATACTTACAACGCTCTAAAATACTTTTTTTATGCTCTTACTTGAGTAACTTGTGCGCCTCTAGTTGTCAGACACAGAATTATGGTGAAACAACTCACCTGTTGTCTTATTAAACTTGTAGCTTGAACATAAAAAGCTCTCAGAACCAGAAGCCCAGTCCGTTAAGGGAGCTTCCTACCTACACAGTTATTCTTCTGCGGCCGGTTAAGGGAAACCTGACCACACTCTAAATCATCTCTAACAGCAGAATGGGAGGCAGATCTTGTAGTTCTCAGGCTCCTCTCCTGTGGAACCAGCTTCCAGCTTTAGACACCCTGTCTAGTTTCAAAATTAGAGTTTATAGTTAGGAAGAGGTAGAAAATTCAGCCTAAACCAGTTGGGGAAGGAACTCAGTATTGACAGACGGTTCTCCTTTGCTCTACCTTCTTCATGTCTCACTCTATAGGGTTATTTCAGTTTTTC
This sequence comes from Orestias chungarensis, assembly GCA_032876305.1. Lineage (NCBI taxonomy): Eukaryota > Metazoa > Chordata > Actinopteri > Cyprinodontiformes > Cyprinodontidae > Orestias > Orestias chungarensis. The sequence goes on along the minus strand of JAVLVB010000550.1, from coordinate 442,049 downwards.
TATAGTTATGCTGCTATAGGCTTAGACTGCTGGAGGACAATCTGACCACTTATCTCTCTGCAACTTTCTTCCTTTGTCCAATCTACTTAGTTACCGTTATTACAACCTTGTTAACCTTTGTTTTCTCTTAGTGTTCTTCTCTCCGTAGTAACCACACCTGGTCTGGCGTTCTGTTAGCTTAGACAGCTTCTTGGATGAGAACATGGGCTGAGATGCTTCCAGTGACGTTCTACATCTGCTGCAAAAAACCCCTTTTTTCAGTTTCCTCTGCATCTATTTTAGTTTTCTGTCTCTTCAAACCTCCAGTCGGTCGTGGCAGATGGCTGCTTGTACTGAGCCTGGTTCTGCTGGAGGTGTCTTCCTGTTAAAGGGGAGTTTTTCCTCTCCACTGTCGCTACATGCATGCTCAGTATGAGGGATTGCTGTAAAGTCAACGACAACACAAGCCATTGTTTCTGTCTGCTGATTCCAGAGGAGTGAATGCTGCAAGTCAATGACTTGATGCAATCTGCTGGGGTTCCTTAGATAGGAAACTTTTTCAAATTGATTTGTTTATGATTTATTTATGATTTTTATTGATTTTCTTGTAAAGTGCTTTAAGACGACATCTGTTTAAAATATAAATAAACTGATACTTGATTCTCTGCCTGTCAAACTCCTTCTGTACTGATTAAATCTTGGTGCATGAAGCAAACCTCCTGGTCCAATTCATTCATGTTAAACGATATATTCTGACTATTTGATCCGATTACAGGTTTTGTCCGTGTAAATTTTGACAAACGTCTTACCTGCCGCGTGAGAGGTGGATGGGTTTGTAAAGTAAGTGGCGGGTTCAAAGCCGACTGGCAGAACCAGCTTCCCCTCTTGATAGACACACTCTTGGAGAGACAGAGGAGCAAACCAAAATATTGAGCAGAAGCAGAAAATGTAAGTCTTGCCTGAACGTAAGCAAGCAGTCATTACCTGGCTGCTGCTGCTGCAGGAACGCTGGCTGGTGGGAGTTGTAGTTTTTCTGTAAACCCTGCAGCTCAATGTTGCATCTTTCTGAAGTAGAGCTCACTGGCTGGAGATCAGCAGACTCAAACATGGCCGTCGATCTGTGCCTGGTATAAAAAATAGGTTTCAATTATTCCAAACTTAAACGTTAATATACCTCACTAGGATTAGGTCACTTTGTTTTGACCTGTAGCTGGATTGGTGTTGGTTTTTCTTGCAGTGATTTAACGTATATCGGTGGAAACACATCAAAACAGAACAATCAACACAAATGGAAGCATTCATACGTACAACACCAAATATTCCCAGATATTTTTGTCTAATTTGAAAACTAACAACTAACTAACGACAAACAACTTTTCAGCAATGATATAGAAACTTTATATAGGAACAATGATAAATACTACTTCCATTTTTTGTACTTTGTTTCTAGATTTTTTAAAACTTGTTATAAATTCAGTTCTGTTAAAAAAAAGCGCCCATTTGTGACCGATAATCTGGTTTTAAGTCTACCAAGATGTTTGCCCAAGATTTTATGTTTCTCTGGTTTTCTACTTTGAGTTTATTGGTGTATGCAAAAAAAACAAGAGATCTTATTGAGTATTCTTTTCTCTATTTATTAGTGCAAAACTTTTATTACACTTGAAACAAGACAGAACTAACTTACAAATAACCTTTCAGAAGATATAGGAGCTTGTTTTAGGTCAACAATTCCCCAATATGATATAAAAAACTAGTTCCTTTAGCACATTTTTTACCTGTTTTAACTAATAATAAATCCTCATGTTTGACTTTGAAGAAGGTTCTATATCGGCTGAAAAGTTACTTGCAGGCGATTCCTGCCTTGTTTTCAAGCGTCCTAAGATTTTGACATTAGTCGTAAATAATTTGTAAGATTTTGTGTTTCTGTTTACGGCAATATTAACTTATAGAAAGCGTCGCCATGCTTTTATTTTGGTAATTTCAGTAACAGCAGTAAAATATGAAGCTGGTTTTAAAATGTCACGTGCAAAATTTAGAGACTTAAAATCTCCGTCCAGAGGGAAGAAGCTAAAACTCACTTTGTAGGAGATGCAAGTCGAATTTTATTAAAAAGATTTGATCTACTGTATCTTCTCATATATTAATGTTGGGTTTCTCCGACCAATCTGAACATTTTTGATAACACGAAGCAAACGTGTTTAGATGACTAAATTCAGCGCATCACATCATTACATTTATTTCTTTATTTGGCCTAAAAAGGACCCGAGTTCAAATTTCGTACCACAAACATGCAAATGTGAAGTAGTATGACAATAAAAACCCTTGAATCCTAGAATAATCAAACCTTGACACCAAAGAAAATGACAAAACTGCTAAGTAGCTCGTTTCGTCGTGGAAAAGCAGCAGCTACTTCAACTCCATCTGTTACGCCAAAGGAAAAAATAAATAAACCTAGATCCAACATTTTCCCCATAAATTTTTTTTCCTTTGCTTTATATTATGAGTTAGTGTGGGCAGAAATAAAAGAGTAATCAAAAGCAAAATTAGCATTTTGCTTTTAAAAATGGGTTAAACTGAAATGTGCCCCTCAAATTAAACAAACAAGGGATTTTGACATGATGTAAAAGAAAAAAGAACCAAAGATTATTCATAATAATCTACAGCATGTCCGACACTTTCCACCTCGGAGGGTGTAAAGCAGACACCCCCACCGGTGATTTGTGCAGAGCTGTACGCGTTGCTGCGGAGCAGGAATGTGCTGACTGTGCACAAACACTCTGACTCAACATGGAAACAAATGAGTCAGAGCAGCCGGTCCGACGAGAAGCTAGAAGGCAGCTGGAGATCTCAGGAGATACTCAGCCGAATCCCCCATAAGACATCTCTCTCTCTCTCTGTATGTCACTAGTCCTGGGATCTCTCCTGGATGATGAACTGAAGCGTATTCCTCCTTCGGGAGACGAGCGGCTTTGGTTTCAGCTGGGAGGGGTTTCATTCCTTTTTTTTGTGGCCTTCATAAAAAGGCTGGTAAGGTTTTGTGTTTTTGAAGAGCACAAATCAACTCAAAGCAGAAAAAAAAACATAAAATCTTGCAGAGCATTTTTTGTACAGTTTCTTTTGCAAACATCTGGGTAAGCTTGAAACCAGATTTATCAGGCAGACATAGGCGCTTGTTCTTAGTCAAAAATACTGGAGTACTGGTACGTTTGCAGTCTTTCAAATTGAAAAATCTAAGAAAGTAAGAGAAAAAAAAATCTGCCAATGATAAAAGCACTTTTTTAAATCAATATTCAAGACTATTAACTTAAAAAAGCTCCTGTATTTTACTAATTTAGGTTACTTGTAGGTTAGTTTTGTCTTGTTTCAAGTATACTTAGATATTTGCAACAGAAAAAGACAAAAATACTTCGAAAGATTTTGTGTGGTTTAGCCATAAACAAAACAGAAAGAAGTATGTTTTGAAATTAAACTACAATGAAGATATGAATAAAATGTGTTGGACGAACCTCTTACAATCCACTAAGAGTGATGGTATCATTTCAGTTTGGTTATTTCATTAACGGCAGTTAAAAAATAAAGATTTTTCGTAAAAGTTGTCAAACACAAAAAGGGCTTCTGGCTCAAACGCAGGCAATATTTGCATCGGACCAGCTGTAAGGAAAGAAAATGTTTGGCGATTTCCTTTCATATCTACAGTTTTATTAACCCCAGAACCCTTTATTATGGAGTTCTCATGTCAAATGCTATTACATTTAATTTAACAGCCTCAGCTTTCAGTGGAGAAACCCAATAAAAGCCTAAATTAATCAGGACTTTCTGAAACCCAAACTTATATAAATCACAGATGGACGCTGTTTCCCGAGGTAATAAAGACCAGGCTTTGTACAACATTATGTAAACAAAGTAGGCTTTGATATAGTGGGACAGTAAAAATGTGCTGCGATGACTCCAAGCCCCAAATATCCAACACGTCTCTGCTTTTCCCTCGGTGGCCCCTGAAACTTAAGCGCTGAACTTGACCGTAAAAGTCTGCTCAGCAGCTCACATTCCTGCAACATAGCTGAGATGTTTCCGCTGATGCGTCGCTTCGCGGCTGCAAAAGAAAACAACCAAAAAACGGCTCCTCTGATCACGTTTTACCCGGTAACCATCCCCTTTCTGAGGATTTCCTCTCTCTTTAACCGGAGCCAGCTGTAGCCCATGCTGCGTATCTAAAGGAGGATAGAGAAACACTCATATCGACTTAGTTACAACGCCTAAAATCAATAATGAGCTCAACATGCCGTCCACTTTTATCATCTTTCAAAAACGTACACTCTGATTAAAGGTTATAGTTGCACTTCCACGACATTTTAATCTGGCTTTTCATTTTTCATAGAATAACTTATCAAATTAATTCTTTTTTAAAGATTTAATGTTTAACTTATGATTAGAAAAATAATGCAGGTAATGATGAAAAGGTACTTAAAGCGTTGAAGTTTTCTCAAAATGTTTCTGGCTATAAAGAAATGTGTTTGAATGAATAGTATTTCATACTACAATAGGAATATAAACTGCTGTTTTAAAATGAATGGTTAAATAATGGAGAACAAGAGTTAACCAAACCGACCTGGCCCTACGAGAAATTAAGAAGAACACTGTAACAGTAAATTAGATCACACTCAGTAAACCTCAGAGCGGCATCTAGAGAACAGCCGGCCTCCCTAGCCTCAGTTTAGGTTTCACTTTCGCTAAAAACATCTTCAAACTTTTGGGAACGTAGGCGAAGTCGGGTCACATGTGGCGTGGCGCTAACGCAGCCTTTTAAGACAACAGCGCGTCGTACCCTCACTCAAGCACGGCGGTGGCAGTATGTTGGTGGACCTGGATGATCGGCTGTGATACGCATCTGGAGCAGACAAGACAGATGTTTCTAAAAAATAAAAAATAAATCAGCTCAGGCTTATAAAGAAGCAACTTGGGTCGCCTTTTCAAAGATGCACATCCCAAATTCAATGAAAGTTATACCTGGCAGCGAATTAGGAAAGATTATCGTAATCCAGATGTTTGAAACTGCAAGAGGCAATAAGCAAAACGGAGCATCTGGACGCTTTGCAGTCGAGTTTGCAGCCGCCGTTGCTCATACTGTGCCGTAAAGTCAAAGGCTGATCAACAAATGATGAATAAAACAATACCAGGAATCAGGAATCGCAAGTCTGGCTTATTAGGGAGAAGCAAAGCCATCGTAAAAGAGTCAGAACCTGCATCACATTCACATTCTGAAACACGACTTTAAAAAAGCTTTTCTAACCGTAAAACCTCAACAGAAGATTTAATGCCAGTAATGAGTTCATACTTTCTCATAATCTTCATTTCGAAAAGTGTTATGTTGATCATAAAAATCTTTCATTAAGTTTAAAATGATGTAAAATAAACTAAGAAAAGGAACGTGCAAGGGTGCAAAAACGTTTTCATCACATAACTGCGTATCCTCTCCCACCTACAGATCTTTGATCCGTGGCAAATTATATTGCTGTTGTTTTGTTTCTCTGTATAGATTTTTTTGTAGAACAAGGAAGCCAGAAAACAATGAATCCAATCAAAGTAATTTATAAAGCAGTTTAAAAAAAGCCTAAAAGGGAACAAGACGCTGTACAGAACAAAGGCAAGTCCCACTCAATACTAACAACAAACAAACAAACACAAACTGTTAAAGTAACAATGAATTTTGGTCGATTTTGGCGGCCAGGTGTGGACAAAAGCGGTAGTGTTTAAGCCTGAAGGAAGACTGCATTTCCCATGAGCACCAGCGCATAGCGTGGTAAAATCCTGATCTCACGATCCCCTGCAGTTGGATTGAAGTACATTTCTGTTTCCAGTGTCTACGTGAAGGACAAAAAGCGATGAGGTGATGAATCTAATTGCAGTGAAACAATGTCAGATGATGATGATGGAGATAAGAATTGTGACGTATGCCGTAAAGCAGTCAGCACATTTGTAGTTGTTTTGAGTGGCAGGGTTCCTGCCACCCTCCTCAAAGTTGCTTAGTGCCGGTTAAAGCGATTCGGACCCCCTCGGGCCACGACAGAGGCATCAATTAAATGAACTGTAAGTCAACGTGTGATAACAAAAGTTATGAAAATATTTTAAGGAGGCTGAAAAGTTACTAAAGTGTTGCTTTAAGATAAAAAAAAAGAAAAAAAAGAAATCAACAAACCAAAAGTAGAGAAAGTCACACTAACAAGGTGAGATAACAGAGTTATACAAATTTTAATTTTAAATAGTTAATAACCAAGGATTTTAAGACAGGTGTGCACCGATCAAACTTGCTTGTGCCGGTTAGAAGAAGCAGAAACAGAAATCCCAAGATAAAGAAGTCAAGCTGAGTCGTAACAACGGTATGGAGTTGTATTTCAAAGAGATGTTTAGGTACAATGGGTTTTATGTTGACCAGCTGCCCCAGTAAAGAGATTACTAAGATTACTCTAAATAGAGGATAGTTTTCAGCGATGTCCAGTCAGCTCTCTTCCTCTTGTGTGTTGGCACCATTTTTTTCTCTCTCCCTTTTTCTAGGCTAGCGTTGTTTCTGCCTTCTCCTCAACCTCTGGAAGATAAAAGGTAGCGAGACGAATGAAAACGTCGCCTTGTTTGGTTCCATTTTGTTTCAGGTTTTGTAATTCTGGTGCAGAATCATGACGCACGTCTCTCGTCGGTGACGTAAAAAATAAATCGGATAAAAAGCGACATGAGGGGCGTGCTGTGTCCAGTTTCCAGTTTAGCTCAACCTGAAGGCATCAAACGCTGACACACTTTAATGTGAAATGAGCAGAACCAACGAAAAGCCGGAGAAAGCTGATTTTGTATTTGTAGTTGAGTAAACAGAAAAATATTCCCAGCTGTCAAACCTAGAGTCGTCTGTCACCTTGAGCTTCTGCAAAGTAAACTTCGTTACCACTCTTTCGTTGCAGTTGTGGAACAGCGAGTGTTGGAGAAGGTGCAAGCGGCTCCCTGCGGCTAGAGCAAACACCCGCCTCGCTGTGAGGTCAGATCGTGACGCTGGCTGCGGCGCAAGGCGAAGATGATTTACTTTAACGTGTTTAATGTGTCGCAAAGTTATTTGGAGGAGAAACAAGTGCTTGTATGGTGTTGGCGTTGGCAGGGTTGTTAGGGCTGTGGGCACCGGTGGGAAAAAAAAAAGGCTTTTATAATCTGTAAAGACAGAAGCTGCTTCAATGAATCTCTGCCCGTGTAACTTATAATGTCTTTAGGCCTTTTAGCCTCTATACCGCTAACATGTTTACGCTCCAAAGCCTCAAACACTACACTTCTACAAACATGCTCAACATTTAGAAGTTTACAGTCAATTTAAAATTAGGCTGTTTACTCTTTTGGAACGTGTAGTTCTTTTTTTTAAAGCTAAATTTAAAAGAACTTTTTACTTTTTGACAATCAAAAAGGTTTTTGAGGTTCACTTTGTTACTTAAGAGAAGGTGTAAACATATTAATTGTAATTCAAATGTAACTAAGGTAACAGATTGTAGGCTCTTTTCTTCCATCATTTTATAAAGAAAGTTTGAAATTCAGAACTTAAATTACATTAAGATTATGAGCCACAATGTTAAAAATGCTTTTCTAGCTAGGAACCCCCCCCAGGGTTAAATGAAAACCGTTCTGAGAAAGACAAAAGAGTTCAAATTGTGACGTGGAACATTTAATGCCAGTAATTTGTTCACATTTTCTAACATACTTCATTAAAAAAGGAATGTTGATCTAAAATCTTTAATTGTGTTAAAAATGAAATAAAATAAACTCAAAAAAAAAGGAATGTGAAAAGGTGTAAAAACCCTTTTTAACACAAAACTGCATATCCTCTCTCGTCTAGAGATCTTACGTCTGTGGTAAATTTAATCCCTCTTACTTTGTGTCTTGTTTGAAATTCTGTCTGTAATTAAAAAAAAATGTCCAGTTTGCTGCGTGATTTAAAAAAAAAGAAAATCCCTGCAAGCCACTTAAAAACATTGCTCACCTTTTTCATTACATTGTTGTGCTGCCAACTGATCTGTTGTTAAATGTGGTAAAAGGTACAGCGGCAAGTTTAAAGCAACACTGAAGAGGTTTAAGTTTTGGTCAACTTTGGCGGCCCAGTGTGGACAAGAGTGGTAGTGTTTTAGCCTGAATGAGGACTGCATTTCCCATGACAACCAGCGCATAGCATCGTAAAATCCTTATCTTTGGCTCGCCTGCAGTTGGACTGAAGTACATTTCTGTCTCCATTGTCTGTGTGAAGGATGAATAGCGATGAGGTGATGAATCTAAATGTGGTGAAACAATGTCAGATGATGATGTTGGAGATAAGAAACGGGGGAAGTGACGTATGCCGTAAAGCAGTGAGCACATTTGTAGTTGTTTTGTGTGTGGCAGGGTTCCTGCCACCCTCCTCAAAGTTGCTTAGTGCCGCTTAAAGTAATACGGACCCCCTCGGGCCATGACAGAGGCGTCATTCAACGAGCTGTAAGTCGAAGTATGATCACAAAAGTTATGAAAATGTGTTATGAAGGTTAAAAAGTTGCTTTAAACCACAAGTCTTTAGCTAATTTAGCTGGTAATCACATACTATATTTGACACACTTTTACTAACTGAGATCATTTCTTTTGTCTTTCTTCCTTTTCCTTTTTTCTCTTTGCTATTTTAAAAACCCCATTTTATAATTTTTCCATGTAGCATGCCTTTTTTCACTGTTGTTCCCCAACTGACCGCAGTCTGCCGCTAAAAAACGTTAAATACATTTACTGTGCTGCTTAGTGATGGATCCATCCAGTGTGGGTCCTTAGGCAAGACCCTTTGCGCTACTGCCTACCTCGCGCCGCAAATGGCTGCCTCAGTACAATTACACCAAAACAAATTCATAGTATTTACCTGGCAAATAAAAAGTTGATTTAATTTTTAACCATCGTTAATTTTACTCCTATTTTTTATTATTTCATTTAGATTACTTTTCTGCCTTCTTTAATCTTTTGTTCAGCTGTTTGCGTTATTTATTCATCTTCCCCTTTGCTTATAATCCGTCTTCTGGTTATCTTTACAAAAATATAATGTGTCTGTAACATTGAATTGTGACAAACAGCTGTGAGGGGTTGATTATTTTATCGTCAAACAATATATGGTTTGGTTGCAAGCCCACTAAATTTACCACCTAATATTTTTTTTATGCCCTTGAATCATTCAGCATGTAAATAACCATAAAGCAATTGACACTTACTAAACCAGCTTCCATCCTGATTTGTTTTGGCTTAAGCTCTGCTCATATGCAGTCCAAGAAATGCACTTTGATATTTTGGTGGAGGAAAATATATTTAACAAATCTTTGCAAAGTATGTATACAATGAAAAAGGCCCGGGACGATGGTAAATGACGTAGGATTTAATGAACTCGCTGACTTGTTGCTTTTAAAAACATTAGCCTCAGGTTTTTTTTGGATCCGTTACCTTTCTAAAGCGCCCAAATAATGAAGTAAGGCTTTCTCCCTACATATGAAAATACTCAGACAGTGCAACGGCTTATAACGCGAGAGGAAAATACTTGTTTTTTATTTTTCCAATGTGTGTACAGTACTTCATTTAATGGAGTGATGCATATGTTGGGCTTCCGGTGTCATAGAGAGACTTTTCAGCACCTTCACAGGTTGTCCACTGTGGGTCACCAGAGCACCAGCCAGCTGGAGCAGTCTCCACACCTGTCCAGATGATCCTTGTTGTGGCCTGAGCAGCTTATAAGGAGCAGTGAACCAGCTACTCGTTGCCTGAGAGTTTGTTACTCCTGGTAACGTTGCCTATTCTCAGAGCCAGTTCTCTAGTCTTTGTTGTTCTCCAGTTTCTACTTGTTTGTTCATTTTTCTAGTTGATTTTGGATTTTGGTTTTCTTTGTTACTTTGTTTCTCCAGTGCCACCAGTAATTCCTTTTGTGCTCGCCTCTTCAGGTTAAACTTCACTCGTGCTCATACTCACTCTGGTTCCTGCTCACTGTGCTCAGCTCGGTTTGCCCGCTCCAGCCATTCACCACCTGCCCTGCACCCCCTGGACAACAAACGTCTGGACGCCGCTGGAAAGTCTCTCCACTCACCCCTCCCTACCTCAGCACATCTTTCATCAACTCACCTTCTACGTCTCACCTTCAGAAGTCTCCGGTCCCCTGCGTCGCTGTAACAGTTTCCTGGATTTCCCTTTTTTCTCCTGCCGTGACCATTGCTTCCTGCTTCAAGACAAACCCAAACATCTCAATAAACATTGTTATTATGTTACTCCTGAGAGTCCTCTATTTATGTGGCTCAGATACGTGAAAAACATGACAGAACACTATGGCCAGGTTGACCCACAAGAGTCTCCCAGGAGGTTGATGGCAGATCAATCCTCCATTAGCCAGTCACACGACGCTGCACTCCGTTCGCTCACAGAGCAACAAGCCTCTACTAACCACACCTTTACACTTTACTTACTTGCTTCAGAATTCGTTGCCTTACACCACCGATTCCGCATCGTCAACTTCCGGTTCCCCGTGGAGTTCCACTTCCTGTTCCGGAAAGTCTAAGGAGTACCTTTACTGTGGCACTCCGGGACACTTTATCGCATAGTGTCCCTCTCTCAGGAAGGAGAAACTCTCAGAGAAGGGTCCCTCTGTTAACGCGAGACCACAGACGGGCCAGACCAATCCATCCACACTCATACACAACCAGCGCAATTACCAACTCTCAGTTCTCATCGATTCCGGATGTGAGCAGTCTCTCATAGCACAATCACTTGTAGAACAGCTTCAGATCCTCGTCCTTCCTCTCGAGAATCCACTTTGTGTTTCAGCCTTGTATGGTCGGTCATTGCCTCAGGTTACCCACATCACTCATCCTCTGAAGATAATCATAACCGGTAACCACACTGACCAACGATCATTTTTTGTGTTTTCCTCCTCCCAACCCAACATCACCCTTGGTTTTGACTGGTTCAAGACTCAAAATCCCTCTATAAACTGGTCAGACTGCTCCATCACCTCATGGTCAAATAACTGTCCTTCCTCCTGTCTACAGGCTGCCGTTCCTCCCAGTCCACCACAGGAAAAAGGTCTATTAAAAAGGTCGATTATCAGGATCTCAGCAACATCCCGGAGGACTACCTCGACCTCAAGCAGGTTTTCAGCAAGAGCAAGGCTTGCTCTTTGCCACCCCATCGACCTTGTGACTGTGTAATAGATCCATTACCTGGAGCTCCATTACCATCAAGCAGACTTTTTAACATCTCTTATAAGGAGCGAGAATCAATGGAGACCTATATCAACAAGTCGCTTTGCCGCCGGCATCATTAGGTCTTCCTCGTCTCCCCTGGGAGTGTGCTTCTTCTTCGTTTCAAAATAGAGTGTTCGCTACGGCCTTGCATTAATTATAGAGGACTAAATAATATCACCATAAAAAACAAGTATCCATTGCCACTCATCACTGCCGCCTTCGAGTCCCTACACAAAGCCACCGTGTTCACCAAACTGGATCTCCACAACGCTTACCACCTCGTTCGCATACAGCAGCGAGATGAGCGGAAGACAGCCTTCAAGACCCCATTTGACACTTCGAGTACCTCGTCATGCCATTCTGCCTCTGCATGCCCCATCTGTGTTTCAGTCCCTAATGAACGACGTTCTCCGTGATTTTTTAAAACATTTTAATTTTCATGTACCTAGATGATATTTAGATTTTTTCCCCAGATCTCTCAGAACACAAGCTCCATGTCCTCCAAGTCCTTCAACGCCTCTTCCAGAACCGCCTTTTTGTTAAAGCTGAAAAATGTGAATTTCACAAGCCATCCATAGCATTCCTAGGTTACATTTTCGAGGGCGGGCAGATCCGAGCTGACCCCACTAAGGTGCTCGCCGTTACCAATTGGCCCATTTCAGACACCAGATGACAACTCCAACGCTTCCTAGGTTTTGCAAACTTTTACAGAAGATTTATCAAGAACTACAGTCAGACCGCAGCACCATTAACCGCACTTACCTCAACCAAACGCGCCTTCACCTAGACCCCTGAAGCAGACAAGGCCTTCCGGCAACTCAAGATCCTGTTTGCCCAAGCTCCCGTTCTCATTCAACCAGACACCACACGCCAGTTCATCCTCGAAGTTGACGCCTCTGATCTGGGGGTGGGAGCTAAACGCCTCAACCCAAGACAGTCTCGCTGGTCTCTGTTCTTTTCCCGCTTTAACCTCTCAATTTCTTAAAAACCCGGTTCCAGGAACATCAAACCAGACGCCCTCTCCCGACAGTTCCCCCCTGACGATTCATCCTCAGAACCACACCCCATCATCCCTCCGGACTGTGTGGTTGGTTCGATTACCTGGTAGATTGACAGCATTGTCAACAATTCCCTCCGCCAAGAACCTGGTCCACGAGCTCCACCACAAGAAACCACATATGTTCCCTCCTCCGTCCATTCACGTGTTCTTCAGTGATTTCACAATTCTCGTTTGTTTTGTCACCCCGGTTCCAGTCGGACCATAGCCCAGATCTCCCGCCGTTTCTGGTGCCCTGTCTCCACAAAGACGTTCTCGAATTTGTTCAAGCCTGTCCCACATGCTCCCGCAATAGATCTGGCAATAAACCACCCTCTGGTCTGCTTCAACCTCTCGAAATCCCTCATTGGCCCTGGTCCCACATCGCCATCGACTTCGTTACCGGCTTACAACCGTCACAAGGTATGACCACTATACTCATCATAATTGACTGATTCTCCAAGGCCTGCCAAGTTGTTTCTCTCCGCAAACTGCCCTCTGCCTTCCAGACAGCCCGTTCCCTGGTTAAGCACGTTTTCTGCCTCCAAAGCATCCCCGTTAACATCCTGTCTGACCATGGCCCCCAGTTTGTTTTCCCAAGTTTGGAAACATTTCTGTGCAGCACTGGGGGCCAAGACTAGTTTGACCTCTGGCTACCATCCCCAGAGTAACGGTCAGACAGAACGGCTTAGCCAGGAGGTCGAGGCTGCTCTCCGGTGTCTCACCACCACTAATCAGGTCAACTGAAACCAGCTCCTCCCTTGGATTGAATATGTCCATAACTCACATGTCTCTGCAGCCACTGGTTTATTCCCCCTTCGAGATCTCCCTGGGTTATCGACCACCACTGTTCCTCGCAGATGAGAGGGATATCTCGGTTGCCTCTGTCCACCACCACCTTCGTCGTGCTTGCAAGATCTGGAAGGACACAATCTCAGCTCTCCAACGAACCTCTGCCATCAACTAGAGGTATGGTGACCGGAGGCGCATTCCAGTTCCCACCTATACCCCCGGTCAACAGGTCTGGTTATTGGCTCGAGATATCCCCCTCAAGTCAGTATCCAGAAAGGTCTCACCACGCTATCGGCCCTTACCCCAGCGAGTCTGTCATAAGTCCTTCCACAGTTCGTCTCCGTCTTCCAGCCAGCCTCAGAATCCATCCCAACTTCCACGTTTCACAAATAAAGCCCGTTCAGACCAGTACATTTTGCCCTCCATCCGACACCCCTCCACCCGCCCGCATCATTGATGGGCACCCAGCCTGTGATGTCCGGAGGATCGTGGCTTCCCATCGACGAGGTCGGGGACACCAGTATTTCGTCGACTGGGAGGGCTACGGTCCAGAGGAGCGTACCTGGGTGCCCCGGCCCTTCATCCTTGATCCTAGCCTCATCAAAGATTTTGAGGCCTCTTCTTCGTCGTCTGGACCGCCAGGTGGCGGTGCTTGAGGCGGGGGTACTGTCATAGAGAGACTTTTCAGCACCTTCACAGGTTGTCCACTGGGGGTCACCAGAGCACCAGCCAGCTGGAGCAGTCTCCACACCTGGGCTGCTGGCCAGGTGATCCCTGTTGTGGCTGATTGGGCTGAGCTTATAAGGAGCAGTGAACCAGAGTGTTTGTTACTCCTGGTAACGTTGCCTATTCTCAGAACCAGTTGTCTAGTCTTTGTTGTTTTCCATTTTCTAGTTGTTTGTTGATTTTGTAGTTGATTTTGGATTTTGAATTTTGGTTTTCTTTTTTACTTTGTTTCTCCAGTGCCACCAGTAATTCCCCTTGTGCTCGTCTCTTCAGGTTAAACTTCACTCATGCTCATACTCACTCAAGATTCCCTGGACTCACACCCCTTTGGTTCCTGCTCACTGTGCTCAGCTCGGTTTGCCCGCTCCAGCCATTCACCACCTGCCGTGCACCCCCTGGACAACAAACATCTGGATGCTGCTGAAAAGTTTCTCCACTCACCCCTCCTTGGCAATCTACCAAGAATCAGTAAGCTCAACTTCAACTTACCTCAGCACATCTTTCATCAACTCACCTTCTCCGTCTCACCTTCAGAAGTCTCCAGTCCCCTGCGTCGCTGTCACAGTTTCCTGGATTTCCCTTCCTCCTCCTGCCAGTTGCTTCCTGTTGCTTCCTGCTTCAAGACAAACCCAAAAATCTCAATGAACTTTGTTATTATTGTATTCCTGAGAGTCCTCTGTTTATGTGGGTCAGATACCTGAAAAACATGACTTCAGTAAAGCTTAAACATCTGTAGCAGATGTTTAGTTGAGTTCTGTACGGTGGCCGCTAGGTGCAAACCACTTAAGAAAATCTAAAACACTCCATCCACTGTCTTCCGCTTATCCTGGGTCGGGTCTTGGGGGCAGCAGCCTAAGCAGGGAGACCCAGACTTCCCTCTCGACAGCCATTTGGGCTCATCTGGGGGAATCTTATACAATACCATGTGCACACTAGGTGGACGATATTAGTATAAGTGAACATCCTGATGACGACCTACATGCTAACGTTAGCATTATAGTGTATAAGCAAAACTTAACATACTACATGCACAAAGTAGGTGTCGGTCAACATGATAGTATGTACCCACATAGTAATGATAGCATTTAAGCTAATGTTAGCATTATAACTAATACTTACTTATAGACTACCGTTTACGCAATACATCAAACACATTGGTAAAAGTGAACATGCTAATTACTACCTATATGCTAACGGTAGCTTCATAGCTACCATTAGCATTTAAGCTAACATTGGCATTTCAGCTAATATTTCCATAAACCCTCCCCGGATGAACGAGCTTCTAACCCTATCCTGTCCTATCCTATCTCTGAAGGCGAGCCCAGACACCCTGCGGAGGAAACTCATTTTGGCCGCTTGTATACGTGACATCGTTCTTTCGGTCACAACCCAAAGCTCATGACCATAGATGAGGGAGGGAATGTAGATCAACCAGTAAATCGATAGCCACGCTTTTTGACTCAGGTCTCTCTTCACCACAACAGATCGGTACAGCGCCCGCATCACTTTAGAGGCCGCCCCAATCACACTTCATTTTACCCTCATTCGTGTAAATGAGACTGAAGATAAATGCCAGTTGTGTTGCCATGATGCCAGACTAAACTTCTTGTGTGAAGCTAACGCTAGCTCAAGGTGTGTCTCCTCTGTTCCACAGCTTATCCACACGTTGAGACAACCACCACTCTGTTGCCTTCTTGTTGCCAAGCCAGAGGGGCAACATATTCAGTATGTTTGTTGGTGAGACGTTCACGAGGCAGTAGAACAAAAAACGTAAACACAAGGAAGTGCTCTGAGCTCGTAAAAGAACAAGAGGAATTCAATTACATCAATAGCGGGTTTAGGCTAAATCATCTGAAACGTATGACAAATGATGTTGGAGGCAAGTGTTAAAGGTCGCAAAGGGTTTTATGGTTTACGAAAAGAAACTGTGTTCATATATTTATCGGTTTGTTTCCTCTCCCTACATCCCACATCCCTGGCTGGCAGTTCTTTGGGTCAAACTTACCGTTCTGGAGGATAGACTCAGGATAAAGTACTGCAGTAAGTGTGGAGCCACAGAGGGGAGATTTTTTTTATTTTTAGCATAAAACAGCAATAAATATTAACTGCCAAAACAAAATCTAATTCAGCTGCATTAGGTTAGCAAGAATAATCCCTGCAACTTCAAACTTTGCCTGAGCGGAAATGGGAAAGAAGATTTACGAATTGCATCTGGCTGCATGATTAAATGTCATTAAACTGCTGATGTTTTCCTGGGAAAATCTAAGATAACAGTAATGAAATGTTGCAGTTTTGTGACATTTACTATGTCATCCAAAAGGTTTGAACTCTAGCCGCTGTAATTACTGCCAACAAATAGAAATGTTCAGTGTCTTAAAACAAGTTCAGGCCATAAAAACGCATCAGCGGAAATATTAAACTCACCCATCTCGTATTGTGCCCTGGCTCGTCTGTGAGGAAACCGGACTGCTGGCATTAAAACTGCCCTCCAGACCCGAGTAACGGCAGCGGCTCTCTGCAGACGGTGGCATCATTTCAGGATTCCTGCTGTTCAGAGACGAGCATCCATTTGAGAACGCACCTGAAAACGGAGCCACGGATGTTTTTAGAGGCAAAAAAAACCTAAAATCAGGAACAAAACTAGAGGAGTCAGAGCTAATTTACGTTTTTATTATTATTTAATATTAGTATTTAGGTGATGTGTCAACAGCGCTAGCAAAACCACAAACTCTAGTATTACTGTTGGCTTTGGACGTGCTGAAAACAACTGCAGAGGAAAAGCTACACAGAAGACGTTGCTTCCTATTTTTTTGTGGCCTATTCGGCGTCTTCACCTGAACTTGAGATTCTGTGCAGAATTTAAGATTAGGTTTAAATGGTTTGAGCTCAAAATATCAGGTGAGTTGTTGTATTACTGTAAAGCAAATAAAGAATATTTCATACATTATTGAGAAGGGTATAAACAATTTAAGGCAATTCTTTGTTTTTTGTAATTGTCTCCAAAACTGATACTCGTTTTCACGTGTTTTAATACATTTAGATGCAGCCTGTGAAGTTTTTCAAACAAAAAAAAAATGTAACATCTAAATCTGACCATACGCTTTTTATAAACAGTTTATGTCCCCTGATGGAATAAGAAAAATGGCATAACGCAATATGCAACACATCACACAGTTACATGAAGAATGTGTTAAATAATAAATGACTCTGTATAGAAATGTCACAACATCTTTTTTTCAATGTGATTTAATTTCCTGCTGCAGGTGCGTGGATATAAATAGCGAGCAAGGTTGAAGAAACAAGGAGCCTTTAGGCTTCATCGCCACCTGTGCAGCTTCCCTCAGCCGGCCGTTACCACACAGACGTCCTTTTCTTGTGTTTACACAACTATTTGTCACAACTCGGGTCTTCGAGTTCATGCGAAGTTTATGATACTGCGTCTGTCCCCCATGAAGCTGGCAAAAAAAAACAAATCAAAAAAACATACACAATTTATTTAGAAGAAAGCTTTCTGACTAATGCTTGATAAGGAGAAGGAGAGAGGCCTCCTGGGACAGTATCAGAATTAAACGATGATAAGCTTGTTTCGGCCTGAATAAACATGGCTCGAAGTAATTCCCCTCATAGACCTCGCAGTAAAACTGCAAGTAGTCTGAAGTAATGGACATGGACAGCTTTCCTGGACACACTCTCCACTGCTCTGCCAACTCCGCCTCAGTAACCCTGACAGCTTCTTGATTCTCGTTCAGCCATTGAAGGAGGGGGGAAAAAATAGAGCTTGGCTCAGGAGCTGGTGTTGGAGAAGCCGAGCGAGCCGCGTTCAGTGCCCGTTTATTGGACAAGGTAAACACCGGCGCGATGAGCTTTCGTATAAGGAATGAGACGGGAGGGAGCGGGAACAAATAAAAGGAAAAAATGAGGCCATGGGAGAAAGTGGAGGCGACAGGTTAAACAGCCCAGGTGTTCGCGGAGTTACACCATCTCTTTGTTGGGAGGGTCAGGGCGGCGCATTGGCTACCGTTCCATACCTGCGAAGTCATTCAAGGGCGGTAGAGGCGAGCTGCTTTCGCAGTGGGAACAGGCCGAGCTGTGGAGATGCTGCCTCGCCAGACAGTCGCTCAAAACGTCCGGTTCTAGTACGCCGTGCACGCGAGCCTGCGAGTGAGACAAAATGCAGATGTTCATCCTTAAACATGGAGCTGTGCTTTTTTGTTTTCTGCGGCCTGTGAAGGAATGAGAACAATGACGCTGCCTTGCTGCAGTATGCTGTGCCACATTCTGTCATGTCATAGCCAAAGATATCAGTAAAAACACTGTAAAAAACACTTCAGTAGATAACATTTTAAGCATGCTATTTTCTACCTCTTAATCGTAGAAGTCTGAAAAGTGTAGAAAAATTTGAAAAAGCCAATATAAATCCTTGAGAGGAGGAGGTCCACTTGGCTTTTTCTACTTTGTCTTTACAAAAAAGTATCCTAGTAAAGTAAATAGCTTGTGAACATGTCAACACATGTTGTTGGTCTGAATAAGTTCAGCTTTAAACTCTATGAGCGCCAGTTTGCAGATGTAGAAATAACTAAACTCCAAGTCAAACTTTTTTTTAGGTAAACCTTCTAATTTTGCTGAAAGGTGCTGTTTTCATGTTTTAAGAGAAATATCTGACCGATAATCATGTTTAGTGCTGCGCTCTATGGGTCGAACAGTGGCCACTGCTGGTGATTTGTACAACTGGTAGAAACGGTACAGCTTCGTTCGTGTCTGGTCTTCCCGTTCGGGTATAAAATCCATCTCCCTCTGGAGTTGGAGTTGGATAACGTGCTTTACCTGAGATAGTTTAAATATAAATGTTAAAGTAAGCTTTCTGAAAAAGTTGTTACTGCTTTAGCCACGAGTTAGCAACTGTACCGCTAACATCACTTTTGCAACTGGACCGATTCAGTCTTCACCGTCTTGAAAAACAATTTTTCCTAATACATAAATACGTTGAAATCAATGACATCTTTAGAAGGTACTTTTGTTTTTTTAATGCAGTTCACTGCATAGAAGATCTAATCGTTTTCATTGTAGCCCCGAATGCATATTTTGTGTCTCTGCACAATAAATCTCGGATATCTTCTCATCGCAATATCAGGAGAGGGCTATTTGGGTGGCAGTAACTGTTTGCTACTGTATTTTAAGAGTTTTAACGTTGATTTTATAATGTTGATGCAATATGTAGCCAGTAAAACAGTTTCAGCTCACACCGGACACAATACCCAAAAACCCACATATTGGATGGACAGGAAAGAGGAAAACAGGCCTGTCCCCTTCACAAGATAGTTTTGCTGAGTTGGCAGGTGTAGCCGACCTCATATGTACTCTCAAGTTTCCAATCAGGTTTTCTTCCGGAAATGACCAGAATTTTGTTCCCCTCCATTTTCCCATCCACTCTGACCAGCTTTCACGTCACAGCAGGTCAAAAGACATTGCTTCCATAACGATGAGTTCAGCCCCTTCCCTAACTCAGGCAAAATTGTATTCCATATCAAATTAAGAGAGAGTTTTATTAGAAACAAAATGCTCAGTTTTGGTCTCTTCTGAGGGGTTTCCAACGGTTTTCTTCTGAGCCCTTAGAAGCAATTAACTGGATCTCTGCAGCTCCTCCAGAGTTAGCGGCTGTTGAAGCGAGGTTACGTGGTCGAGGTTTTTCACACAAAGCCTTCAAGATCGTCAATACACATTGTGCCAAACTGCTGTTAACCCCTGCTGCGGTGTACGTCGGGGGTGTTTTGACAAATGTAGATGTGGTTTACAACGCCCAAGTAAGACCGCCATCAGACTTGCGTGTGAACGATTTACGACTCCAAAGTGACCCGCATGCAAAGAAAAGGAACGTAGAGCTCACAAAGCAACGCAATGGACGTGGATGGACGTTAAAGTTGTTGGTCGATGGGAGCCGATCGTTTCGTCACAAGATCCGAACAAGATAGGCACTGCTTGCTTCAGCCATTGTCCAGGTACAGATTTCCAGGCTTCTTATGGAGCGGAATTATGATGCTTTTTCTCACGTCAATGATGTAAAAGTCCAATTATGACCTGAGAAATTACGTTTTTGAATAAACTCAACATGTGAAAATGGCTGAAATCGGATTTTGGTTGCATTTTCCTGCAGTGTGAATGCAGCCCATGAGGCCTGGTTCTTGTTTCATGTTCTGCTTCAGCCTCACGAAGAGCAAAACCCAGGAAGTCCCGTCAGACGAGTCACTATGAGAACCTTAAATAAAGTAAAAGCAGGACAATTTATTTAAATTATTCTCCACTAACACAACATCCCTGAGGGACTTTCTAAAACCTTGAACTGACAGAGGAAGCTCTCAGCGACTGCCAAGGACTTAATCATCTATAATCAGCGAGGAAAATGTGCCCAAATCAGTGTTTATGAAGATGCATGCTTCAATAGCCTGTTCACATAAGCTTTAGTAATATTCTGACCGTGGGGAGTTCTTAAAACCAAATGTTTATGAAGTGTGTATTTCAAAGTTTTATTCCGCCCCAGAGGGTTTACTGCAGCGCAGGGCGTGTTGGCTTCGTCATAACACTGAAGCACATGTTGTTCTGTTTAAATCCAATAATGCATTTGAGAACACACCAAACGCGGTGTCACTCATGGTCCACAGAAATCAAACAAAGCCCAGATTACACAGAACAATAGCCCCACTATTCTGACTTCCAGAGAGTTTGTGTAATAGTTTTGTTGTACTTCTTCCTACTGAATAACAAACATGTTCACTTCTTCGACTCATGTTGTTGATTTCCATCTGTTTGGCCCAGAAGGAAATCAGACCTGTTAACCTCTAAATACTGTTGTTTTTCTTCAATAAAGGTTAAAAATAATAGGGAAAATTATCTTCTTAACTTTTGAGATTTAATGTTACTCAGTTCTCACATTAAAGCTGAATCTTTCAGCTTCATTCTGTTCATCATCAAGTCCAGCGTTGCAATGTGTTTGGATGTAAGAGCCGAAATATCTTGATGGTCCAAGATTTTATAAAATACTTTGATCTTTATCATTAATTGATTGATAGAGAAGCAGAGGGATGGTTGTACTGATGGATGAATCGGTCCCCCCCTTCTGCGGCATTTCGTCCCGTTTTCTGCGACGAAAAGGCGGAAATGTGCCAAACTATGCAGAAATGTGTGAAAAACTAATGAATTGTTGTTTACAAATGTAGGCAGAATAAAAATGTTTCTCCCACATATAGTAAGCAGGAAGGATGACATAACATAGCAGCATAGCCGAGCCAACTTAGAGTCTTGGACCATTTAAGGTCATCTTTAAGGTCATAGGACGTGCTGACGTGCCGCCGCTGCTGGGACCAAAACATGTGTTTGTTATGGTGGCGCACAGAGGTGATGACGTCACTACGCGATCGTTCACTTTTGTCTGTTGGGGGGGGGGGGTATCAGTGTCAGTCAAAAGTAAGAAAACTATCAATTTTCTACGATTTCTGCTCTTAGATGCTATTTATGTGGTGAACAAGCGGCTTTTTAGGAATTATGCTCACCCCCCTGCATTTTGTGCACCCTTTCCTTCATTTTGTGGGATTTTCTGCGATCGCAGAATCACAATTTCTGATGAATGAAACAGAACCAGCCTCCTGCATCAGGTTGATCAACTGTTTTAGGTCAATGGCTTGGATGCGGCTACCCAAATAGAGGATTAAATAAGAGTTTAAACTCTCTCTGTCCAGCAGACTGATGGAGGATCTTTAAGATCTTCCTGAAAACATTGAAGGACCTTGAGGCTTCCTCCACAACGACCGTCTACCCTGGTGCTGCTTTCCTGGTCCAGTCTGAAGTCTGATCTTCTTCTCTCATGTTAGAAATCGTCTTTGACCTAACCCTGTTTCTCTTGAAGTTTACAATCATCCCCTTCTGCACTCGGCTTCTCGTCCATCTCTGATCTGCCAAACAAGTGCAGAGCTGATCAACTTCTGAAGATAGTGTCTGAAGCTGTTAAACGAGCTGCAATGGCTGAAACGCCGCTCAGTAGGAAGAAGCCAGTCCCAAAGTAGCATTACAAAGCAAGATTGAAGTTTGCCAACAAAAGTAGACGGGACAAACACTTTGGCAAAAATAATCATTGTAACATCTGTAGGAAAAGTGAATCAAGCTTTAAAACTATGGAAATTCCTGTAAAAGTATGGTGGGGGCAGCATCATGGTGACGGATTGGGGAATTCAAAAAACAGATAGTGTCAGTAAAGTGTAGCTCATCCCGCTGTTAATGCATAACTGGTTCATTTTCCGAGCTTCCCTTTCTCTCTGCATTGTTGGTTAATAGCTACTAATGAATAAAATCTAGAGAAACCACAAAACCTTCTCGTAAACGGTTTTATTATTATACTTTTCTTAAAAAATATTTTGATCTGCTAACGTCTTAAAGTTTTGACACAGTTCATTTTCTAAAGATTAAACAAGCAGGGTTACATCGGCCTCAGATTTTATTTCCATTATTACAGCAAAGCAAAATTTTAAAATTGAAGAATTCAGGGTATCATGAATGTGATAGGAGGTTATTTTAAACCAGATCTAAAGTCCCATCAAAGACATTTTATTTAAAAAAAATCATTGCTGGAAGCAGTTAAACGCATTTAAAGGTCACATCTGAGGAGTTTGTTCGTACGACAAATAAATAATTTCTTCAGCGATTGAAAGGAGATTTTGCCTCTACTGATCTTTGTGCTTCGATATTCCCTCTAGACTTTCATAAACAAATCATCCCCACTGATCCCCGTTGAGCTTGACGTGTGTTTCTTACGTGGATGAGCAGAAAAATAAATGTACCTTGACCTCTTTCTCCTGCACGCTTTTGGCAGAGTGCGCTTTAACGTGCTTCCTTAACGAGCTGGGATCCGTGTACCGCTTGGTGCATCCAGGGATCTGACAGGCATATGGCTTCTGTTGATAGAAAACACATGGAAAACTCAGAAAACTGCAAGAGAGATGGAAATGCTTGGCATTCTACTTTATTATGATGCTGAATATTTACAATATCTTCATTAACTGCATTGAAGATGAACGAATGTCTAGCTGAGCAACATCCATACATTGTTTGTACAGGTTTTGGACAAATATTGAGACCT
>JAVLVB010000550.1:404335-419043 GCA_032876305.1 Orestias chungarensis | reverse complement strand
GGCAAAATGAAACAGTGTTAAATAAAATTAGCATAAAGATTTTATAAAAACAGAAAAAAACTAACTTGCTCTGAAGTGTCATTTAAACAGAGATTCAAATAATTTACATATGTTCCTTTGCGGAGTAATATATGTACAAAGGATAAGTGTGATTGATAATAGATGGTTCTTTTTTTTGTGTTTATTTTAGTGAATTTATACTCAATGTTTCAGTTATTTACTCAAAAACAGACTTGCACAGTATGTCAAATTATATTATCATCCCAACATTAAGGTGTTAATGAATGAATGAAAAAACAAACATAGAAGAATATGGTGTAAAAACAGGATCATGAACCAAACATTAAAAATAAGACATTTATGTTCAGTTCAAAGAGAAGCAGCAAGAAACCAACATTTCATGAAAGAAACACGACAATGATCCATAAAAGTAAATCAAAAATAGGTTTGAAGTGGCTTTTTAACTTTAATTATATGGATCATATATGTGCCTGAAACAAGGTAGAAACGAATCAAAAAAGGCAAATCAATAAAGAGGCATTGAAAACAGAACTGACCATTGAGAGCTGAGTTATTTATATCAAACCAGACTGAACTGAAAAACAGAAACAGAACTAGTCTAAAGAGATTTAACCAAAAACGAAGTTTCATAGTGACGAAAACAAACAAACAAAACAAAAAAACTCACAATAGCAATTAAGTATTATTATTTTTATATTTTTTTCCTTAAAAGTATGAGTAAGCCTCTTAACTACAATAACCAAAAATGTGTAAAAAAAGAAACTGCTCGCTGTTCTTGAACCCTTTGTAAAACACTCAAAAGGTTCGTTTCACTCGGAACAATCAAAATGTTCACTTTAGCAGTTGCAAACAATTTATGTTTCGGTATTTTTTTCTTGTTTATATATTCATATGAAACCACATACAGCGCTGAAGGTATGAACTGAAAAAAACGAAATTGAATTGTGGAGTGACTTTTCTGGACATGCTTTTGAGTCTCCAGCCTTTGTAACTGTTGACCGTGACTTATTATTGAAGCAACTGCAGAGGTGAGTCAGACTCTCTGGCACAGCCCTTGACTGGTTCCAGCCTTACCTAAAGAACAGGGACTTCGCTGTATCAAAAGGTAACTTCTCATTGGAGCGGAAAGAAGTCGCAGGTGGAGTACCCCCACGTTCAATTGTTGGGCCATTTGTTTAATACGTACATGCTCCTGTCAGCTCAGATTATAACAAGCAATCGGGTTAGTTACCATAACTATGCAGATGATACACAGCGCTACATTACAATGTACAATTTCTCCAGCTAAACAGAAACAGCTGAAGTTTTTATCTTTGGACCTAAACAGGAACAACCAAGAATCAGCACAGCTGCAGTCGTTACAGCAAGAAACTACAGTGGACTCAGACCTGAACCTACAGAGACACATAGAGACAATTACAAAACTCAACTTCTGTCACCTGAAAAAACATTTCCAGGATGACAGCGCTGATGCCCAAACAAGATCTACAGTAATTCATCCATGCTTTTTATCTTTAGTCGCATTGATTACTGCCTAGAAGTCAATCGGACAGAAGCAGCTGTTGCTCAAAATCGTAATAAAACTAAAACAATGGAACAAATAACCCCTGTTGGAAAGCCCCAAACACTGGGTCAGATAATAGACAGAAAGACACTTCTGTTAGTTTACAAATCACAGAATGACAGATTCCACATGCATAGATTGAAGACCTGCTGTCGTTTAAATTTAGGGTTCAATCTAGAACAGTGATTATTAGAATTGAGTGCCGATTTGAATACTAAACTTAACGCTTCTGCGTTATGATTTTATCCCGTAAAGCACTTCGAACTGCCCTGTCACTAAAATGTTATATCCAAACTTGACTAAAACCCTGAATGTGTAAAACTCCATAGAATGGACATACAAACTTCAATGGCTGAAACTCTTTAATGATTCAACATACAATTATCAATGAGGGATCAAATGAAAGCTAACATTCAGAGGAATCATCTGCTAGTGATATTGCTGACATGTAAACACAGTGACATGGTAAATGCCCTATTGTGCATTGCAGAAACATAAAAAAACAAAGGTAATGTCCAAAATCAGCTTTTATTGTGATTCTTCCTGCCAAAAAAAAGTAGGAGTACTGACATGTTCCTCTAAGTAATTTTACAACTACTTTGAAAAAAAAATATGTTGTTGTCAACATGACCAACCCTTAACAGAACTGGTTGACTGAGGCGTCCAACAAAACGGGCATCATGTAAAAGCTCCGACAAGGTGAAACGAACCGCAAGTCCGACGGTACGCGGTTAACTTCCACCCATGGATGAGACATCACAGTTAACAGGTTAAACTGCCTTCTTATCCAAACCAATCATGGTCTTTGTTTCCTGATTTTAAATGGCTGAATTTTGCCAAGAGATTGATTCCAACAAAACAAGTAAAAAACTAAATAAAAAATAGATGTCAGCTCATTCTACTTACTGCTGTGGAAAGGTGCAGAGTAATTACAGTCATATCGTACTCTTAACAGTACCAAATGTTCCAAATCTGAGGTTTCGGTACTTCTGGAAAACTTTTTGAATGAGCCGAATTTCTCAGGCTTTACTTGATCACTTTTTGTTTATTTTACATCTATGTGTTCCCTCAAAGTAAAGGGGATGGTAGCATAATTATAGCAGCACATTTCAAGTTGCTTTATGAGACACAAATAAAGAAAATATTTTTAGATGTTATATTACTTACATGCAGAAGTGCTTTTGCTGGGCCCCCAAAATGGCGCCATAAGTGTCTAATGCTTGATTTGTGACGCACCCGAGAAACCGCCATTAGCCGGCATGAAACCACAAGAGTTTCTGGTCCTGCTGTAACAACAACGGAGTGCGACGTCTCATCCGTGTAATAGGAGATCGGATTCGCTGGATTACAGCTAAATCTTCATTGCTTGTCAGCAGGAGTAAAAATAACTGTGGGCTTTGGGAGTAAATCCGAAGAAAGTCTGCAGTTCGACGGCTCAACTGAGCTGAGACTGTATATCAGGCAGAAAGGGGAGTAAGTGGAGCACTGCTCTTAAAATTAAACTGGCTTTATATGTGTGTCCTGGATGTGCACTCTGAACTAATTCAATTATCATTAACAAGATATTTAAAGCTATAAAACTTATGTGTGCAATATTATATTTACAAAACCCTTCATGCTTTCTTTTGTTTACACAAGTTTTTATGAATTTGAGATAAACATCTTCATATTTGGAAAATCAAGGCTTTGATTATGCAGCAGGTATTGATGGTCATTTTTTATTTGTTACTCCAAAGCGACCCACACGCGCAGAAGAAGAACATAGACGTTCCACGGCAGCGCTGTGTTTGCGTCAGCGAAAACGGACGCCGCCGCCCGTGGACGGACGTTGAAGTCGTTGAGCGACGGGAGACGACCGTATCGTGAAGGAAGCTGAGGAAAAAGAGAAAGTCAAACTCGGCACTGCTTGCTTCGGACGTTGTTTACGTCCAGATTTAAAAGGTCTGGGCTCTTCTGCTGAAAGATTAAGACGCACGTCTCACGTCTATGACGTCAAAATTGGACGAAATGCAAATATATGTATATGTATACAAAATTGGAACCACAGATGGAGGTGAGACAACGTTTTTTGGGGGCGGTTAAAATATCAAAATTGCTGTGAAGAAGTCGGGATTGTTTTGCATATGGACCACAAAAATAGATCAGGCGTGTGTGTGTGTGTGTGTGTGTGTTGACTGACCGTGTCCAGGTGGGTGCGCTGGTGTTTGGCCCGGTCGCTGG
Source organism: Orestias chungarensis (assembly GCA_032876305.1). NCBI lineage: Eukaryota > Metazoa > Chordata > Actinopteri > Cyprinodontiformes > Cyprinodontidae > Orestias > Orestias chungarensis. Next base: position 415,238 of record JAVLVB010000550.1, on the reverse strand, counting down.
AGTTGCTGAAGGCCTTTAGGCATCCTGGGTGTTGGCAGATGTATGGTTTTTCTCCTGTATGGCTCCTTAAGTGGATCTTCAGGTTCTCCAGACGTGAAAATGCCTTGGAGCAGCCTTCAAACTAAACAAACAACAACAAAAAATCAGATGCAAATATTCTAATAACTGTTATATCAGCGTCAGTTGCATAGAAGGCATCATAGGAAGGAATGACATACTGAAGTAGTATCAAAAACTTACTCACGTCAGCATGCTGATGGTTTGAAACTCATGTAACTAAAAGCCCAACTGACTTTCTGATAAAAGTTTGATAACCCCCTTGATACCAATATACATCCACTCTTACAGGCAGTAACACATAACAAAAAAATAAAATAAACCAACTCAATCAATATTAAGAATCTTGCTTTATACAATGTTTCAAATAAAGTAAAGGTTTCTATATTTCATGCTTATTTAAACTTTATAAAGTTGGTAAATAATGGGAGTCAACTTTATTGTCACAAAATCCGAACAGGATGAAGGAAGCTCAGAGAATAGAAAGCTAAACTCGGCACTGCTTGCTTCAGACGTTGTTTATGTCCAGATTTATCTGGCTTCTTCTTCTTCAGTAATATGAGCTCTGTCCCAGATTTTTGACGTAAAACTTGGATAAAATTTGAAATATCCGTTGAAACTAAAGTCTTTCCATTTAGCCCCAATCTACAACAGAGGTCCTCTCAAGGCACTTTACAAGAAAATCATGTCATTAGATCACAAATCCCTCAAATAAATTGGTTTAAAGCAACACTGAAGAAGTTTCAGTTTTGTTGGATTTTGGCTGCCCCGTGTGGACAAAAGTGGTAGTGTTTTTTCTGAAGGAAAACTGCATTTCCCATGAGCACCAGCCCATAGCGTAGTAAAATCTTGATCTCCCGGGTTCCTGCAGTTGGATTGAAATACATTTATGTTTGCAGTGTCTGTGTGAAGGATGAATAGTGATGAGGTTATGAATCTCATTGTGGTGAAACAATGTCAGATGATGATGTTGAAAATAAGAAACGGGGGAAGTGACGTATGCCGTAAAGCGGTCAGCACATTTGCAGTTATTTTGTTTGGAAGGGTTCCTGCCACCCTCCTCAAACTTGCTTAGTCCCGATGAAAGCGACACGGACCCCCTCAGGCCAGGACAGAGGTGTAATTCAATGAGCTCTAAGTCAAAATATGATCACAAAAAAACTACTTAGTGCCGCTTTAAAAAAAGTTTCCAAACTAAGGAAACCAAGCAGAATGCATCAAGTTAACCCATTGCAGTATTTTCCCCCACTGGAATCAGCAGACCAAAACAATGGCTTGTGTTGTCGTTGACTTTACAGCAATCCCTCATACTGAGAATGCATGTAGCGACAGTGGAAAGGAAAAACTCCTCTTTAACAGAAAGAAACCTCCAGCAGAACCAGAACCTGGCTCAGTATGAACGCCTGTCTGGGCATTGAAGGTACAGAAGACACAAATGGTTGCAGAGGAAACTGAAAAGAAACTTACTACCTCACATGGAAGTGGCACAGATTGCCTATTTTGGGTGTTAAAAGATTGGAATTGGGTCATTCAGACTACAAAAAAAAAGTCTGATTAAATAAAAATATCAAATTTGAGTTGCATTTGTCTGCTATGTGATCGCTGCCTTCATCCTCTCTCTAATATTATGTACGGGAAAAAAAACTTTAGGGCTGAAAATCTGAAATTATTTTTACTAAAAGAAACTTTGGTAAACTTTTCTAAACGGTAAACTAAACTAAAAACACTTGGCGGGTTGTTTTTCTGGACTCTGGGCTCAATCCAGACAAGAAGTAAACTTTGCCATCAACAGTTAATCTTTCACACTTGAGGTTCTAATGAAAAACTTGTTTAGATGAGAAGAAAATGAAACAGCACCGTGTTTTTGCTTTTGAAAATCACTCATACTTTCTTGGAATAAGGGCCTCAAACCTCCTCAAGGTGTGAGGCTAAGAGCAGGAAGAACGGCTTTCATCTAAACTGTTTTCCCTCCAAACATTCACTCCAGGTTTTATTAGCTCTCACTAATGACTCTGTAAATGTCACTCACCTCATTTATTTTAAAATAAAAATATGCCACTACATCACAATGATTAATTAACACATGGCTTGAAACTACCTCAATGTGAAAATACAGCTCAGACCAAACGTAAACGGACCAAATCCTGAGAAACCTACACTTTCAATAAGCTGCAGATTTGAGTCTCCCAGGCTGTAAAAACAAATGTGATTTTAACACATAAATAAAAAAAAAACAATATTACATTTTAATAAATCAAAAGAAACGTTTTATGTGACTGGATGCTTTTAATACTCTAATACTTAATAAGGACTGGATTTGTGAATATGTTGAGTTATTCCCTTAGAAACAATAGCCAAGTAATTTGTTGTTCCACAACATAAAAAAAACGGTAAACATCCAAGATTATTTTTATTTTCCCCTTATGAAACACAAATAATAATACCATTTCCATGCTTGTTAAACTTCTTTCATTAAAATAATGAACTATTTTACTTCTAAAGTTCTAAAGTTCATATCTTAATATTTTTTGTCTGCACATAAAAACCTGCGTTAAGTTTGTTTACACAATGTAGGCTAATCAAATACTGGTACCATCTAATAACACGATAGGACAGACAGAGCTGAAGGACGGATTAATGACAATTGTAACATTTAATTTCCCTTAAGGATAAATAAAGTATTTTTTTACTGATTTTATTGATGGATCTGATCTTTTTTAAACTTTAACGTACTTCACTGACAAATTGGTCTTAAAAATAAGCAAAAATTATAAAACCTAAATAAAAACAATTAAAACTTGTAATCAAAACCATAAATGTAGACAATCATCTTAACCTTACATGGTAAGAATAGATTGCAAATATGAGTACACAGTGAAAACACAGAGAAATATTAACAGATATTTCACAAGACAACTTTTATAGGTTTTTGAAATCTTGCTAAAAACAAAAAAATTATAACATCTTGACCGTTTCTGTAGCTTTGCTTCCACCCTGTCTATGATGCTATCATCAAAGAATGGTTTATAAACACTATAAAAACTAAAAGCCAGTAAATGTATTCTTTTTTGGAAAATCCATTTAGTTCACAACAAATATTAAGCTTCAACTGAAGACCCTTTATAAAAATTCAATTGAATCGTGTCAAAAATTCAAGTAATGAAGACTGATGGATGAATGAAATGATGGATGAATGGATGGATGAATAAATAAATCAATAAATGGTTGGTATTAATGATGAGAGGGACACATGGATGGGTGGATTAATGAAAGAATGGATAGATGATTGAAGTGATGGATAAATGGATGGAAGGATGGATGAATAAATCAACACATGGATGCTATTAATGGATGGAAGGATGGATGGATTGATGGATGGATGGATGGATTAACTAATGAACTGATGGATGTCATCTTTCTTGAGCTTAACAGTTGTGGATAAATGCAGACAAGCTGACAGATAACAAATATAAAATCCCTCAAATGTATTTCATGCTAATGGTTTAAGGTTGGGTGGATGGATGAACAGATGGATGAACCAATGGATGAACTGATGGATGGATAAATACTTGCTAATGTGATAATTGTTGGATCTCATCTCAGCCTCGTACATCACGCGGTTGATTAAAAAAATATTTTACAGCCCAACACCTGCCGACGTTACGAGCCGCTAAATAACTCAGGACACTGACCGCATTCATTTTCCACAGCAGCTGTGAGCTCACCGCCGTGTGCCGAGTCAGAGCGCTTTATTAAAATTTAAAAAAAAGTTACATTATTTCGTCTCGTTCAAATGTGACCGGTGACTTCTTTCTGGTGTTGACGTTGATTTAATATTCATCCTTAACACATTTATGAGCGGGTGGCAGCACAGCGACACATCACTGAAGGGATTCAGTTAAGTAGGAAGCGTATGAAACCTTTCACATGAATTATTTATCAGAGTTCTCAGTTGATGACTGAGGGGAATAACCGTCGATCTCAGAGAGGGAAGTTTGGCTCTACAGAGAACGTTTTCCTGGTCTGAGCTGTAGAGGGTGACTGATGGCATAACGACACTGATCATTGTTCTTTAGTGTTGAAATCCGGAAGCTGACGTTAACGCTGAGAGTACGCATGGGCCTGGTCACACCTGATGAGAACATCCCAACCCATCAACCCAGTCGTGGCTGCACAATACCAGGTACCCGACTGAAAGACGGCAGTCAGAAGTCATCCTAGCCTAAACAAGCTAACGCTTTTAAACCACATCTGTGACCTATGAGCTGGAGTTGCAGTAATTGTATCACTGTTGTCCTCGTTTTTAGTCTTTTTCTGGCAAAAAAAAAAAAAAGTCAGTCCCAGACCAAAAAGCAAACATATAATATTTAATATTAACAAAACATCTATCTAAATCAGCATTAAATGTTTGCTGCTGCTGTAGCGCACGACACAGTTTTTAGAAGTAAGTGAAAGGACAAACTGCCTACAAAAGAAAAGGTTAAAAATAAGATTTAACCAAAGTATGATTTTTTTTTAATCAGGCCCAAGATCCCTGGTGGTGACCCTGCGTATTTGTGTCAAGCAGCCAACTCCAACCTGGATGCGATTAAATTTGCATTAATTTCCAGCAGGTTGTAAGTTTTTATTCGACCTAATTCAGATTTTATTTGATTTGATTTTTTTGCCTATTTCTGACTCAAATCTGACTTTTTCACATCAGTGCAAACAGGCCAATTACAATCTTTTCAGACCCCCCCCACCCCCGAAAAATAAATAGGTCACACAAAATCTGATACGTATCCGATGGATTTCAAAGCGTCTGTAGTTCGATCTGTCGTACCGCATTTTATCTGACTTTTAAATCATTTGGTCTGAGACATGCGTCGTAATTCCGCGGCAGAAGAAGACAGACATGGTAAATCTGGATGTAAAAAAGTAAAGGAGGGCTGAGTTTTGCTTTCCTTTTTCTCAAGTTTTATCTTACATCCTATGACGTTACAGTCGGGTCCGAAGATTCATGCACAGACAACGGCGTACATTGTCAATTTAGTAAGGACTGTGCTTTTTGACTACGCTCTCCTTCTGCGCATGCGGGTCGCAAACCACCAAAAGGATTTCGGTAAAAGACACTGCATATTTGTAATGCAGCAATGAAGTATAAATGTAGATTTACAAATTCATAGTTTTATACCAGTTTGCAATATCAACAGTAGATGAAATATAAAGTTTGTTTATAATAAGGTTGTCCCACAATTTAGCTAGGAAACCCGTCAGTTTAGCCTTTTTCTCGGCCTTAATAAAAGGATAACAGATTGATAAGGCGTTTACAGATTCATTAATAACCTATTTATGAACAGTTTACTAACCATCTATAACTGGTGTCTGTTTGGAAAGTAGTAATCCACTAAGACCAGGTGTGAGACTCCAACTGTAAGAGTGCGACAGACACATCTTGCATTCATTCAGTAAAGCGCTGTTTCTTCCTCGGCATGCATGAGTAAGGGAAACATGGCAGAGGAAACACTTTGATCATCTGCATGTCTAACAGACAGTCTGATCAGTCTGACACAAACAGGGAAGAACTGAGGGCAGCTTTAGACTATACAAGCCCTGTTGGGTTTTTAAAACGATCTGACGTAAAGATTTCCGCATTACTTCCAACTCCAGGGCACTGTGAGGACTTTATGTGCAGTAAACATGTTAAAATGACCACCGGTGTCGTGCAACATTATGGTAACTCCGGTAACATTTGGCATGGTTGTATATAATAGTAGTTAAAAGCGATCGCCGTCAGACTTCTGTGTGAAAGCGATATGACCTCAAAGCGATCCGCATCCGCAGAAGAAGAACGTAGTCGTCTCACAGCAGCGCCATGTTTACGCCAGTAACAACGGACGCCGTCGTCTGTGGACGGATGTTAAAGTTGTTGAGCATTGGGAGCCGACCGTATCGTCACAAGATCAGAACAAGATGAAGGAAGCTGAGAAAAAGGAAATCTAAACTGGGCACTGCTTGCTTCAGACGTTGTTTATGTCCAGATTTACCACGTCTGGCTTCTTCTGCTGCACAACCATGACGCATAATTCACAGCAATGACGTCAGATAAAATGTGATACCACTGAAAATTCGCTGATATTTATCAGACACAGATTTTTTGGGTTGAAAGGACTCAAATTAGACTAATTAGACTCATTAGTAACTTTATTTTTGCTTAACCCTAAACCATCCCCAACTATTACCAGCGGATTCCTATTGTTGATCTCTAAAACTTTGCTTACCTAATAATTTGTAACAAATATCGGATCAGAAGGTACAAAAACATTTTTACCATAACTCATGAGATTTACAAAGCAGCTGTTAAATTGCTGGAAACGTCACCTATGGGTGGAGATCATTCAAAGCGACAAGCCGAGTTCAAGTCATCCCAGCAAGACCGCAAAATGCTAAAAGAAGTCAAACAATAGGATACCAGAATAATCGGCAGTTCCAGCCCTCACCATAATATTTTCACATTTGGGTAATTGTGATTAAAGTGTGTCTAGTTTGTTTTTTTAAATGGTGCAGGTTTGAAAGCTCTGGGGAAAAAGCTGCTGCGCTGAGACAGCGGCATCCATTGTTACTTCAATAAACACAAATAAAGAGCCTTCATTTGATTCAGGTGTGTTGGAGCAGAGATGTATATAAAGGTCGCAGGAACGTGGCATTTGAGAACCCTGATCTAAATCCATTGCCTTTTAAAACATTTGAAGAGTAACTAAACCACAAATCAACCTTCAAAAATCTGTTTTAAGGTTATTGTCTTCACGTAAGGTAAAAATTGTGACATTTTCGTGTTAGCTTAAAGCAACACTAAGCAACTTTTCAATGACGCCTCTGTCACGGCCCGAGGGGGTCCGTATCAGTTTAACTGGCACTAAGCAACTTTGAGGAGGGTGGCAGGAACCCTGACACACAAAACAACTACAAATGTGCTGTACGGCATACGTCACTTCACTTGTTTCTTATCTTCAACATCATCATCTGACATTATTTCACCTCAATTAGATTCATCACCTCATCGCTATTCATCCTTCACACAAACACTAGAAATAGAAATGTACTTCAATCCAACTGCAGGCGACCAAGAGATCAGGATTTTACCACGCTATACGCTGGTGCTGACTGGTTTCCCCTGTCCCCTGTTAAATGGCGCTCAGGCTAAAACACTACCGCTTTTGTCCACACAGGGCCACCAAAATCGAACCATACTGAAACTTCTTTAGTGTTGCTTTAACACAGCAAGATTTGGTCTAAACCTGACATAGTGCTGCCCTCTATGGGTTGAAGGGTGGCCACTAAAGTATAAAATCACCCGACCGTAGCGAGTCAGGAAATGGAGCTTAATTACATGTTACTAGTACAAAATTTTAACGCATGTGTTTATACCTGCTTTAAACATTAACACTGTTAGCAGTGATGTAGCTAACATGACTTTAGCACAACTGGAGGTTACAATCCTCCAATGTGAAAAATAGATTCACCAGAAAACTACCCCGCTTAACGAGCTCAGCTCTTCCTTTCACTCTGTCACCCCCCTCAGTCTATCAGTTCCGCCCACTTTCGCTATTTTTTTAATATTTCAGGGGGCGTGGCTATGCTCTAAGACTACTCACCATGCATTTATTGGGTTTTTCTCCAGAATGGACCCTCATGTGAATGAGCAGCTTGTAGCGAGCGTTGAAGGGTTTGTGCCTTCGAACACAGCCGGTCCAGAAACATGCAAACTCCTCCCCTTTGCGCTGGTCGATGTGCACCTTCTCAATGTGCCTCACCAGCTCCTCCTGACAGCTGTAGGTGGCACTGCAGTCGATCCAGTGACACGACTGCTCCAACGCAACGTCTTGTCCTGCTGGTATATTGAGGCTCGGGGAGTGAAGCGGGGACTGGCTTCTGTCCTGAGCATTGTCACCCCGAGGATGCTGGCCAAGATGGAACGGCTCCCCCTGCTGGTTTTTTATTTGAAACAGCTCCCTCTTACATGGCAAGAAATCGTCTGGAGGTTCTTGTTTAATCGCACAATAATCCTGGAGATTGCTTTGTTGTGCAGACACCTTGTGATGGTAATTAGAATAGGACACATGTGAGGTAAGAATTGAAGACGAAATCGATGAAGGTAGAGATTCAAAAGATGGAGACTTGGCACAGCTAGTCAGCATGTAGGAAACAGGAAACGAAGGCTGAGGGTAGCAGCTTTCACTCTGGTTGCTGCTTTTTAGCTCTGTTTGCCCTGTAATGACAAAATCTTCCACAGTCTTTTTTAGGTTTGCTCCTGGTGTCTTACAGCCGAGCCGGGAATTATAGTTACATCCCAGCGAGGTCCCGGGAAGGGCGCACAGACCGCCTGAATGTAGCGACGGCTGGCAGAGGCGCCCAAACGACAGAGGCGTTTGAAACTCCTCAGCATCTTCGAAAACACTACCAAAACTTGGAAGAGTGAGCTGAACGTCCGACGGACCAAGATCAGGGGGCCACATGCCAGCCCCTTACTGTCACAAAGAGACACCGCCAATGAAGCCACCGATCTCCTTAGAACGACTTTAACAATCCACCAGAGGTAAAACCTTCCATAGAGTCCTCCAAACCTGGCGAATGAGCAGTGGACACCATCTTTCAGCGAGGTAAGTTCTCATTTGCTCCGGATTGCAGCTTGGTCGCCAACGCTGTGGAAACAGAAACCAAAATATTGATATTAAAGTAGTTGGGAATTTAGTGGTCAACAGATTTACATCACAATAGGGTTTTAATTGTGAGATATCACAATACATTCACTCATGCACCCATTCATCAAACACATTATCACGCTGATGGTGGTAAGCTTACACAGTATAGCCAAAGCTGACCACTCAAAGTGCTTTACACTGTAGCCACATTCAGCACTGATACTTGTCCAGGGGCACATTGCTAATTGACAGGCGGCAGCTGGAATGGAACCTGTAACCTGCCTAATTGCAAAACAACTACACTACCCACTGTGCCACAGGCACCGACACCCAGGTGCGTTGGAACAAGGAATATTGGAGACAAAGACTAAACCAAGAAACTGACCCTTGACCTGTCAGACACCATGGGGACTGAGATTTCTACAACCAAAGGTTCTCTGTTCAAATTTAAGGCGACGTTTCTGATTGGCTAGAGCATGGCACAATTTGGCTCATGGATGGTCTTAGTTATTAACTTTATGTTCTGAGTAATTTTATTGTTTTGAGTCTTTTTAATTAACCCCAGAGATGGTCAACAGCCATGACGAGGGTTTTCTTCTTTCTTCTTACTGCAGATAAATTGTTGAGAATGATATAAATGTTGCTGACACAAAATAAAGACTTTCCCATTTCAAAATCAAGAATCAGTTTATTGATGTAGCCCCAATTTGCAACAGATGTCGTCTCAAGCCACTCTACAAGAAAATCTATTAAAATCATAAATACATCATAATACATTAGTGTTAAAAAAGTTTCCAATCTCAGGAAACCCAGCAGATTTCATCGAGTCATTGACTTGCAGCATTCCTTCCTCCGTAATCAGCAGACCAAAACAACAGCTTGTGTTGTCGTTGACTTTAAAGGCAACCCGCATAATTAGCATGCATGTAGCGACAGTGGAGAGGAAAAACTATGTACATGTTTGTACACTGTCAGTTTAACGTTCAAACCTATAGAATCTTGTAGTCCAGCTCTTTGAGCTCATGTGATGATGTATTGAAAAAACTCTGGAATGAAAGGAGCGTGTGTTTTCTTTTCCCTTAGTTCTCTCCTCAAAATAGGATTTTGTGATTTATATATTTATTATTCTGATAGAACTGAAGGGTCAGGAAAACTAGCATGTCTGCAGAACACACACACCCTGGACACAAACTGTTCAGATTTCTACAGAGCGGAACAAAACAGCCGACAGGCTTTCTCTCCGATGAACACGATGAACAGCTTAGATCCCGAGCAGTCAACAACACTAGCTGGAAATAAAAAACCTGTCTGTATTGGGAAAAAGGAATCTTTACGTTCTGTTTAATCTCCTTTAAATTTTATTTATCAGGCCTCGAGATCAAAGAATATTGTCTGTTACTGATCATTTTTAATTAAGCAGTAAAGGAAAAATTTGAAAGCGATTCCTCATTTCAACCGATTACAATTCCCACATCCGACCACTTCTTGTAGACTTGGAGATATTTTCAACTTTACGGACAATGTGTCATTTAAGGTTTTGTCTTATCTCACTACGTGAACCAGGAAAAGCTGCGTTCAGAGAGTCTGGTCCACCGATTACCTTAACTGTAGAAATATTCAATAGTTTCCAAGATTTGGCTAAAGTGGAGTTTTGTAATTTCAGTCTCCAGTGCCGAAGAGCTCAGATTCAACCTTAAGATCCACATCAAAACCTTCAGACGTTTGATTGAACACAAAGAAGTGTGCAGTTCTGGTCCAGCTGGACCAGAAGGAAATTGTCAGACAGAGCGCAGAGGCTACAACAGGCGACTCGTTCACGATTTGATAGTTACTGGTAGTTACTGTTCCTCAGGAGGCTGAGAAGAGCTGGACTCGGGAGCTCAGTCCTCACCTCCTTCTACAGATGTGTGGTGGAGAGCGTCTTGTGCTCCAGCATCAACGTGTGGCATGGAAGCTGCTCTGCTGAAGACAGGAAAGCTCTGCAGAGGGTGGTGAAGGCTGCACAGAGGACTGTTGGAGTCAGCCTCCCCAGCACCACAGACATTTACACCTCCAGATGCAGGAGGAGGGCCTCCGGCATCATGAAGGACCCCACACACCCAGCACACCCACTTTTTGTCCCGCTCCCCTCAGGCAGGAGGCTGCGGAGCATCAAGTGTAAAACC
>JAVLVB010000550.1:363835-404235 GCA_032876305.1 Orestias chungarensis | reverse complement strand
CCGAAGTACCATACTGTAGATTCTGTGTCCATACTGTAGATTTTAAGTAGCTCAAATCCTATTATTACATTACTTAAAATTGCTATCAGGGTGTAAACTGGACCGGGGGATTAGAATTTCGTCCCACCCCATGTACCACATGTGATGTGATGACAATAAAGATTCCTTGATTCCTTGATTCCTTGATTCCTTGATTCCTTGAAAAAGTTACATGCATTCATCTGATTGATATGTAATGGCCAAGAGTGGATTCTGTTTTCAGCCTGTTGTATATTAAAAAAGATGAGATGAGATGATATGTTACTTTATGGATCTCCAAGGAGAAATTCAATAAGACCAAAAGCAAATTAAACACAGCTGAATGTGTCATTATTAATTAATTTATATATAAAAAAATGAGGGGATTATGGTGAGATGTAGATTATGTCTGCTTGCCGTTTATGCATGGAGGCGAATGTTGCCTGCAAGTGAAGTCATCCTTAAATACAGAAGCTCTACTGTCCCTATCCCAGTTATTGGAGTTGACTCGTTCTCCTCCATCTGGCAGATATTGATGATCTAATTTGCAAGCCGGACAAAGATGATGGACAAAGAAAGAGTCTTAATACAACCTGTGGTACATTTAGATCTAAGGTTTGAACTTGTGAAACAATCGTAAAGCTGATTCTGATTCCACTTTGTAGGTGTTCACCAAAATATAACAAAATTCACATTTATTGATTTAATTGATGCTTTCAAATAAAACTAATCAGCTGCCTGTAATAGATTAAAAAAACACAAAGACCTGAAAAATGACCCCATATTCAGCCGGTTCCATCGGTCCAGTTTCAAATATGAATGTTTACTCTTTCCTGAAGAGTTAAAGCCTGTTAATCTGAAGCCATATTTAAGGTTTTTTCTGTTGGTTTGTTTTATAAACTTAAAAAAATGTACATTGTGAATCGAAAATTGACTTTGAATCAAATCCAATTATGACAGTCAAACGGCCTGATTTGCTGTGTCTAAATTGATGGATAAATCCTTTAAAGAGCGCATTCCTCCACTAAACTGGAGTCTTTAGAGATTTTGTGACAGCTGTAAAGTGGAAGTAGTCGTAATATTTTATTAATAGATAGAGCCAATTGCCTGAAATCTGCTTGTCCACAGATTAGGATTAAAGTTTCCCTGCTTGCCGCTGATGCATGGAGGCGAATGTTGCCTGCATGTGAAGTCATCCTTAAATACAGAAGCTCTACTGTCCCTCAGCAGTTATTGGAGTTGACTCGTTCTCCTCCATCTGCCAGATATCGATGATCTAATTTGCAAGCCGGATCCCCGCCACATGTAATTAGTCACCCGAACGCCTCAAACAGGAATCCATGCTGATGCAACCCTTTATGGGCTTTAAAGCTGCACAGCTAAGAGGATGAGTAACTTCACTTCTGCTGTTATATTAGCTGATGATGGAGTCACTAAGTGTAGGTTCATGCACGTCTTTCCTGGTATTGCTCCGGTTTTACAGTTTTATGATTCTTCCCGTAAATCGCTGGAGTTCCCCCCCCCCACCAATCCTGCAGCAGACCAGTCATGGGAGCCGTGGTTAGATCTTAATTAGAGAGGCTGCGATGTGTCTGTGCCTCCGCAAACTCAACAGGGTTAATAGCGAAGTGGTTTGGTGTGACTGAAGAATGATAATTGCAGACCACTACCTGCTGGCTTTGAGAGCTGGAGCCGATATTACATCTCTGAAAGGAAATAAAACCATCAAAGACTAAAAGGAAATAAAAATAATAATCACTCAATTGTTCTTGATCGCATCCGCTCTTCCACAAACGTATCAGATTTCTAGCTGCAGGAGCAGCTGTGTCTGTTCACCACAAACTCTTTGGTCCCGATCCAGAAAGAAGAGCCAGGCAGAAACTAAGAAAAGTGTCCCGCAAACCCTGCAGCCTCATCTCTAGTGGCGTCTTTAAAAGACTCACTCGCTGAGGTTAGCTAAACACAGCTGTGGCATTTCAGGACAAGCAAATGTGTACTTATCTCAACAATAAGCACAAAGGATTTTTTTATATGCTTTCTAGTTTAACTCCAACGTGGGAACGAGTATTTTTATGTTTTTTATTATTGAAAATGAGCCTAAACCCACAAGAACCACCATTTTTAATTATGATCCTCATAAATTACGGTAGATGTTATCTTGGCTGAGATCAGTAAATGAATGTGTAGTAAATCCATTAAAAAAATTTTTTTTACGTTTTGTCCCATTACAACCGCTAATTTTGTAGTATTTTATGTGGCAGACCAACATAAAGCAGCACATGTCTAAAGTTGAAGGGAAAGTAAAGGCTTAAAATCTAAAGATGTGGAATGCAACCTTTATTTGCTATGACACTGCTGAATAAAATTAATAAAGAACCAACAAATGTCCACAATAAAAAATAAATATTTAAGTGTAATATTTGTGTATTTAGGGATAATTTAATTGATTTCAAACAATCTTCTTTTTTTTGTCTTTTTTGGATCTTGGATATTTTTTAGTCGATTTTTTTCCAAAATCCTTTTCAATGCATTTACATTCCTTACAAGAAGGTTGTTTAACATCGAAGGCCTAAACTTCATTTAGCTGGACTGAGGAGAAGAAGAAATGTCTCAAAACTCCCGATGTAACTCTGGAGGAGCTGCAGAGAGCCACAGCTCAGGTTAGGAGAATCTGTTGAGTCTGCTGCAGGATAACTATCAGTCCGAAAAACGAATTGAAAGGAGGATTGGCGACAACAAACTTCATTTCAATAATATCGTACGCTATATTAAAGGGTAACTAAACCCCAAATCAGGGTTTTCATAGATAAAAAGTTATGTTACTAGGAAAATTTATGTTACTAGGGTTCTTGCAACCCTCTTTAAAGTTGCTTAGTGCCGGTTAAAGCGATATGGACCCCGTCGTACCAGAGGCGTCATTCAACAAGCTGTAAGTCCACGTATAATCACAAAACTTATGAAAATATGTCATCAAGGTTGAAAAGTTCCTCAGTGTTGCTTTAATTCTGTCATATTTTGCCTAGAAATACCTTAGCGGTGTCCTCTATTGGTTGAACCGTGTCTACTGCAGCTGAGTACTCCTATTGGTAGGAACCACTTTGTACTCCAGCGTCTGGCGTTCAGGTTTTTAGTTTAATTAAAATTATTTTAATTAAATTGAATACTTTACTTAATAAGTTTTAAATCCCAAATGGAAATAACTTTTCCAGTTTTTATCGATGCTGACATCTGTTGGCAGGAATGATCTCCTGTAGCTGTCTGTGTTGCAGCTGCTCATTTAAATTAATCTTGGACCATCAAGGTAAGTGAAAACTACCTTTTACATCCAAATAAAAAAAGACTAACTTAACTAAGAAATGTATTGGAGAGTTGGACTTGACGGTGATGGTTACCAAAATTATCGTATGTTGCATTTTGTTTGACCGTGTCAATCTAAGACGCGAGGCCTTAGAACGGCCTAGTCAAAGTCCATACACTAGTCCAGTTGCGAGTATGAGGCAGAAATAAACTGACCAACAAAGAGTTAGTACGGTAAATGTTCCTTTTAGATCTGCAAAGCAGCTGGAGACGTGGTGCAAAAGTCTTGCGGCAAAACTGGTTCTACAAAAAATAATGAAGCCACTTTCTAGATTCAAATATCTGAAACACATAAAAAGCACTCATCATTTTTCCTTCCCCTTTTCCACAGTAAGGCTAAACGCTGCTGTGTGTAAGACTGTCACCCAAAGTTCAAATAAAATACTTGGATTGTCTGTTTACCTTTATAAATGTAGAGAAATTCTGACTATGAAGTTATTTGCCAGCTTTTTTTCACCTCTTATTATGAAAGATTGAAATTCCAAGCAGACAGTAGGAAATGTCCTCCTGCTTTACAAGCTCCAGAACTAAAAGCTTTCCTTTAAGGGGTTTAAAACAGGCGGTCATCCAACCAACTCTTCTGTCCTTTAGAGCTTTAAGACTCAATTAGCTCAAAGTGAGGAAACAAAAACGTAAACATGAATTAATCAAGTTTCCATGTTACCAACCAGCTTAAGAGCAACTAGTCACCACAAAAGATTTGAAAGATTACAACTGATAATCTTTATTTTTGAATGGTTTTTTTACTCTCACAACATTCTTTTGTTATAAAGGTAAAAAAAAAAAAAGAACAACAAACATAAAAAAATGAATCCTCTGTATTTGGATTCAATGTGTCACAAAAGGATTAAACTTCTAAAACAAAAATAAAAAAAGTATCTTACTTTTTTTACCCATGTTTTGGAAAATATACTATAAACAATATTTACTTTTGTCTTTAATACAACTATGAAGATCTATTCTCTGCATACAACTTTGTACATGTGCAATTTATATAATAATCATTAAATATAATAACTTAAGAAAATAATGACAAGTCACTGATGCGATGCAATCCACTGGGTTTCTTTAGAATTTAAATGTTTTAAACGTATTTCTTTATTGCAGATTTATAATTGGAATGCAATGATTTCTCTTTTAAAGTGGCAGGAGGCGACACGTGTTGTAAATTGCCGCTATATAGTTAAACTGAAGTGAATTGAGTTATAATAATTTATTAAATATTGATCTAGATGCGTCATTCTTTTTACACCATTCCATGACTTTTCCTCCTTTCTGCCAAAAACAAATCTAAAGCAGAGCTGATCAAACGTATACATATTCTAGCAGAGGTCGGGGTTCTTATTCGACAAGGCATCCATCAAAAAATATAACATCAGCCTGAATCTGAGAAAAATGTATTTAATGCACATCTGCAGATTTTAAAAGCTGGGCGAGACTTAAGAGAAGCCGTCCAGGAGCTGAATTCATTTTCTAGCAAGTGTGCTAATCCAATCTTTTGTCAAAAACAGGGAAAGAATCGGGGAAAAGGCCGGTTTAAATTGATAATCAGTCAGTTCAAATCCACTAAGGTGTATGTTTGCTTATTAATCAATCTAACTGATTAAAAAATTGACATTTGTGAGCACTGGGGACCAAAACGTGAGCCCAGGGTCCCACATCCTCCTAATTACGGCCCTGTTAAAAGATTAAACAGAAATGAATGCATTGGTTTTGAATTAGTAGATCAGTATTGGATTTATTTAATAAATTGTCTTGTTTAACTTTGCTTATCTTTCGTTTCTTTTGCAAGATAAAGTTTGCAACAACAAAAAAGGAAATTGAAACTTTTTCAAGAGAATTTATGTAAAATTCACGCAGTTACATTTATTCTACTAAACAGGCACCAGCTCATTTTTCTCTACCTCAGATTTTGCACCATCTCTCACCAGATGTGACAAACAGCTGTGGTCTCAGAGTCCAAAGGGATTTTTCTCAGGCTGTAATTTACATAAATATACATGAATCTGGATCCACGTTCTCCCTGAAAATGCACACGTGATATCTCTTTTAAATGCAAAACTGTGTGCAAGCGGACGGATGCTATTAGCAAGCCGCTTCTCTTTTGGGGAGCAGATCTGTCTCGATGGGAATTAGGAAGGCGTGCCAACTGCGGTTTACACACATATAAAACTTGAAATGAAATTCCCCCAAAAGTTTGCGGCTTGTTTTTTTTTTGTTTGTTTGTTTTTTTAACTGAAGCTGAACAGGAAATTATAGCTTTCATAGCTTCACCAATCACTGTTTTTGAAAAACAAGCAAAAACACGTGAAAAACTATTAAGAAATAATAACGTTTTAAGAAGGAATAAACACAATGAGAAACAAAAATAATAGTAGCTGCCACAATATATTTATATTTAGATATATTTGTCCATTTGAATTTTATTTTTAAGAGACAAAATGACTGAAATGAGAAATTGGATCTGGTGTGAAAAATCAATATAATGTATAATGTCCAGCCATACCTGATCAACTCTATGTACGTTTTCTGCTTAAAGGGTTGGATTTTCTGCAGCTTCTGACTTTCAGTGATCCAACTAATCAAATTTGCCATATTTGGCTCTATTACTTCCTTATAATATCTGTTCCAGTCTGTCTGCTTGATCGTTCGTTTTTCCATGTGAAGAGTGAACAACTTCTACCGTAATTATGAGCTGATCTCATCTTTTCAGCAAGGATGAACGTAGCTCAGACCCGAGCGTCAAAATATTCCCAGGCAGGTGTCGATGTTCAGAGACTGTAGGAACAGACGGCAGGAAATCCCAGTGAAATGACAGCGGTTCTGTTCAAAAACCACAGTAGACAAGCATGAGGACCAGATACAGCAGCAGCACGGGCCGGGTCTTAAACCAGAGCCGCCTCGCCAGGCGTCTGCTTCGTCTCTCCCCCGGCCGACCTAACCTGGCTCGACGGGCCCTGACCGGCTTTTTCCAGACGCATGGGTGGCATTCTGGAGGCAAGAACATGGAGCCGGTGTTCAGTGAAACCGCCAGCAGATTGGTCAACAATTATCAGCTCTCCTACACATGATATCATAGCAGGTAGTGAATGATGAATACACGAAGGCGTCCCAGGAGAGCCTGAAATCTAAAGTTTGCTTTCCCCTTTGCAACATTAAATTGTTCGCATCACAACGACTCCATCTTTTCTGCCTGAATAAACAGTTGAGATTCATGATGTCACATAAAGGATAGCTTATTTTAACCCTGCAACATACAATAAACTCCACTCCTGTTTCTATTTATATTGTCATAAAAAGGGTATTTATTAATGCTTACAACATTTTTACATATCTGAACTTTTGACTTGGTTTTTGACTCAAATACTGTCACAAATCTTTTTAAAAATTGAACTACATTCTGAAAGCCTGGATGCAGTTTATGAAAAAGTATTTGCCACGACCTTTTTGCTCCATCTAAACTTTCCAGAAGAAAAGAAAAAAACTGCTTTTATTATCCGAATTATTAAGTGGGAAAAAGCTATTCAAGCCAATTTGGCCCAATGTGACATAATTATCATCCCCTAAATCCAAAATCTGGTTGTACCCCTTGGTGCCAGAAACCGTCATTACACATTTGGAGCAACTGTTGAGTGTTTTACTCAATGGAGGAATCTGTCTCTCTCTTCCTTGCAAAATGTTTTTTAAATCAGCCGCACTGTCAGTGTTTTGGAGCTTTAATGTTCAGTTTGAAGAGTAACTAACCCCATAATCAACTATTTGAGAAGCTAAACTGTATTAAATCAACACCAAGTAACTTTTCAAACTTCAGAAAATATTTTCATAACTTTTGTGGCCATACGTCGACTAAAAGCTCGTTGAAAGACGCCTCTGTCGAGCCCGAGGGGGTCTGTACTGCTTTAACTGGCACTGAGCCACTTTAAGGAGGGTGGCAGGAACCCCGCCACACAAACCAATTACAAATATTCTGACTGCTTACGTACAGCATACGTCACTTCCCCCGATTCGTATCTCCAACATCATCATCTGACATTGTTTCACCACCATTAGATTCATCACCTCATCTATATTAATCTTTCACACAGACTCTGGAAACAGAAATGTATATCAATCCAAATTTAGCCGAACAAGAGATCAGGATTTAACCACGCTATGCACCGGTGCTTATGGGAAATGCTTTTGTCCACACTGGGCCACCATTATCGACCAAAACTGAAACTTCGTTAGTGTTGCTTTAGCTGGCCTTAAGGTTGCAATCTTATATTTATTTAAATAATTACAAAAAGGCAAACAGATTTATTGGTCACGTTAATCTTAGTCTGAAAATCATTTTGTGACTCTCACACAGAGAATCCCTTCTATAATTTAGCTCCATTACGTATCAAAATGCGTATAAGAATAAACGATAAAAATGGATGACGTGGAGAAGCCGTGATGTGCTGAGCTACTTAAAGCACCAAAGATGCTCATGATGATAAATTAAATTACCTATGTCCGCACACATAGCCATTGTCCTGTTGGTCTGACATTCTCCTCCAGGTGAGGAGAACATCATACAGGATACCAATTAACACCCTGGATACCAATTAAATTCATTTGGAGACTTCTTACTACCCTTCGACCAATTTCTCCTACCAAAGGAGAGACAGTAAAAATACAGTTTTAACTGCTAAACTCTAAAATCTTAAAAAGTACCTGATTTCTAATGCAAGCACACTTGAAACGAGACTGAACTAACTATGTAAGAGCCTCTTTTGGTTCTTTAATACTTAAATATCGCTAAGAAAATACTAGTTCTAGTGGAAGATTGTTTTCTTTTAAAACAAGAATAAAATCTGCCAATGAAACGAGCACTTTAATCAAAGAATCTGACCTCAAACCAGCTCCTATGGCTCGCTAAATTAATGACTTGTTTCAAACATACTATGATGTTTCCACTAGATTTTATATTTTGAAGGTAGAAAAGTACAGTTTTCTCTGAATGCCTGAAAGAGAGAAAAATAAAAGCATTTAAATTAAATAAGCCGCTCTTGTTTCAGGGTTTGCAACGCGTTCAAATTAAACCCACAATTCCTGCTCCGAGTCAATTAAAATACTCCAATTTTTTTCCAGATTTTGCCCCTTGTTGTTTCAGCCGAACCTCCCCACAGCCTCTATAATGTAGTTGTTGGAGTATCATGTAAATCAGTTACCCTACGCTGAACGTATGAACGCCTTGTACCTCTGCGCTGCTGATCGTGCAGGGCGGCGTCATTAATCTTGACGGATTCTCATAATGTTTTACCTGCTATGTTTGTTATGCTTGTGTGTTAGTCTTAGGTTGCTCCCAGGAATAATATTTGAGGAGAAATCCCTCAACGCCAGGTCTGGTCTTCTCGTTGCTGAACGTGTCCCAACACAAACTAAAGCGAAAAATAGCACCGTGCTGCTACTGACCATTACCTCATCTTTTAGAGAGTAACTTTTCTGTTTTCAGTTGTAAACCTAGCGCATGTTTTTCACTTTATTAAATGATCTGCCTAATGGGACATTTTATATCCATGCAGATCTATAAATAAAACTCCTGGTACTGTCGTTGCTTTCTGTGCCACCGTACCGACCTCTAACTCATGACTTCGTTGAATATCTATAAAAAAGTGCATCTACTGAGCTGTTTTGTTAACCAGATAGCAACATTATTATGGTTAAAGAAGCAAATATTTGTCCAAAACTTCCCAAAATTTTAAAAAGACCCTCATTCTGTTTATTAAAAAACAAATGTAGAGGAAAATATTTATTAGCGGTGTCCCAATCTTAGGTATCGATCAGATATCGGCCAAGAAATTAGATATCAGATTATATCAGCATCTAACATTAGGATTCTGTTCCAGCATTTAATGCTCGCCATTTTTATTTAGCAACCTGCATCCATGAGGAGTCCTGATCAACACATCAGCGTTTGCTAACAAAGTCAGCAGACTGGCAGTAGTTTCCTTTAAGGCCCAAGGCGTTTCAGCTGAATGCAAAACTTTTCATGCACAAGTTTTCTATGGAGGCAAAGAAGTGGGAAGTCTAATACGACCAGTTAGTCGTCTAAATGTCCCGATGAGTCAATAGAAAACCAAACAAAGGACTCACAGGTAGCCTAAATCAGAACACAGAATCAAACAGAACTCTAATAAGGAGAAAAAACATCACTACATAAACATTTAACCAATATTTAAAGCAACAATGAAGAAGTTTTAGTCGACTTTGGCGCCAGTGTGGACAAAAGTGGTAGAGTTTTTGCCTGAATTAAAACTACATTTCCCATGAGCACCAGCGCATAGCGTGGTAAAATCCTGATCTCTCGTTCGCTTGCGTTTGAATTAAAGTACATTTCTGTGTCCAGTGTCTGTGTGAAGGATGAACATCGATGAGGTGATGAATCTAATTGTGGTGAAATAATGTCAGATGATGATGTTGAAGATAAGAAACGGGGGAAGTGACGTATGCCGTAAAGCAGTCAGCACATTTGTAGATGTTTTGTGTGGCAGGGTACCTGCCACCCTCCTCAAAGTTGCTTACTGCCAGTTATAGTGATACAGACCCCCTCAGGCCGTGACAGAGGCATCATTTGAACGAGCTGTAAGTCGACGAATTATCACAAAAGTTATGAAAACATTTTGAAAGTTGAAGAGTTACTTAGTGTTGCTGTAAACTACATAATTAAGCAATTAAAACATTTACATTTACACACAACTATAAACAGATTTAATGCACCAAGGAGGAAAACAAGGCAGAGAAAAAGGCTTTTACTGCTCATACCAGAGGTGCATTCAAGGGTAATCCGTAAAACTACAATGAGTTCAGTAACAGGACACTTCAAACTTAAAATGAAAACACAGAAATATAATACCATGTTGAACATTCTCATGTTTAAGTTTAAAATGTATTCAAACCATCGGTTAATAATCGATGGTTGAATTTTTCTCATGCTGTTTGTTCCAAATTACAATTTTAGACTACAAAAGTAATAAAAGCATGTATGATTCATGCCG
The DNA here is from genome assembly GCA_032876305.1 of Orestias chungarensis. NCBI lineage: Eukaryota > Metazoa > Chordata > Actinopteri > Cyprinodontiformes > Cyprinodontidae > Orestias > Orestias chungarensis. The sequence continues at coordinate 393,841 of JAVLVB010000550.1, read as the reverse complement.
ATACCGTATCGGGTCACTATCGGTATTGTATCAGAAGTGAAAAAGTTATATCAGGACACATCCTATGTATTTCACAAAAACGAATTGTAATCATCCTCATCATTCAAACGTTTATTGTCCAATATGAATGGAGGCATTGATTTAATTCATTTATGCATTCTGACACATCACATCACGCAGAAATATTTAGGCAGTATTGGACATAATCTTAGGGAAGCAAAATCTCACACTGGACAGAAAAGAGCAATGCTAAAGGTGACATGGAGACTGCATTAGATTTAGACAAGTTTAGAAGCTGCTGTTTATGGATGAGGTTTTAGATCCGTTGAAACAATGTTACCGTCACTTTTCAGCTTCAGAGAAAAGCCTTAGAGGGCTTTAGTCAACTCTGGTTAGCACTAGTTCTACGCTAGACGTGACAACAGTCTCCTGAATGCAAAAAAAGGTTTTAAAGACAGGATTGTCTTCCTCCAAAATAAATAAATAAATGTGCAAGCATGTGTTTCAGTCTGGTAAAACCAAATTTGAAGATTTGACTGCAACTCAAAAAGATAAATTTGATCTCAAAACAAAGAAAACACACCACAAAAATAAATAAATAAATAAATAGAAAACAAATGCCGTTTGGATGACAGGGTGAGAAATCATCAAGAACTGGTTTTAACACGTTCCCAGAAAGCTGAAGATGACAACTGACTGTAATTTATTTCACAGATTTTACTGTTTTACATGCATTAAAGTCTGGAACTAACTCTCTGGACAACATTCTGGTAGATCTTGAGAACGTTTTCAGGGAGCAAGTGCGCAAATATTACATTCTGTGAATCAAAACTTCCACAAATCATTCCTTTAGTGGGGGTGGCTCACTTTCTCAAAGATACACTCTTGTTATTGACATGTTTAAAAGCCACTTTAAGGTTAACTTTATACACAGCGTTTTATCCACTTTCCATCAAAGACTCTGAGCACAAAACTTGGACCCCACCACTGATTTCTTTTGATTCACATCCAAACCCAGGAGGATAGATACACACAAACAAATATCCCTGGCTCGTCAATCATCTGTTGCAAGAACGCTACAAGCACAACAAGTGGAGGTAAACCGCTCTGGGTATATTAATCTAAACTCAGCCGATGCCATTAATTTAATGCATTGCACAAAAGAAAACAAAACTATCGGGACTTTCAGTGATTTACAGAGTAAAAACTATTTATAAAAGCCCTGGCTTTGAGCTGTAATGCACCCCAGAAACGATGTTGAAACAGTTACCTCTGACACTGGCAACGGGTCGTATTACCCAGTTGTGTCACCCCTGGGAGTTGCAAAAGAGCAGACACCCCCGGCCAGGAATAATACTTCAGTACCAAACCAAAACGTGCTCTCCCTACGGGCCATCACTGCTAATCTCCCTGAAATGTATGTAGGAATGGGCAGCTGAGGGAAACACGTGACGAACCGCCTCAATCAATGCGGTGCGGAAACCGAAAATCTGCCATAAAACATCCGTTCAAACTAAAAAGACGACAAACATGTGACAAATTCAGACTTTTTTTTAGCCTTGATCGCAAATATTTATATGAGCCAGCAAATCTTTTTTTTTGCTTGTTTTGTTTTATTTCAGCCTAGCAGTAATGAATACCATATGATCAGAGTCGTTTCTCTGTAGCTTTGAAACCTTAGTTAAACGCATTAGGTCATGCTGTGCTGCGTAATGTAAACACAAGTATTTTCTAGGTAACAAATAACAGTGCCTCTATGACAACTTTAAAGATTATTAGATGGTTGTGTTTCGTTTGTGGCAACTTAGAATTTTGTGTGAAGGTGTTAACTATTGATTCGTTACCTTAAATATTACTTATAAGACTTTCATACGTTTGTATTTCTCATCGTCAGTCTCTCACAGGAGTATAATTGCGCCAAAGTCAGACTGGAGATTCTGCTGCTGGATTCCTTCTGGCCACCAGGAGGAAGCAGCCTCCATTGGCTCCAACTGAGCAAGCAAAGTCAGTAATTAGGGACACTGTGGTCCGAGTACAGGCGGGGGGGGTAGTGTCTTGGATCTCGGACCTGGATCAAGGCGACTCAATCACAAAGGCGTAAGCTGGCGGAGGAGGTACGTCACGAACAGCAAGAACTAAGATGGGCACAAGCTGTGGCGGAGGCAAAGCAAAGCCAGCGGATGGCATGGGAAGGAGAGGAGAAGAGGAAGATCTCCTGGAACGAGCTGTGGGAGATGGATGGTCTCAGGGCGAGCCGTACCATGGGGGCTGCCTACGATGTCCAGTGGTATGGTGAAGACCCCACCAACACTTAAGCACATCTTAATGGGCTGCAATACCAGCCTTACTCAAGAAAGTAACACCTGGCGCCACAACCGGGCGCTAAGTCAAAGGGCAGGTGTGAATACCATTACATGGTCGTCATCACACTGCCGAGCAATAACAGTTGCCCGGGATGGTGAGGGTCAAGCAGGCCTCAACGCCGTAGGACCAGACCCTAGACTGATGTGTGGTGCACTGGACTGCAAGATGCTGGTACCCAGAGGCTCTGTTTCCCAGCTGAGATCGTGTCTACCAACCTGCAGCGAGACACTGTGATGCGTTCGGCTGCGGTACGCTGACCGGGCAGCCGATGTGCAACAAGAAAGCTGGAAACTGGAGGTACGCCCGGTGGAAGTAGGCTGCAGGGCGTTTGTAGCCACATTTGGGCTAGTTTGACATCTGTCTTTAGGTTCAGGGTATCGACTGTTTATGAAATCTTCAAGTAGCTAGCAGTCATCGGTTATGCTCCTAATTTAAAGTCGATTGAGACAATTTACAGCAGCAGTTACATGTTTTCCACCTACAACGTGGCAAATGATGTCTGTTCTGTACCCAGAATGCATTGCTGCAGAACAGCAAACCGTTTGGAATCCACTGATGTCCTGCGTGCGTCTGACCGAAGCCAGAGCTGTTGCCATTTAGGCAAAATCAGCAACAAAGCCAGGCAATAGTGCATAATTTAAAGATCTGAAGAATCACTCCCTGAAACTCAACATTTTATCGAGATGTGAAATCATAACTTTAATCCCGTTGAGCGAGACATACGATGTAAAGCACATTTTTTGGTATTGATACATGATGTGTATGGTTAAGTTTAAGTTTAATGCGTTGGCATTAGCAAAGCTATTGTGTGTTTTATTTATTTACTGCTGATGTAAGAGAAGGCAAGTTAACAGTATTCCACTTATTCGCTCTGCAAGGTATTTCTGAAGAGGAAAAAAGACATAAGAGGTGTCTGTTGCTTTTTCTGGATTTTACTTTTTTGGCAGAGTTCCTCATCTCTTGGTGCGCGGGGCGGCCATCTTGGATCCCAAAGCCCGCATTGGAAAAATTGTCAGACTTCGCGGGTCATCCCAGTTGACTACGAATGGACCACACCTTGAAAGGAACCAGCTCTATGGAGCTAAAAAAAAACAACCTACCATGACTGTGTCAAAACTGATGTCCAATATACAATAAAAGTAGAGTTTCCTAAAACTCAAGTTGGTCCAGCCAAGCTGCAACCCAACAACACACTTTGTTGCTTACATTTATGAAAGAAAAAAACCCCAAAACAATCCATTTCATCTGAAATGCTTTTGTTATTCTCTTTTCCAGGCATGAATCTGAGGAGAACATAGAGAAGACTCTGCCAATCCAAACAAATATTTCAGGTCGACACAAATGTTGGCCTGCTGCTGTTTCCCCCTCGCTCCAGCTGAGCACTTGACCAAACAGTCCGAGCATCTGGAGAATGGATTGGTAACTGGCTGGTCCCGATCACCAGTCCAATCAGACTGTTTTTTAACCCTAACACAGTAAATTTAGTATATTACTCTTTTTATTAGCCACATTTCTAAGATAACATGCAGCAGATGATAAAATCAGATGTGATATTCCCCTGGCTGCACACACCTCTGTGGCACAGCGATGCAATCATAAACCAAGATCCCCTCTGCAAAAGCTTCATGCCAGTGATATCATGAGACTAATGATTCAAACAATCCTCCTCATCTGCAGGACTCTCAGTAAGCCAGATTTCCACCCCCTGCGCAGCACTTCTCATTCCAGCTACATTGCATAAATCAGAGAACTGCAGGAGTGCAGAGTCCCATCAGTAATAGTAAGAGAGCAAAAAAAGAAATAAAACCCAAACTAAACCATTTGGGGGGGGGGGATCTCAACACGCACCTTGCAGCTCAGAGCACCCACTCTAATCATTATTGCTCAATCCGAACCATTTCTTGTACAATTCATCAAAAAGTCAGATCCTGAAAAGTATTTCTCTTCCCCGAACAACTTCGGGAAGTTTTTCCACAAACAATCAATCATAGCAAAGACATGATTTACCTGAGGTTTGATTCCCCCTCTCTCACCTGGAGGCTCTCAGACGCCTGTCAATGTAAGAGCAGCGTTCTTCCGCCATCAGCAGAGACGACAGTGCGTTGTTGAAGGAGACGGCTCCTCTTACGGTTCATCACCTCAGCTCTCCTGCCTGGCGGCGCGCGGACTGCGGCGCGCTCAGCTGCCTCGCGCCGCTCACAGCAGCGCTGGGCGCGCGCACACGCGCGTACGCACACGCGCCCCATCCCGGGTCCTCCAGTCTTTCTACCAATAACGCAGCATCATTAAAAAAAAAAAATAACAGCACTTTAGAAAATTAGATAAAGATAAATGGATAATTGCTAATTGAATGTTTTTATTAGACTCAATCAAGCAAAAAAAAAAAAAAAAAAGGATTTAAAGTGTATTGGTTTACATAAGTGATGTTTCCCAGTGGGAAACGCCTCATCCCAAAAAATGATTTTCATTTTTAAACCCAATGGTGCTTAATTCTTACTAAAACAAATTTGTTATTTATTCTGACTTTAGCTTAAAAAAACCGAATGGGAAAAAGTCAAAGTGTGTTGTTGTGTTAATGCTGCTCTCAATCCAGCAATTCTAGTTTTTAGTTGGTTAAATGAGAATCATTCAACTTAAAGCAACACTACGTAACTTTTCAACCTTCATGAAATATTTTCATAACTTTTGTGATCTTACAGCTTGTTGAATGACGCCTCTGTCATGACCCGAGAGGGCCTGTATCGCTTTTGCTGGCACTAAGCAACTTTGAGGAGGGTGGCAGGAACCCTGAAAAGTATTTAATATGAACACAAACCTACAATTTAAGTTGAAGGGAAACCTCTGGTTTGTTGTTGTAATGTTGTTTCTGTCTGCTGAGCCATTTACAGATCAATTAAACCCACAGAAAACACTTTCAATTGTCCCTAAACGCTTTTTACCCTTTCCCAACATACATGCCTTATTAGTTTCATACGTTCTTTTTTTTTTTCATTGTAGTCTTTAACAAAACAAAATTTTCACAAAATTTCATATCTTTGTTTTACTGATGACATAATTTTAAAATAATCAGTGCAAACAGAATTGATCTTATGTTACAATCAGTTACACTTGAGTAACTTTTTTTTAACAAATTCATTCTTTTACTTGAGAAATTTCCTGGAAGGCTACTATTATGTTTGTTTGCATAAAAATATAATGCTAAGCTAATGTTACTTAAGTACAACCTCCGGTGTGATGTGCTTTTATCCTTACGCGACTATATTGCTCATGTTTAATGTGTTTTTCTTTACTTCACTCGCTAAAGCACTTTGGTGGATCGAGTGCTTATTCTAAAAGGCTACACAAACAAATCTATTATTATTTGTATCATGTTAATAATGGGTGTTTGTTGTGAGTGTGTTGACATAAAACCAGCCGCATCATTAACAAAATCGTCCGACAAATCACAATCCAGTCTCAAGAGTGATTTTGGCGCTTTGTTTAAAGAAATCTATTTAGTTTTGATTCAACAGAATTTAGTTAAATGGGGTGTCAAACAAAACAGATGGATCTTGCCTACCAAGGTGGCGGCAAGCTTAAAAAGCACAGTGAGTCCGACAGAATGAGGCTGCAAACGTTTTATGGTTTACCAGGTTAAGGCTGTTCTGGATGAAAATGCAGATCAAGCTCAGCACATGCAAGTTGTACCTCATAAAGTAGCTGGTGACGTAAAATAAAACCTTACTCTGTCTAGCTGTCTGGTTATTATAGAAAATCTAAACTACATGTAAGACCTACATGTTTTAAAGTGTTTCCCCTCCACTATTTACTGATACTCCTGCATCATTCAATTGAGTTTATTTCAATTGCGCCAATTAGCAGCACATGTAATCTTAGAGCTCTTATTTCAGTCCAATCATTCATTAATTCTGATTTATCCTAGTTATCATGCAAAGCATCAATCCCCTTTATTATTAGGATTAGAAAAAATGATTTCCCTAGATGGAGTCATTGACTTGCATCGTTCATTCCTCCAGGACCAGCAGGCAGTAGACGGGAGCTTGAGTGTGCAGAGATCCCTCACAGGGAGGAGGAAAAACTCCCCAATAACGGACAGAAACCTCCTGCCGAACCGGGAACAGAGCCTGCTGAAAATAAAAAATCTTTCTATGTTAAAAAGTTAATAGCAGAAGAAGGAAAAATTGTGTTTCTTGCTGCAATGTTTTAGCCGAAGCATCCCTGGAAGTCCTCAAAAGGGGGGGGGGGGGTAGCTTTACCTTGTTTAAAGAGCTATTACTAAGCCACAAAGCTGAAAATATTAATTATTTCATGTGAACCTGACTATTGTGCAAAATGGAAGGACTTCGACTAGAAATCATCAGAAGGAATTACATTACAGGCTCTTATAGTGTAGGTGACAGCTGGATAACACATTTAAAACATGGATAAATGGACCAAAAGATGTATTGGGAATTGATTGAAAAATAATTGTACAAAAGACTTTTCAGAAATTAAAAGATTTGTATTCCACTGAGAAATCAAGATGTCCACTGGTATCTCCAGTTGCGACACTATCTTGGGCAGGAAACTAATGGCCGACGCATGTAAATCGCAGGTGGTGCAAATAGTTCTTTCTAAATTACACATGGCTCTGGATGATTTAAAACACAACGGATTATATAGAGGAGAAATATGACATGTGATATAATGTATAATTTCCAGAGAGGACTGGGAAGAAATAACCCAATTACAATGGAAATTGGTTTTGTTGTTGTTTCTCCTCTTCACTCCACCAGGGTGATGTTCAGGAGGCTGCCTGCATGCTGGAGCTTCTGAGCGATGGATCATTAATCAGAGCTGTGGAGGACAAAAGGAGCTTGGTTGCAGTCATTTATGGTCCCCGAGTTAAATGCTTTGTGTAAGCCGTCTTACTCGCCAGCTGTGTCCCTATTAACTCCCTCTTTGCAACTCAGGTACACTTCCTCGTTGGATCCGCTCACTCTCAGTGATCCTAGCAGACAATCTACAGCAACAAGAAATACTACAAGCCTCAAGCAACTAAGACTGCAGCTATCCCCAGCGCTCCACCAACCACTCAGTGGCTGCCTCCGTTACCGGTCCGCTCCAGCAATCACCCCTGTAGCCTCTGCCACCAGCAAACGCCCCGTCCAGCAAACAACCAGAGACGTCCAAATCCGGTCATCTCCGGACCGGACGCCGCTCCTGAACTCAGCGCTGTATAATTCGTAAGTGGCTGGAACCTACCGACACACTTCACCCACCCATTACTGCCAGTCCTGACATTTAAAACAATCACAATCAATGTGTGGACACAGGGTATGACAAGCTGTAAGGAACACGCATGGTGAAACTTTCAAGTCAAAGTCAGGGTAACGTTTCCAGAGTCCCGAGATGATGCTTGCAGCTCTAAACAAGTCCCCTGGGATGCCGCTGCTCCAAACAAAACCAGATGGGTAACAACAATTCACAAAAGAACATATTCTCCAGGAAAAAATTGGGACATAGGGGTTTCTCCACTAACTAGATGCAGAAAACAGCTGGTATCAGTCTGTTTTGTTTGCGGCCCTTTCTCCCTGAAGTGGCAAAGTGAAAATTTAAGCAAAGGGTCACACGAATATTTAATCTAAATATGACACACCTCCTCCTGAGAGCTGCAGCTTATTTTCATCTTTAATGGACCAAAAGCCGAACTGGAAAAGATTTCTGGATTTTGCAATCGGTACAGTGTTTTTTTTCTTCTTCCTTCTTCTCTTCTTTATGCATTTATTTAAGCTCTTTCTTGTTACATAAAAGACAGGAAACTGGTCACTCTAGAGGGTAATTTAAGTTTTTCTATAGTTATGCTGCTATAGGCTTAGACTGCTGGAGGACAATCTGACCACTTCTCTTTCTGCTACTTTCTTCCTTTGTCCAATCTACTTAGTCACCGTTATTTCAACCTTGTTAACCTTTTGTTTTCTCTTTGTGTTCTTTTCTCCATAGTAGCCACACCTGGGCTGGCGTTCTGTTAGCTGAGACAGCTTCTTGGAGGAGAACATGGGCTGAGATACCTCCAGTCACACTCTACAACTGCTGCTATAAACTCTCTTTTTTTCAGTATCCTCTGCATCTAATTTAGTTTACTGTCTCTTCAAACCTCCAGTCGGTCGTGGCAGATGGCTGCTTGTACTGAGCCTGGTTCTGCTGGAGGTTTCTTCCTTTTAAAGGGGAGTTTTTTCTCTCCACTGTCGCTACATGCATGCTCAGTATGAGGGAATGCTGTAAAGTCAACGACAACACAAGCCATTGCTTCTGTCTGCTGATTCCAGAGGAGTGAATGCTGCAAGTCAATGACTCCATGAATCTGGTGGGGTTCCTTAGGTAGGAAACTTTTTTCAAACTGATTTGTTTATGATGTTTCTATGATTTAAGTAAGTTTCTTGTAAAGCGCCTTGAGACGACATGTGTTGTAAATTGGCGCTATATAAATAAACTGATTCTTGAAACAAAAGATTGAAGTTCCTCCGTCTGAATGACAGAGTTGGGTCGCAGCTTCTTACATTTGTTCAGTTGCATTTATATGACTACCTGTTAGGAATGGTTTTATTGAGGTTGAGTTAGATTTTTATAAAGACGGTCTTCTCTTACGTGAGTAAAAGTTATGGATTCTCCAAATGCTGTGATTAAATTCCTTGAGAGCGACCTGCAGCCTATGATGAGGTGAGACTTCTTTTTAAACAAGCTTTGTTGTTCTAATTTCATTTATGTGTTAAAAAAACAACCTATATTTATGAGCTTATATACACGCTTAGACACGTTATAAATCGAGTAAATGGACTCTATTAAATAGCTCTTTCTAATTAAACTGACCACACAAAGCACTTCACATTGAGGTCACATTCACCGCTGATACATGCATTGGTAGAAAGGTTGGGTTTAGTTCCATATCGCTTTAACTGCCACTGAACAACTTTGAGGAGGGTGGCAGGAACCCTGCCATACAAAACAACTACAAATGTGCTGACTGCTTTACGGCATACGTCACTTCCCCCGTTTCTTATCTTCAACATCATCATCTGACATTGTTTCCCCACAATTAGATTCATCACCTCATCGCTATTCATCCTTCCCACAGACACTGCAAGCAGAAATGTACTCAATCCAGCCACAGGCAACCGGGAGATCAGGATTTTACCACGCTATGCGGTGGTGCTCATGGGAAATGCAGTCTTCCTTCAGACTTAAACACTACTGCCTTTGTCCACACTGGGCCGCCAATATCTACCAAAACTGACACTTCTGTAGTGTTGCTTTAACAACAACTTTAATTTATTTTATGGGGACTAAAATTCCTTGCGGCAACCTGGAGGAGATCTAAACTTTAGCATTAGTGGACGCGTAAACTGTGTTCGTAATGGGCTCAGCCACAGTCGCGAGGAGGACTTTAACATTTAAACGTTGCTCAGTTTTTACAAACTGGCTGAGAAAGTGCTGTGAAAGTACCTTTGTTCACTACTAGACCACAACTACGAGCTTGAACCATAGTGTCAGGGTAGGGTGGACGCTTTTGTCTATTTAACATTAAAGTCTGACTCTAACATCAGAATGCTGCAACTGAAATCAAGACTCATCGCACCAGGTAACGGTTTGTTCACTATGTTGATGTCTGCTTTGATTGAGAAAGTGGACTTCACTCTTTTAACTGTTAGCAGGAGCATCGTCTTCTGCTGCTAGTGTAGGTTTGACATGTTACAAGTTCGGAGATGGTGTTGTTACAAATAGTTGTTTGAGATCCTTGTTATCAACTCTGACCAGTCTTTCCATTCTCTTCTTACATCATCAAGGCACCACACAACTTTTACAGGAAATTGTTTATTTTTACTTTTTTGCCTTTTTTTTGCTTACATTTCCTGTAAATCGGATTGGTTCTAATAGAGGAAATCCCAGAAGATCAGCCCACTTGGAACAACTCAGAGGAGCCTTTTGAGCAAAATTTATACCTGCACACTACCTTAAATTTGCTTTCTGTCCCAGTCCGCTGTTTTTGTTTCCAATCGTGTCAATAGGTGTACTTAATAAAGGGGCCAGTAAGTCACTTTTGACCCCAAAAAAACTGGAATAAAATATGTTTTTATGTCTTTCCATGAACAAAAATCATGACAACATGATATATTCTGAAGAGATAAACTGGATCTCCTCACAGACACAGTAAGGTTTAAAATTAGACTATATAAACAGAAAACTTTTCTCAATTTCCCCAACTTTTATATTTTTGTGGCCCTTTTACGATTCCTTCTACCAATCTGCAGAAACATTTTAAACATCATGCTATCTTTATTTTAATTTTTTATATATTTTTAAGACATTTGTCAAGATAATTTTATAAATCCTATTAACAAAGCATCTTTTTGTTTTTACCGTTCACCATCTTTTAAGCTGATCTCTCCAAGGTCATCTTTAACTTATTATTAGACCTTTTTAAGGAGAGATTGGTTTGGAAAAAACAAAACAAAAATCACTTTTTTTTGTGTTGTTTTTTTCCTTAAATTACTTTATGGTGTAAAGTAATTTAAAATACTGCACACAGACATAATTTATAACATGTAGAGGCTGTAAATAGTTTCACACTAACCCAATCGTTCATTTTTTCTGACACAACACTGCCTCCTTCTGGTGGAATTTGGTAGCACAATACAGACTTTCTGAATCTTCCCACTTATAAATTCATATTTAAAAATCTATGATATCGGAAAATAAATCAATACATCTAGAACCTCCAATTTTAGCTAAATATTGCTTTACTTTAAATTATTTTAGAAAGACAATTTCATAGTTTCTCTCACTTCCTGCTTCATAGGATCAACAATCAAAGTATATTTTATACCCTATTCATGTAAGAGGTCACAATAAGAACTTTGTTAACCTTAAAAGGTTTTTATGATGAACTCAATGAATGCATGTTCGGAAAAAAACTACGTTAATATTTTTTATTTATTACAATCACAGACAATTACAAATAAACATGTCACAAGCAAAGATGAACAGAAATGAAAAGGAGTTGAAGGAAGAATAGAAGAAATCTCTCTAAAACAGGCGTCCATTTAGATTCATCATTATAGTTTGTTGGACTTTGACCGCATTAATATTATTATTCACTTAACTGAATGGTTTTTGCTGGACTACAGTGCACACATGATTGTTTGTAGTGTTACGGTTGGATTTCCCTGCTTTAGACAGATTGTTCTACAAATTTTATCTGTAAAAAAAAAAGCTGATTTTTTTATTTCTCACTTGGAGTTTTTTTTAAATTATAATTATTATTTTTATCTGGGATCCTGTGACATTTTTTAATGCAAGTCTTTTTTTTTTTAGATTAACAAATAAACAAATATTACATTAGTATATTAAACACAACTTGAACACAAGTATTTATAAAGCAAACAAGTAAAACAAAAAGAAAACAACTAGATAGTTTCTCAGTTAAAATAGTTCAAATGTTAACCCAGAATTTGCCAGGGTTTTGAGTTGCTGTTTCCAGGTTGTCCTTGGAGGTCTGCAGGAGCGCTGGCCTCACCTGTGCAGTTCCTGTGCAGATATGCAAATATTAACATCATTTTTCATCTTATCTCTGTTCGCACAGCAAGTGTATGTTTTGCAGAAGATACACAATGAGCTGTTTAAATACTTTCAAAACTATTATTCTAAAATACTCACTTTTTTAGAGTTATCTAATTAATTTACCCGTATTTGATCTCAATGTTTCACTTCAGAAATCTAGAATAAAAGGCTGATTGCAGACGGCTCCGGATGATGGCACTGCTGCCTTGCTGCAAGATGGTCTATGGGTTCGATTTCTGTCCTGAGGTCTTTCTGCAAACAATCTTCATGTTTTCCCTGTGCATTCTCTCTGGGTACTCCACCTTCCTCCTACAGTCCAAACAATTGACTGTGAGACTAATTGGATTTTATAAATAGTCATTAGGTGCCTCTGTGCATGGTTGTGTGTCTCTGTGTTGCCCCATAATGAACATGTGACCAGTTCAGGGCTAAACCCCCCTTTAACCTGATCACTGCTGAATGAGCCAGATATGAATATGTATGGATGGATGGATGGATAGATGGATAAATAAAAGAAGGCACAACTGGATCAAATTGAGTATTTGTATTAAGATGTCCAGTTCCAATTTGTCCAATATCAGCAGAAATATCGGATTATATCAGCCTGCATCTAAAATCTCCAACCACTCCAACACAAGTAGTCTGTTCCAGCATTTCACCAGCATGCTTGTATCATTCATGCCGATATCGTATATATCTGTCGATATAAGTATCGGCAATACTGACTGAAAATCGGTATCTTATCAAAATCGATAGTTGTATCTGGTCACCCCTGATTAATATAAAAATGAAACATGCTACAAATAAACAGAAAAAAACCTGGATCAGAAGTAAACAAAAATACATTTACTTTATTTATGTAATACACGCCTTTTTATCAAACAATAATGCACTAATGCACTTAATTGCAAATTAAACCAGACATTCTACTCTGAATTACAATTATGCACATTTTATGTGATGTTTTTCTTTTTTAGCTACAATTGTGGCATTTGATTCTCAAAGCTGCCTCGTGTTAGTATGGACAAAGCAGAAAATGTATTCAATAATTTCATAATATTTATCAGTGGTCCTAAACATACAAAGAAGTGTTTTTTCATCGTTTTTGATACTCCTTGCTACTTAAACTCATGTCACGTGACAACATATGCTAATCAGCTGATGAGGTCCAGCCAATTTTAGGTCATACCTATTTAAATGATATTTTGTATATGATAGGGAGGAAAAGTAATGATGAATGTGAAGGATGTGGAGAGAAAGAAGATGTAGAACATGTATTGATGAACTGTAAAAAATATGAACCTGAAAGGGAGAAATAGAGAAGAATGATTGGAAGGAGAGGTCAGGAATGGAGTCTAAAAGGAATTTGGGGAAATGAGGGAGACATGCTGGATATTTGCAGATTAACGAAAGCATTATTTATTTATCTTCAAAACACAAAATTAAAAAATAGAATTTAATTGATGTAAAGAAATATTGCTACATACTCATGTACAGTAGGTGGCGGTATGCACCTAAAGTTGCTGGTGATCCGCCGTGATAGAAAAGAAGAAGAAGAAGAAGAAGAAGGTCCAGCCAATAGGGACGCACGTTTTTGGACGTCGGCAGCGTCCAGCTCTCCGCTGCGCCATTGCTTGACGCGTTAGCTCGCTGCTGTTACCGGGCGTGTCTCGCGTGCACCCAAAAAAAAAAAGGACGACCTAAATTGCAATTTAACCGATTTTACGCAAAAACAAGACATTTTACTCGTAAAGGTCGTGGTGAGTATTTTGTCCCCAGACATTTTTTTTCATTTTTCCCTCCTTTTTCTTTTCTTTTTGGATATTTTTTTTTTTTTTCCACGGTGATTTTCCATTTTGCGAGCGGACAGAATGTGCTGCGGCTAGCAGGGTTAGCTGGTTTAGCTAACATGGCTCCCCCCCTTCCCTCCTCCTCTCAGAGACAATAAAACGCAGATTTTTTCTTTTTTAACAGTCACAACATGTTGGAAACACTTTAGATGCACTCTGGTCTATTTTGGCCTAGCTGTAATTTTTCTAGCGTTTAAAAGGGATATTTTTCTGTGATGGGACCAATTCGTTTTTGGCTCGCTTTTCAGTTAACGTTAGCTAGCGGCTAACAGCGTCAGCGGCTACATCGCTGTAATCCATCATACTTTACCAATTATTGACTGCATAGTTATGAGAATTTTTCAGCGTTTGATTTTTCCGCAAGAAACTGGTCAGATTGGTGTTTTTTCGTGCTTTTCTTAACATTTGGTTTGCTAACGCTAGCCATGCTAACGCAGGCCCTGTGATTCACACTTGAGCCCGGAAGAGGGCGCTGTTGGTTTGCAGGCGGGTGTTTGTTGATTGATTTGGGTGATTTTTTTTATTTTTCTTTTAGGATCTTTTTGTCATCTGAACATTTTTCTCACTTTTTTTTTTTCTCCTGTATTTTTAACGGAGTTCTTCCCTCGCATGATAATTTTTAAAGGCTTTGGATTGCAAGTTTTATCACTTAACATGATATACATTTAATTAAACATGTTGTATGAAAAGTGTCTTCCTTTGGCTGTTATTATGTGGTTTTCTGCATCACCTTAAGGCCGCAGGTACATCCCTACACCTAAGTTAGGGCTCCTGTTACACACAAATTAAAAAAACATGCAAGCTTACCTTTAGTCGTGTTCATGCGTGTTTAGTATAAATGTATAAATTGAATTTTTAAAAAGTGAAAAATGACTAATAGGATTGTATAAGGAGTGACATTTATAAACATTCACGTAACTACGAGAGGCTGTGTTAGAAGTCTCTCATAATAGGTAATAAAAACCCTTTTCCCCTCACATCAGGCAATTCTGGTCATTTTTAGCTAAATCTTTGCATGTTTTAGACGCACACCAAGACCCAGAAAACAGCTTCTTTTCTCTGTTGATTTAGATTAAATGAAAAATCAAAGTAGCTTTATCTATTTGACGCTAGCTGTACGTTTATTTAACTACGATGTTCCTGTTGGGAGTTGTTGAGCAACTGTTATGGAAGTCATTTTAACATTTTCATTGCTACTGCGGGTTCAGATTGAATTCTGCTCCCAAATAACAAATACGCATTCAGTGAAAACATATTTGAGCTAGATCAGGTTTAAAGTATGTTCTATGATGTATTATTAATGTGTTTTTAGATGGGTTTCTTAATCTTGGTAATGCCCAGTTTTAGTCCCAATGTGGCTCGTAGTGATTGTGAGGGGGTTTTATGTTCTGGAGCGTTGTTCCTGCTCACACTCCATCCAGCCCAGGTAAGATGTGGTGAACCATGACTCTGCCCAGCTTGACGTGTTTGGGATGTGTTTTCTGTCGCCTCAGTAAAAATCGCCAACGGGGCGAAGGTGAAGGTCGAGACAGCAGCCCAAACAGAATCGAGCCCACAGTCAAACGCCAGGCAGACGAGAGCCTCGCACAGACGCTATGGAGTGAGTGAATGCTGAATAACCCGCCCTGTCTGCCTTCCTTCTCTGTCAGCAGGAGGGGCGAGGAGTCGCTCTCGATACAACTGATGTTTTCATTTTCATATGCTGGAGCGCAGAAAAAATCCCATGCTTGGCCGCAGCTCTTTCTTCTAAATATATAAATATAATCTCCAGATAGGAAATTAAAACAGAAGTACTTTCCTCTCACTCTTCAGCTTTATTCCCGTAAACTTTCTCACAAAGACTCATTTAACAGTTTTACAGACAGTTTGCATCTGCAGCACACGGCCGATCAGTTCCTGTGAAGCCCAAAAAAAAAAAAAGCTTTCTGTTCCTCCCCCTGTGGGAAACTGCGCCGTGGCGTCTGTTAGCTTTGGGGAAGCTTTATTGAACGACACCTTGTGTGTTGGTTGTGTGCGTTTTTAGTATTTACATTCAATCGCTTCCTTTTCCAAGTCATTTGCAAGCTTTACGGTATAATCCAAAATGAACAATCAGTGATGTAAATATCCTGTGCACTCTTTTAATTTGCTTTTATGCGGCTTCTATTTTAAATTCAGAGTTTCAGTGGCTTGTTAGATGATAATGGCAATTTAAAAAAGGAACAATGATCATTTATTTAAGTGTAAAAAAGGTAAATAATTGCTCTAATTAACTAATAGGATCGTACTGATCGTTCCTGCTTTAAAGTTTTATCTCAAATTGTGCTTCTGATTCAAACAAGTTAATTCAAATAGTTTTTTTGGGGAGTTACAGAAAGGAGTGAAGTTTTTATTCACTTAACTACACACAGTAATGACATATATAATTCCATCCTTTTAATTTATCAGTGATCTAAATAAACAAACTGTTTAAATGATTTGTTTTGTGATGTAAAAATCAAAAAAAAAATTAAATAACAAATGTAACTCGATGAATAATGAAGGTCCAGCCCTAGATCTGACTGAAGGAAACAGATTTTATTCAGAATATTTTAGTTTGATTCTTAAATAGAAGTAGTAGTTTTGAATCTAGAAGGAAAATATGATTCTCCTGTTGGTCTTAATGCTTTTGTCTGATTATGACGTTTAATATAAAGTGAACTATGTTCTTTTTATGTGTTCACTAATAAAATTATGATTGTCTGATTGATGCATTTTTTTCAGTTTTTATCCAGAGTTTTCTTGTTTTATCCAATTAAAACTGCATGAAGTTTAACAACCGAGTCTTTTCACAGGAGTGAAGCGTTTTACAAGCGGTCTGAAAATCTCAACCCTTGGTCTCCCTTCTGTCTTTTTGTGCGTCTGTCTCTCCCTCTCGGTCCGTCAGACGTTCATCCTCCGCTGCCAGCCTAATGGCCGCCAGCAACGTCACCAACAAAACCGACATGCGCTCCCTCAACTCTCGGGTCTTCATCGGCAACCTGAACACGCTGCTGGTCACCAAGGCGGACGTGGAGGCCATCTTCTCCAAGTACGGGAAGATCGTCGGCTGCTCCGTGCACAAGGGCTACGCCTTCGTTCAGTTCGCCAACGAGAGGAACGCCCGTGCGGCCGTCACGGGGGAGGATGGTAGGATGATCGTTGGGCAGGTGCTCGGTGAGGACTCGAGCTTTTTTTATTTTATTTACATGTGTGAGAAACTAAACGCTGCAGGAAAAGCAAGAACGTCTCCCTCCACAGTTAAGCTTTAGACAACCTTACCAGCCGACATCAGGGCAAAGAGGAAAGACAAGCTGTTTCTGACTCTGAAGCCCATGCACTTTGTTTTTCATGTGTGTTTGCATATTTTTTCAGTTGTTGCGTCGCCTAAAGTCTCCTATTGCAGAACGCAAACACAACCAAGAAGTAGGTTAAGTAAATTGTGGATCGCACTACGTTGGAAGTTGTTGAAAATTTAAAGTAGCTATAGACTCATTTGAATCCTGTTTTTTATTAAAAGCTGAAATCAATATAATGAGAGAAACAAATGTTAACAATAACCAGCCCCTGAAAATGCAGTTCAGCTCCGATTTTTGATATTAATTTGATTCAAATGCTTTGATGTTGCTTCAGTATTGAGGAGGATACAAATAATTGAAGCACTTTACGTACATTACGTGTATATATTAATACTTTTGGGCCAGAAAATATTTTAAAATGAAACAGAATAATTAAACTTTAACTCTTCCTTCTTCATGGGAACTTAAATCAATCCGTTCCTTTTTGAATCATTATTTTTAAGCATATCTGAACAATATTGCACTTTGGATTCACAAGTAGCCGCTTTACAACCTTCAATAAACTCAAGAAGAAGAGGAGAACTTCACATCAAGCTTTTTACTGAGCGGATATTAGCCTGCAAAGAACCTTATTTTAAGTAATAAGTCAAACTACAGTGACGTAAGATTAATTCAGATTAAAGTTGTTAATGTTTTGTCGTCTGTCTGTTAATGAGTCATTCTCTGTTTTTATTCCAGACTGCAACCTTGCCGGAGAACCTAAACCACAACGGTCAAAAACCTTCAAGCGCTCCGCCGGAGACATGTACAGGTAAGCAACTGAAACTTGGCGACTTCCCAGTGTCTACAGACAACAATTTGTTGTTTTTAAAGGCGCACGTGTGCCGAGAAAACACTCAAAAGCATGACTCTGTTTATTCTGACTCCAGCAGCAGTTCCTCGTTCGACCTCGACTACGATTTTCAGAGAGATTACTACGACAGGTGAGTTAAACCCATCAGACGTTCCCCGTCAAGGAGTTTCACCGTCCGTTTCACCGTCGCCTGCTTGATTCCAGGATGTACTCGTACCCGTCTCGCGTCCCCGCTCCGCCCCCGCTGTCGCGGGCCGTGGTCCCGTCCAAACGCCCGCGGGTCAGCCTGAGCGGAGGGAGCAGCCGCCGGACCAAGAGCAGCTTCTCGTCCAAGAGCAGCCAGCGGGCATCATCGTCCAGAACAAGTGAGTGTCCTCGCCAGGGAAGATTTTATAAGACTGACTTCAGCATCACTTTACAACCACAAACTAAAGCAGAGTTTCTTCTCACAGACAAACACAAAGTCTATAATAATGTTTAAGTGGAGACAAAATAATAACACGAGCATTCTGGGTAACAGGACTCCAGCTCCACTCCTTTAGAGCCATTTTGCATGTAAAGGATTAAAAATCCAAGATTTAAACTAAACTGAAGACGCCTACAGGCCCTGCCTGCCTGCTTTAGCATTAGCCTCCTGCATGCTAGCGCGAACGCCTTCTAATCAGCACGTTGTTCAGGTCAGCTGTGTGAGAGGACAAAGGTGAACATGATCACTTTCAACTCAAGTTAGGAGTCGAGATATTCTGTTGGCATCAGTGGGGCGTGAGAATGCGTGTAATATTTAATAACTGGACGGAGAAGTGAGTTTTAGGAGCCCCGCGTTCACTCACTCGTCTGGAACTGGAGCAGTAAAAGGTCTGGTCTGATTGGCTGATCGATGACGACTTGCTTCCATAGTGTTGCGTCACCGCCAAACACACTGTTATGTTTTACTCGTCATGTTAGATAAAGTCTTCGACCTAAAGTTTCTCGCGGTGTCGGAATGACGGAGGCTGAATCTGAATTTGTGCAAAACCTTTAAGATTATCTGCAAACTGTTATAAAAACATCTTACATTTATTTGACTTGAGCTTGTAAACTACAGACGGCTGCAGCAGCTCAAGTTTTAGTCGACCAAACACACAAAAACAAAACATCAGGTTGTTTGAAGTGTTACGGCTCACGCAGTTCAGTTTTTATTATTTTTATTATTCTTGGGTTTAAGCGTGATGTGGACTACGGGGAACATGCACAGACTAAACATAGTTTTGGGCCAAACATTGCAGTTACGCTTCAGATTATCCACAGAAAAGCGACGAGATCCTGGAAAGTCGAGGTTTATTAGTGTCGTTTTAGTTTTGTCATAAACCGCTGCTCACTTCCTGTCTTTCTATTCCTGTTTGGTTTTATGAGTTGCAAATATAAACGTCAAACTAGTTATAATTTCTGTGATAAAATAATGAAACTTCCTCTAATTTCCTTCAGAAACAAAAACATGCTGCTCCAGAACATTTCTGATGTGTTCATTGATAGATACTGTAGATACTAGATAGATTCTACTGATAGATATTGTACATAGATAGATAGATATAGATATATATATATATATATAGATACTATAGATAGATTCTATAGATAGATGGATACTATAGATAGATAGATATTATAGATAGGTACTTTAGATTATAGATAGATACTATAGATTATAGATAGATACTGTAGATGGATGCTATAGATACTATAGATATGTAGCTAGATACTGTAGATACTATAGATGGATACTATAGATTATAGATGGATACTATAGATTATAGATGGATACTATAGATTATAGATGGATACTTTAGATTATAGATGGATACTTTAGATTATAGATAGATACTTTAGATTATAGATAGATACTGTAGATGGATACTATAGATACTATAGATATGTAGGTAGATACTGTAGATACTACAGATTATAGATAGATTCTTTAGATTATAGATAGATACTGTAGATGGATACTATAGATATGTAGGTAGATCCATAGAAACTACATAGATGGATACTATAGATCAGAGGTGTTAAACTCCAATCCTCGAGGAAAGGTGTCCTGCAGGTTTTGGATGAGGAGGTGATTAAACGTTTGATTCAGGCTTGTTGGACCAGGGAGGATACGGAGAGATGGTCAGACGTTGTTCATTGATTTAATAAATTTTTAAAACCTAACCAGAAGCATTCGGGCTCAAAGCTGTTTTAGTAGACTGATGTGTAGGAAGATTTTTCAGGTCCAGCTCGCCTCTTTCTCTGCAGTGAGAACGGACGAGCTGCAGACCATCAAGCGCGAACTTTCGCAGATTAAAAGCAAAGTGGACGACCTGCTGGAGAGCCTGGAGCGAATGGAGAAGGACCACGGCAAGAAGTCTGGTACGACAAACCCTCGAGGTTTCACTCACTCTGACTGGATTTTGCGCCACAAGTTCTCAGTTATTTAAAGGCTTCGTTTGTTTTTGTTTGTTTTTAAGCAACAAAGAGCGTAAAGCCAGAGCCGGGCGAGGTGACGTCACCTCCACACTCCAGTAGTAAGAAGAGCGATGGGCTCAAGAGGGAGAGAGAGAGCCAGGACATGAACAACTCTGACGACGACGACGAGGAGGACGACGACGAGGAGGAGGAAGAGGAGGAGGAGGGAGACCTGCTGGAGGAGGAAGAGGTGAGGGTCGAACCCAGGGGAATCTGTCCGACTGGTTTAACTTTAGCGAAGGTAAATCTGTGGAAGTGGAAAATCTTCCTCTCCTAACCCGAGCTTCCTACTCTGTGACCTTCAGCTGTTTTAGCAGCGTCGCTTGAGCTGTCGCTGCGGAGAAACTCCCGGCTCCCTGGCTGAATATCTCATCAGCGCTCCTGAAATATAATTTCCAACAATTGCTGCGCTCCAAACAGTCCTTAGCGACATACGTATTGAGCACGCCAATGATGCGGTGATAATAGATTTGCGTTTGTTCTGTGCAGCATTTGGTAGAGCTGAAAAAATGAAACAACTAATCTATTATTATTTTAGTCATTGCTTTATATTCATATCATTTTATTTTTAACATAATCTGTTATGTTTGCAGCCAATAGGTGGCAGTAATGAGCTACCTAACGCTGCGATCTACTGGTGGAGCAGTAGAAGAAGAAATCAGCCAATTGTTAGCCTTGTTTTGCGAATTCTCTTGCGGCAAAAAAAGATTTTCCCTGAGCAAGATGGCGTAGCGCTAAAATGTATGAAAGGCTTCTCTACGTGAACATCTGAGACGAAAACCTGTTGGAGTTGAAGCGGGAAAGGAAGAGCGAGCGCGTTAAAGTAACCTAATAAGAAAATAAACGCGATGAATAATATTAATGGTAATATTCAGTTAGATGTTTAATATCGGTGATTGTTGGTTATTGGCCAATACATGAATGATTTTCACATCGGTGCATTCCCATCTTGAATGTAAACAAACCCTTTTTTAACTCGTCCTAAGAATCTTTATGTATGTAAACGTACATATTTGACCATTATATATTTTTAAATTCTGCATTTAGAAAATTTTTATTTTTTCATTACCCAAAAAGAGAAAACCGTAAATTTGAAGTCGCAGGTCTGCTCACAAGTTTGTTTGGCTCTGCCGTCCAGGTGAAGAGTCAGGAGAGGGAGGAGGAGGAAGAGGAGGAAGGTGAACACGTGGAGGAAGACGAGGACGACAGCGTGAACGGCGACGACGACGACTCGTAGGCCGCCGCCGGTGTCCAGCGGGAGCGCGGACTCCTGTTTTAAACACTCACCATGTAGATAGATAGAAACACGAAGCGTGCACGGCGACACAAGCATGGTGCGCACAGCTTACTGTCACGTTGTCCCTCCAGACTTCCTTTTAGTTTCTGTTCAGTTGTCCAGTATTACTGTAACGCGATTATGTAGCTGTAGGTTTAAGTTGATGGGGTTTTGTTTTGTTTTTTATTCCTCTCCATCGCGAGGAGACGTGAACATGGACTAATAATGTTCTCGGAGGCGACAGCTCGACGGACATCTCTTAAAGCGACGACGGGAACTCGTCCACAGATCAGTTTTTAGCTTCTGCGTGTTTTCCCCCCTCCTAAGTGAGTTTCTTTGACTCTGTGTGTACGTTCATGTCAGTTTTTTATATATATACATATATATATATAAATCCACTTTTTAGTTGAAATGTAAAGAAATAAATTGCAATAAAATAATAAAATCAAATGCGAACCAACTTTTTATTTATGTATTCTGGGATTATGGCTTCCTGCTCTGAATTTCCTTCAGTCATGCGTTTGCTACGAGGATAAACGGACTAAAAACACCCAAAGATCCCAAAGTAGGACACAAAAAATACCGAAGTCTGTTTAACAGTATTTTATACTATACTTCCTTTGTCTTTTTTGACAATGAACAAGAATATAGGGAACTGTTCTGTACGTATGTGATGGGGGTGTAAAAGAAGAAATGTATGTAAAAGCGTTCAAACCTGATCTTACAAAAATTTCAGGCATAATTTTAACATTTTAACCACTTTTTTTTTTTTTTTACTCTTCGTCCAGCAACAGAAACCATAAGATGACCTTTATTTATTTTTTTGATATACCTTATATAAAAGCAGATTATTACAATTTAATACTTTGCTTTGATCAGAAAAAAACCAAAACCATTAAATCATAGTTATTTGTTTTCTAAACTGACGCTTTTCTCTGAAACTGATCCAAATTCAAACTTTTAACTTTGCGTTTGGTTTGAGAACGGCTTCAAACTTTAGTTTGGAAGGTTAGCTAAGTAGCAATCAGAAGAAAAAATTAATATTTATCAAAAATATTTGCTTTTGAATGAATAATTCATCAGTTTTTGAATTAAAATATTGTTATATCTCAACACCAGTGGAGTGCCGTTTTATTTTATCTTGTTATAAACTTTCTGTCTATTTAGTGTTCGAACATAATCAGTATTTAAAATCTTACTTTATTTTAATTGGCCTTAGTTTTAATGGCCAGATTATTATTGAAAAGAGAATCAAGACGGCAACAATGAAAAAAATAAAGTTTTAGTAAAAAGTAAAACTGGGTATGTATCAAGTTATGTTACAACTTTTAGTTAATTAAACTTTAATTAAATGGTCAATCTTTAAATGCTTTAGGTGTTTATTTTGTGAGAAATATGTTCACACATATTTCATCTGGTTAAGTTACTGCTTTCACTATTTAGAAACATTTGTTATGCAAACATTTTTTCCCCAAAATACTTAGTTTAGTTGGTTTTTTGGCTTTTTTTGTACTGTTGCTCATTGAGTTAAAAACATGTGAAAGTTGTTTTAATCTTACTATAGGACACCACTCATGACAAATAAGTCCTGAAGTGACCAACACTTGTTTAAAGAAACACATAAAAACACATTCATTTAAACATTTTATTGTCAAAAATACAGTTTACAAAGAGAACCGTGAAGGTCATATAAAATGTTGTCGCATTAGGTTCTTGTGAATCACGATGCGTAGCGTGCATAAATATGTTGTGGATAAGAGAGGCTGACTGGAAGAACCAGATTGTTGTGTTGGGTCCACTAACGGACTGACTCACGCTCAGCTTTACGGTGAAGTGAGTTGTTCTTGTTTTACTGCTAACAGCCAGTTGATCCTCCGCAGAAACGAATGAGACCTGCTCTCGTTTCACACGCGTCACAAAAACATTTTAACCATTTCAGTTGTAGTGTTGAGTGATTCATAACGGCTTTCTTAATACATACATTCACAAGGCTAGAAAAATAAAACCTTAAACCATATAAAGGGCTTTTCAGAAACTATAGCAATAGCTTCTTCATTCTATATTTAGACCAAACAGTGCAAAAAAATATATATTTCTACATTAGTTTTGTAAGAACTAATTTGTAAAAAACAACAAAACGACGCTCAGTTGATTCGTTTCATCATCAGCATCCTTCACTGCGTCTGTGTTGGTTCACACATCTCTGGATATGATCAGGCGAACTTCAGGACGGAGATCGTGACGAAGCCCAGCAGGACCAAGACTTGAAGACGAGAAAAGGACAGAAGAAGGTGACAATTATAGCAACTGAATGTAAAAATTGCATAAAAACACAAGAAATTAAGTGACAGAAAAGAGGAACATTCAATTCACTTTAAAACTGTTCGAAAGTAGATTCTCCTGATCTAACAATGTTTTTTTATCTGCTTTTGCAAAATGTTTTCCATTTTTTTCAGTTGTGCTTTTATTAATTTTTCAAACTTATCTGGAACAAATAAGATAAGAATTAAAACTAAACGCTGCATGTGAGGTAAGGCGTGTTTTACCATTAGAGTAAAGAGGCTGGTTGGCCCCTGATGGAGTCGCTGTGGTGTTTGTTGCATTTGTTGATAGGAAATTAGCAAGATTCACAGCAGATCCACTGCTAGCAGCCATTGTAAAGGGTCCGAGTAAATCTGGAAAGAAACTCACGGTTATTACTTTAAGCTTTAGAACAAAAGTTCGTTTTGAACTTTCTAAACAAAAAAAAATACACATGTAATGCAATAAAACAGTTTATGCCTTTATTTTTGTGCTTTTACCTCCATTTACAGGCCCAGACCCAATGACTACAACGTAGGTGGTGTCTTCTGCAGCCCTGGTGTTGGTTGTTGCTGCGCTGGCGTTCAGATTAGAAACGGTAAACTTACAGTTCATGGTCTCGTTAAAGACGCTGTAAGCAAAGCCTGTTGCTCCCTGTAACATTTAAAAACATAGTCAGTGATTACATTAGAAGACAGATATGTTGGTCACACTGTAAAGCAAGCATATATAGAAATATCCTACTTGTGCCAGTATGTCCATGCTTCCATTATTAAGATTCATCATCCTGAAGAAAGTCCCGTTGCTTGAGCTGTTATGGGCGCAGACGAAAAGCGTAGTGTTGCCCTGGAGAGAGAAGCAATGCACATTAAAAACGTCAATCATCAAATCCTCGATAGCAAATGTAAGATTATTAATTTAAATATCTAAATAAAAATAATAATTTAGAGCCTTAAGAGTCTGTAAATGTAATAATGTAAATATTTTGTTCAGGATGTCAAACGTTCACTAATCAAAACATTTAGCCAAGCTAAAATAACCTAAATGAAAAATAATAAGCTAAATGTTGCTACAATAAACCACTGCAAGCTAAATTACGCTAAATGTAACTAATATGGGTTTAGCAGAAAAAAATAAACCTAAACCAGATAAAAGGAACAGAGCCAAGTTAAATTAAGCTTTGTTATACTTTGCTAAGTTACAGTTTGCTAAGGTAAATTATAGTTTGCTAAACTATGCTAGATTATAGTTTGCTAAAATAAGCCAAAATGTATTAAGCCTAGCCGAATCAACCCCAAACAAACTAAAATAAGGTTAGCTAAACTAAATTAAGCTTTGTTACAGTTTGCTAAACTAAGTTACAGTTTGCTAAGCTAAGTTACAGTTTGCTAAACTAAGTTACAGTTTGCTAAGCTAAGTTACAGTTTGCTAAGCTAAGTTACAGTTTGCTAAGCTAAATTATAGTTTGCTAAACTAAGCCAAAATGTATTAAGCCTAGCCGAATCAACCCCAAACAAACTAAAATAAGGTTAGCTAAACTAAATTAAGCTCATTCAAGTAAAAATAAGACAGGTCAAGATTTAAACAATGGGCCAGTTAAAAGAAACCAACTGGGTTAACGTTAATCTTGGTTACCTTTGATAAACAATAATATAATTCAGTATCAAAAATATTTACATAAAGCTGGGCTAAAATTAGTTAAACTAAAATAAAATTATCTAGCAAAAGCCTGTTATATTGTTTTCTTAATTTTTTTGACATGACTGTCAATTACATCAAATTAAGATAGACTGATTTTATTTTACTGGTAAATAATTTCGCAAGTGCAATTCTAATAAATACTGATAAACATGTATTTTATTGGTTAATTCAAAACAAGTTCATATACACTATTCGCATGCATAAACTATGCATACAAAAATAAATAAATCAGGAAAAAGGAACGCAGCTTCTTCTTCTTCTTCTTCTTCTAATAAACTATTGAGAGTTTCTCATTTACCTAATGAGTAACCTGTTAAGCCCATAAATCCCCGTTGCTATCTCATGTTCAGCGTTTGTTTGCATTTCGCCGCTGTTGCTGTTGACTGAGATCAACCCGTGTGCAAACACAGACTTGTGCTAACAGAACAGGATGTTGCAGAACAGCCCGGCGCTTTGGAGAGGTGTAACATTTCCTCATTACATCAGCAACGATGTCTTTTTTTCTAAGCACGTATTTGCATCCATCTTTGAAACGAAACAAACCCTTGAGTTTTACCTGAGCAGCATTCTTGGTTAGACCTAAAGCGATGTATCCTGAAGACATTCCACTGAGTTCAAAGGCCATTTTGACGCCGTTTGGGGCGTTAACCTCGAGGGGCTGGATGGACCCAAAAAGACACCCGGTGCCATTTATTGAAGGGATGCAGTTTGCGGGTTTCTCCAAGCAGAACTTGGTTTCATTACATCCCTTTCTTGTGATGTCCACCTAATGGAGACAAAAACAAAGCCAACGTCAACTAACAGTGTTCAGGTTTCTGGTTCTGGTGGAGATGATGGACAACTTTAAAACCTCACTGAGGCCTTAGAGTTACATCTAATGTTACGTCTAGTGTCTTTTTTTCAATTAAAGTACAAATGTACAAAAAATATTAATCAAATCAGCATGAATTTGTCCTGGTAAAACAGAACTGGAGAAAGTTCTTTTTTTAAGGTATTATTTAGATTTAATAACATGAATATTTTTATTCTTGTAAGTACAGCTAATTTGATGAAGAAGACATGGCTCAAAATATTAAATGCATGATAACGATAATAAAATACCAACCTGTGACAACACCGGCTGGAAACCCAGAAACAGGAAAACCGTCATCGTGGCGAAAGTCTGGATCATTGTACGTTCCATTCCTGGAAGGGAAAATCCAAGAACTGTTCACACAAAAAAATATATATAACCTGAAGCTAATTGGACGGAATGGCTAGCCTGGAAATTTTATTAGAAGAACTGAGAGGGTTCCTCAAGGAATCTAAGTTCTGTTAAAATGGTTCTGGTTCATGTTTCTATTCTGTTTATGTTAGTTCTAGTGAGTCGTGGGGGAGTTTCGGGGTCATCAGTGACATGAAGAAGAAAATGACACAAATGTTTGGGACACATTTAAAGGTGGTATCTTTCAATATAGGTGGAATAAACAATCCGATTAAGAGATGGAGAGTTTTATCTAAACTCAGGAAAGATAAAGTTCAAATAGCGATGCTGCAGGAATCCCACCTAGATAAATTCGAATGCGGAAACTACCGCCCAATAAGAGATTGGAAAACATCCTGCCTTTGATAATCCATAAAGACCTAACAGGGTTCATCAAACAGAGACAGACACAGGACAACCTCAGAAAAACACATATTTTCAATCATGTTGCGTAACAAACAATAGAGACTCTTGTACTTTTTAATGTCAGATGGTCCTTTCTTTAAAAAGTTGTCCGTTTTTGGGTTCCACCAGACCATAATAGATGTAATTGCAGCCTTATACAATAAATGCTGGAGACCTATCTGACTCACTCTTCTGTTATGTATGTTTGGTTACTATATTAAAACCCTGGATTGGTTTATGTAATTTTTTCTCACACTCCCAATGTGGTGGAGGCTGGATAGTACAAACTATTTGTAACAGGCCTTTCCAAATAAAAGATTAATAAAAAATATATATATCATATTTAACTTTTTGTCAAATTGTTATATTAGTAGAAATTTTTTGTAAAGAACCAAGTTAAATAAATGTTTGACTTACTTGATGCGAATGTTGGAGCTGGAGCAGCAGAGAGTTTCTGGCGTTGATGCTGATGCTTGGTTACAGTTTCTGTGTAGGGCACGCTGGCGATGCTTTTCTACTTTTACCTGAGAAGGGGCGGGGCTTTAAAAAAAGAGTACCTGGCAGAGCCTTTCCCTTCCTGGTAGTCGGGGAAAAAATGTAAAAAATGTTTCCGTAAAACCAATTTGGCCACTGACGGGATTCTTGAGCTCTGATTCAGTTTTATGACGTGTTACGTTTTTTTTCTAGGAGTATCAATTGAACTTTTTTACAAAACAGAAATGCTTTTTAAGATTAGGCGACTGAAAGATCAGATTTGCTTGTGTTACACTAAGATGACTATATATATATAGTATAGAAATATATATATATATATATATATATATATATATATATATATAAATATATGTTATTGGTTCATCTGTAGACGCGTTATAAATCATTAACAACTGTTAATTGCGTGTTTATTAAGGTTGAAACACAAAGATAACAAGTTTCTTGACAAAGCTGGTCAGCTACTGTATGTATTCCATCTAAAGTTGTTAAATTAAGTATTTCACACTAAGTATTTCACGCTATCGTGTGTTTTTGAGCTTATTTTAAGCAAACTTACAGATACTTCTAATGCAGTGATAAAATACAATCTTATTGAAATGATTTACAAATGTCATTGTACATACAAGGTAATAACTTATGTCTAAAATGTTTACCATAACGACTGTAAATTAAATGTCTCACTATCCATCTCGCACTCTTAATTAATAGATAATAAAGGCCTAATCATGATTTATAAAGTGCTTACTGATGAGTTAAGAACATATCAATAAACTATCAGGCATCTATGAGGGGAATCTTTGTCTAAAGTGTAAAACTTACTGTATTTTACATATTTTGTTAGAGCAATGGCTCCTCTTGCTTGATGTTGTATGTGAAACTACAAAGTAATGGAGTGAAGTTTGTTTGACTCGAGGTGTCACGAAAACCAGAGCCGTGTTCTTCTGTTTAGAAATCATACAACCAAAAGTCTTGCTTGTACGATGTTTGTTGGGAATGCCTGCAGACCGTTTCCCCTCATTCTCTGTCTTATTGTTAAATCATTATGACTGATCGTAATTTAGGCAAGTGAGACATGAACGGGGTTTAGTTATTAGCTTTTTCCTTTAACTAAATCATTGTTTGAAAACAAACTCTTATATTTTTTTCAGGGTTTTTTTGTTTGTTCTTTTTGTCTGATGATATATGATAAAAACAGATTTAATGTGTAACAGGTGCAAATACTTTAGTAATGACACGGCAAGAACTTTTATTGTTGAAATAATGTTTGATCCGTCTGGAAAAACAAGAATTGAGATTGAAACCTTAAAGAAATGTTATTAGGAAAAAGAATAAAAGCACTTTTTAGTTACACGTAAAAAAAACAATAGGAAATCAGACTCAATCATAAAGGTATTAATTTAATCTTTGATTGAAACTGATGGAAACACATGATGATTAGTGAGTTACATTGCTTTCTTGCTACGTCCTTGGTTTGTTTAACACATATCTTAAAGATTAGTCAGTATGATGCTGCATTCTTTCCAGACTGATCATTGACAGAGTGTCACTGGAAGTATATTTAAAACCAAGAAGAACAATTGTTTGCTGGTGTCGTAGCTGGAGTGAATGCAGCCTATTGATCACAGTTATGGAGAGTTAATTAAAGTCAAACAAATGGGTCGTTGTGCGTCTCCCTACATCCAACCTGGATCCTGTTTCTGTTGGTACCAGTGTTGTTTGAAACAGACAAACCGCAGCTTAACGACCAAAGACAACGTGAAAAAAACAAAAATGACCAAACTTCATGGAATCGTTTACATTACTGCACAAAATAATACACAAAGCTTTCATTTTCATGTAAACAAATAGATGGTCTTAACTTTAAGTATTAAATACATCCTTTCATGGAGGGATGCTCACGTAATCCCAGCTCTGAGCGTTGCCAGGCGGATGTTGATGAAGTTAAGCGCGGCCGTCCTGGAGAACCGGATAATCTGGACGACTTTGGTGTTGTTGGATGTTTGTTACATCAGGTTTGATGTAAATGAAGGACATTTTTGCTATGGGGAAGTATATCTTGAACTTCTTGTTTGCTTTTGGGCGTTTCGATTGAAATGTAAGAATGTTTGAACAGCAGGGTGGAGCTGGATGTAGAGGTCAGC
>JAVLVB010000550.1:353467-363735 GCA_032876305.1 Orestias chungarensis | reverse complement strand
TGTGTGTGTGTGTGTGTGTGTGTGTGTGTGTGTGTGTGTGTGTGTGTGTGTGTGTGTGTGTGTGTGTGTGTGTGTGTGTGTGTGTGTGTGTGTGTGTGTGTTGGCGGGGGGGAATGCGGCGACGCTTCACCTTTACAACCTCTTTAACGATGCAGCCTTGACTCTCAGTCTCAGCTTTACGACCATTTACGCCATTGTTTGACCAAACACCCCAGATGTTTGCGTAACCATTGACCGGCTCGCGACCGATGACGACCTTAACGGCCCGGAGAATCGACGAAACTCGCCGTAGGTGCAGATATCCCAACAACAGGCCTGACGCTCCCATCACACACCTTTCAAACACAAGGGGATAAAAAAACTGAATCTAAATAGAAATATTCAAAAGTAATTAAATTTGCTTATGTTAATTTAACCTTGTTTCGCTTTCCTTTAATGGAGTCATTGCTGGAGCTGTTTCTGCCATCAACTTTGTTTCTCTTACCCATTGAGAGCGTTTAGCCACGGGGAGTACCCAGAAATAGTACTCAAGTAAATGCAAAACTACTTTAACATATTTTTTACTGAGGTTAAAGTCAAATGTAGTCAACCAAGTGAAAAAGGTTACTGAAGTACCGAGTCCCTGTTTACCAAACTAAAAATCTGAGGCTATGTGCAAAATCTCCCATTTTAAAGGCTACAAAAGTAATAATTTGAATAAATTTCAGTAAAAAAGATGATTACAATATTTTTTAAATATAAAACTAAACTAAAAACATACATTTAGTAATTTGTTCCCTGTTGGTTTTGTTTTGTTTTTTTGCATTTTTAGTTGACGCCTCTTTGTTCTGTATTCCTGCAATTTTATTCAAATAAAAGTAAAAAGTTCAATGTAGTTTCTGATTGACTCAAATAAAGGTTATCCTGAGCTGTTCTTTCATAAAACTCCCTATTTAGGTTATTAAATCTGGATTGTTTTCATAGAAAGTATCCGTAGTTGGAGTGAAATAACTTTTGAGGGTCTTTGGACATTTCTTACATTTCTCACATATTTGTATATTTTTTTTGTCTTCTGTCACTTGTTTTAATTAGCAAGTATGTCCACTTGTGTTTTTGACAGAGCTGTTGCTCCCTCCTTCTAATAGAGTGTGTTTTGGGTCAAGCTCGTCCGTCTCTGATCGCGTTGCTTTTCTGGACCCATTAAAAGACCCGATGGTGTTTTCATTTCTGTATAAAAGAGTCCTGGCTCAGTTCTTCTATGTTCAGCCTTGTATGTTGCAGTCACTGATGGACCATTGAAAGTACCCGTTCCATAGACTGAACCACTCATTAAATGGCAAAGAAAGTATTCCTATTTTAGTGCTTTAGTTTTTTTCTGGACCTTCTTTCAGATGCAGCTAACTGGTGCTATTCAATTTTTTTATTTGTCCCACAGAAAAGTCCTTGATTGGTAAATGTGCACGTATCTTAATTAAGCGACTAGCTTTAGAAAGTACACCCCGGTTTAGTGCTTTTGTGTGTAGCTGCGAGTTTCCCATAGAACGGACATAATTTGTGCTCATGTGTGTAAAGACGCTCTTAATAATGCAAACCTAAAGGAGATCTGTAACCGGCCTGTGTGCAAAAAACGCTCAACGAGCTGAAAAGAGGCAAAATGGACTGAAGTCGAGTTGGTGAAGAGAATTTAGTCTGCCGTAGTTTACAAACTACAAAACTCAGAGACTCTTGAGGTTTGGGATTTGTTATTAGCTTTCATTTCAGCACTTTTGGGATAAAGCAATCAATGACATCAGCGGTTTAAACTTGACCCGACCTGATTTAGACGACGTGCTTTAGTAATTGCGTAATTAAACTATTTTTAGACACATAGTTGGAGACGGAGCAACAGCTGGTGTGGAGTCATGCTTGTAATGTCACGCCTGCAGCCATCAAAGATTCCTGTTTTTTAATTAAATTACTTAAAGCAAGTCCAGCCTGAGTTTTTAGTTTTGTTTTCTTTTGTTTTTTCAAATGACCTAGTTAGTTTAAAATTCAATTAAAGGAACAATGAGGAAAACTATTTAACCTTGAATGCATTGAAAAATTACTATGTCGGAAGATGTGGATGGCACGATGTTTTTATCATAGCATCTGTGTTTGTGAGGCTAAATGAGAACATCTAAAGCAGATTCAAGTAACTAGTTCAACTGTAAGTTGGTGTATCTATAAAATCGCTTCATCATAGCCGTGTCTAATCCTGGAAATTGGGCCTCTGTTTCTTTAAGTACCAGCACTTGATCATCACAATGCTTCTTGATGTTGTTTTATCTGTTAGCATGTTAGCGCATATGCTAAAAAATATTAATTCCAGGAGCGTATTTTTTATTTTTATTTCATTGTAACCTTTAAAAGAAAATCACTAAAATAATAATAATAATGTGTGTTTCTTGTGAACACACTGGAAATACTTATGTTCAGTCTGATAATCTTCTAACAGATTTGTGTCATAGAAATTAAGGTTATCTTGTCCACGCGTCCACCAGCGCGAGCTCTGATCACGTTACAGTGAAGGAAACCAGTACAATCTTTGAACCACATTACCAGAAAGCAAATTAAATCATTCTCTAAGAAAATTGGTTTCTATACAAATATTAACATTTGAATTAATATCACAGATATATTAGGCTTTGTAGCTCTAGATTTGAACGACAAGCTATTGAAATTTCGTCATTAATACCCGCCAGTTCTGGTCTGGTGGAGCTCTCGGACTACGGCTGCCATAAGAGGTTCCTTAAATACATTAACATTTATTCTTGAAAGGTTGTTTTGGTTGATTTTGGCAACCAGTGGACAAAGCGGTAGTATCTTGTCTCAAGGAAGACTTCAATTCCCATGAGCACCAGCACATTGTGTGGTGAAATCCTGATCTCCCGGTCACATGAAGTTGAAGAAAAGTACATTTCTGTTTCCAAATTACAGGTTACCGGCAGTATCCCGGAAGGGCATTTAACGTTCACCTACAACGTTAAATTGAAGCACAAGTACCATACATTTAGTGCTGTATGATATCAGGAAGTGATAAGTGCATTCAGAGGTTTCAGAGCGAGAGATGCTCTCAAAAGACCTGGTCTTCAAGGATTCCTTAAAGGTGGAGAGAGAATCTGATGCTCTGGTTGTAAGATCATTCTATCAGCGTGGAACCAGAGATGAGAAGAGCCTATATTTACCTTTGCTTTGTTGACCATGTTAGTAGAAGCTCCTTGGAGGAATGGCGCAGCGGGTGATGACATAAGGCTTTATAAGCGTGTTGAGGAATATGGGGGCCGATCGTTAAACAATCTGTATGTCAGCCGTGGTGATTTGAATTTGATGTGAGCAGCTAAAGGAAGCTAATGGAGTTCAGTGAACAGGGGTGTGACATGTGCTCCCTTTGGCTGGATAGAAAACCAAGCGAGCTGCAGGCTTCTGGATCAACTGTAGTGGTCTCACAGCACAGGCTGGAAGACCTGTTAGGAGGCTGCTGCCGTAGTGAAGGCAGGACTAAGGTCTTTACTAGGAGCTGTGTCGAATGTCGAGTTAGATATGGCCTAATCTTCCTGATGTTGAATAAAGAAGTGACATATTCAAGTAACAGAGGCAAAACTATCCTCAAAAGTCAACATATAATTGATCATGACGCACAGGTTTCTTAAAACCTTGTTGGGTGCCAGTGATGGGGAGTCTAACTGGATACTGATGTCCAGGTCAATAGTTTGCTTTGCTAGGCAACACAGCGTGTACAATTTTAATGCTCAATTGATGTTATAAGCCGATATAAAGGAATGTGTGTAGCTTCCAAAGCGCCTCAAGGTTAAATGGTGCATGTTCATTGGGATTAAGTATGTAGAAAAAAGTCCAAAACGCGTCGGCTACAAGTTATGATCCGACAGAACGTAGAGTCACAACATAAACTGATTGACGATACGGAAATGTTGTGCTAATGTTTACTGCGCAGGCTCGCCGATGCTAGGTTACTGTGAACGCGATCCATGGGACAGAACTATTGTTTTTTTTCTGAGAGAAGCCTCCTCTGGCTGTCCTCTGTGGTCAGATTGCTGTTTGCAGGACTCCTAGTCAGAAACAACCAATCAGAACCAGGAGGAAAGGTCTTCGCTTCACACCCAGGAACAAGCTGCTAACTCCACTCCTCTCTGCTGCGCCACGTCTCCTAGCTAGCTGCAACCCAGCTAGCTGCTATAGCTGGCTAGCAGCTAGATAGGAGACCAAAGATGTTTAAGTAATCTTCTTTAAAGCTTTGATTAAATGTTTTTAACAGGAGTGTTTTTGTGGATTTAAGGTAACTGAGTAGGCAAATATTCGTTTACAGAGTTCAGAACGTTTCTGTCCTGGATGTAAATGTGATTGTTGTTTTTTTCCTGACGCTCCCTTGTGATAAATTCAGTTTCCTCTCTCCGTACAAGAAGTGATTGAAAATTCAAACACATTTCAAAAGGGCACGGCACAATTATTCTTCCCGTTAGTCAAAAATTAAATTTTTTTGTTCCCTCTAAGGAACTCTTCTTCCCCTGATGGTATCTGACCATGTTGAATATTTATAAGAATCGTCGTGATGGAAACTACTTTTTTGTGTTATTGTGTTAGTTGTGTTATCAAACAACGGACGCATTGAACCATCCCACCTGCAGGTATTCAGGGGGAAAAAATCAGTAGAAGCAGCTTTACTGAAAATAATTTACAGATTTTGAGGAAGACTTCCTTACCGGGGATATAAAGGTGTTTCATGTAAACAGTAAAGTTACGGAGGCTTTTCCAGGGATAAGACTGCAGGGTTTAAGGGCATCACCTTCGGTAAATAAACCACAGCCTGCTTGTAAAGAAAGTTTCCCCTGGTAAAATTGTTCCCACAGGTCACTGTGTCAACACCATGGAATATTTATGGGACGGTTGAAATATCAAAGCTCACAGAGACAAAGAAAAGAGAACAAACAACTTTAATTAAAGTGGATAAGCAGAAACAGAGAGGACTAAACCGTTTCTTAAGCATGGCTGGATTACTGGCCCAAAACATTGTGCGTTGTTATGGACCCTCTGACTATTAGGGACTTGGGACCCTGGAGCTTCTTGAGAGCCCTAGCCCTGTTTTTGGGCCCCTAATTATGCTTTTAGCCACCCTAGCCATGCTTTTAGCGGCCTTAGCCATTCTTTGGGCGGCCGCTAGCCATGCTTTTTGGGGCCCTAACCATGCTTTTGAGCCCCTAACTATACTTCTGGGCCCCTAGCTATGCATTTTGTGCCCCTAGACATTCTTTTGGTGGCCCCAGCCATGCTTATGAGCCCCTAGCCATGCTTTTGGTGGCTCTAGCCATGCTTTTGGGCCCTAGCTATATTTTTGTGGGCCCGTAGCCATGTTTTTGTGGGTCCTAGCAATGTTTTTGGCTGGCCTAGCAATGCTTTTCGGTCCTAGCCATACTTTTAGACCCCTAACTATGGTTTTGGGGTCCCTAGTCATGCTTTTGAAGGCCCTGGCCATGCTTTTTGGCTCTAGCCATGCTTTTGGGCCCCTTATGAAAATGGATGAGGCATTGTGGCACTGCTTTGGTTTTGACGTCTGGCTATTAGGGGTCCTGGGACAGTGGGATGCATATTCTAGAGGGCCCTGGTTATTACAGCACCTACCAGGGGGCCCTAGAGAAGATCAAAGCATTCCATTAGAGGGCCCTTGGTCATTTAGACTGGTAGCATCTGAACTGCTTCTGTGGGAAAAACAGACTTTATTTGAAGAGATGCTGGATTAATGAAGGGAGGGTGGCTGCGCCCTCTGGTGGTGAAAGGAGGGAAATGCAACCTAATCTTCCTCAACACAATCTTTACAAACAGGAAAATACAAGAAGTGGTAAAGATGGTTAGTTAAATTATTTTAGCTCAAGCACACTAAAATAACTTTTATGTTGCAAGCCTTTATTTTATTGTTTTTCTAAGATCTGAACTTCTACAAACTTTTTCACCCTAAATGCTTCATCCACCTCTCTCCTGTCTCATTCCAATCCAGTTTGCTTATATAGCAAAAACTTGGTACACATCATCTCAAAGCACTGAACAAGAAAATCAAACTTTCATTCAAATTAATTCTTGTCAAACATTTGAACAAATTCAGTTTAAGTTTCAATCTTAAAAGTTTATTTTATACAGATCTTTCTCTGTAGTTCTGTCACCGTATGCATGCTCGGTACGAGGCAGTGCTGTAAAGACGAGTTCTCGTCTATTGACAGTTCATGTTGGTCCAGAACCGAATGCTGGGAACCAATAACTCGATACAATCTGCAGGATTACCTTAGATTGGAAACTTTAAAACTAATGTGAGGGAAAAACTAAACTTAATGATAACTAAGATTTCAGATACTGGATATGTATAAAAACAAGAATAAATCATCAGCGTTTTATACTTTCGTGTCTTAATAACCAGCAATAAAGGTCTACATGGTAACATTTACCGATTTATATTTTCAGGAAAAAAATTAACTTTTCGGGGTATTTTTAGTAAATAATAACAGAGTAACTAAAGTTACTTTTTATAGGCAACTAATATTATAAAGTGTCGCTACTCTGGGGTAAAAGTTCACGATCTTCTACCCACTGAGAGTGACTTTATTAAATATAGATATCTAGTTTTAAATAAAGACATCAGAAGGAGACCAACGGCTCGTGAGAGACTTCGAGTCTTTTGTTAAAACAAATGAAGAAGCAATAAACACTGGACGTACTTTACCATGTTCTAACATACTAATAGAAGCTACTGTGTTAGTTTTATATTGAAAAAAAGAAAAACTTCATTTAAATTTGTAATCTTGCAACGATGTTATTTTTCGTATGACTTAATACCAGAATTCGGATATAAAATATTACTTTTCTCCATCATCAGTTACTCAGTACTTTTGATTACATGAGTTAAAATACATAATAGTGCTACTTCTAACTGGATCCAGTTTCTGGGTATTTTTCCCACCTCTGGACGCACATATTGTTTAATGGCGGTTTGTCTGAGTTCATGGTTGACCTTAGATGTGTTTATTATTTTAATAGATGATTTACACATTAAAAATACTTATTTCAAAACTCATTTAGTTTCAGTCGGAAGTTTGAAAGTCCAACTTCCGGTTAAAAAAAAATAATCCAGAAGTCTGACTTCTCTCTTGGAAAGTCGAAAAACTTTGCAGATGGAGGAATCCAACATGGCCGCTCCTCTCGACAACGTTAAACCTGTGGTGGTTTGTTTAGTTTTCGTTTGTTTTTGGAGAAATCAAACAAAACAATGGTTTTCCGCCATATTGGAATCCTAACTGTCTTTAACCGGGACGTTTTCCAATCTTCCCACTTTATCTCTACTTTCTAGCTCCTCTAGTGTCCATTGGCAGTAAATATTTACTGCCAATGAACAGGAAACAACACTAGGAACCTTTTTTCTTTTTTTTATCTAGAAACTTGTAGAAAATACATATAAAAACACAGAAAACATATAGAACAGCTGAAACATCTGGTTCTGATGTCCGATGTCCAGTTAAAGTGCAAAGAGTCCCAAACAAATCCATCAACCCGTGGAAAACCCAGGTTTTAATTCTGCATCGAAATCAAATAAACGTAAAAAAATAAATTATAAAACAAAACATGCTATAAGTTTCCAGATAAGGCAGTTTTACCACAAGAATGCGAAGCAGCACCAAAAGATCTGAAAGCAATATCTTTAAAAACAAAAGAAAAGCTCACAGAAGCTTTGAGAAGTAAAATTAATAATTAAGTGTTATTAATCCCT
Organism: Orestias chungarensis; assembly: GCA_032876305.1. Classification (NCBI taxonomy): domain Eukaryota; kingdom Metazoa; phylum Chordata; class Actinopteri; order Cyprinodontiformes; family Cyprinodontidae; genus Orestias; species Orestias chungarensis. Next base: position 355,970 of record JAVLVB010000550.1, on the reverse strand, counting down.
TAAGAACATTACTGCAGAAACAGATCTAATATAATTTAATTTCTCTGTATGATGAAGTATAAAAATATGACCATTTTACAAAGAAAACACAAAGTTGTGGGTTTTTAATTCTGTATTAAAGTCATGTAAAGCAAAAACACAATCAATCAAAACACAACGATTAAAAAACAGCAACAGTATTTGTACATTTTTGGTTTTTGGTGTTTAGAAAGTGAAACCTTTGTGGATTGTACTAATTATTCTATTAGTAAATGTAGATAATGTGTAGTTTATCGCTATCCTGCTACTTATATAGGGGGCTAATAATTATAGATATCTTATTAATTCAAATTTAAACACTTTATAAGTTATTATTAAGTGTTTATTTTGAATTAATTAAGGGTGAGATAGCGACAAAAATATATGTTTCTACGTATTTCATCATAGTTTATATGTTTCAGACTAAGAATGAATCTACAACATAGTAAGGTAAGGTAAGGTAACTCTAGCTAAAATATATCATTTGGTAAGAAACCGGACAGAGTTTTCTCTTTCTAACTCTTAATTAATGGATGATTAACAATTATTAATTATTTATTTATTTATATAGCATGTTTAATAGCCATTAGTAAGGGGAACCTTATTGTAAACAAATTCATGTAAGAAAGCACAGCAGGGTGCCATTAAGGCCACTTATGTTAGAGACCTGAGGGAGGCCCTGTTGCCTCAGTTTTTCTCCGTTTTGAAAGTTGAAACTCTGCTGAAACCTTTTCTCCTGAGCAGATTTCAGGGTAACCTCTGACAGATGGGCTGAGGAACCTAAACGTTCGTCTGGAGGCGCGGTATGACCACGCTGAGATCTTACCGGGACAGAACGGCGTTCGCCAGGCCTCAGATATTCAGGCCTTCGTGCTTCAGGGCGTCGGATTGGGACCGGCAACCTTTACGGCTGTGTCCGCGCTCCCCGTCGCTTCCTCTCCTCCTCTGGCTCCATCTGTCCTCCTCTTTCTGCTCTTTGGCAGCTCTCTCTAAGCGCTTCCTTGCGCTCTCCACTGCCGCTCCGCTGCTCGTCTCCGTGGCTTCGCTGTGAATCGTTCCTCCTGGAGCGATCCTCTCTCCCCTCCTCCTCCTCCCCTCCCCGTCTTTGTGCCGACTTCCTCTCCCCTCCTTCCTTCCTGCTGTCTCATGTTTTTCAGAGTCTTTCTCGCTCCTGAAGCTCCGACCTCCAGGCTCTGGATTCTCCATTTCTCCACCTGCAGGGAAGCTTTTCGGTTTTTCAGGATCACCGGATCGTACCTTTGATTCTTTCTGCTCATTTTCAGCCTCTCGTTTGTTTTCCGGCGTTTTACTGGGTTCTTCTTTAGACTTTTTGTTCTTTTTCTCAGATCTCTTTTCCTTTCCTGCCATTGTCTGGTTCTAAGATTGCTCCTTTGAAACCTCCTTCACCGTCTTCACACTCGTCTCAATCGACGCCTTCTTCTCAGATTTGGATTCGGACATCTTCTCGTTTTCCTCCACCTCTTCTTTCCCCTTCACGCTCTTCTCCTCCTTTTTCTCATTCTTTATTTTAAAGATGTCCAGCGGCGTCTCTTTGCTCTTCTTTGGCTCCACCTCCTCCTTCTTGTCCTCCATCTTGTCCAGTTTCTCCTCCAGGAAGTCGATCTCCTGTTCCAGTTCCGCCAGCTTCTTGGGGTCGGACTCGAACTCTTCCTCCACCTCGATGCCGTCCATGGTTTTCTGCAGCTGCGTCTTCACCTTGTTCAGCTCCAGCAGGCCGTCCTGGAGGTCCTTGCAGACCTGCCTGATCTTGCCGGCGAACTTGGTCTTGGCTCCCTTGCTGAGCTCGTGGGAGTTCTTGGCGAGGAAGAAGACGTCCAGAGCGAGGAAGAGGGCGGACATGACGCCCGTGGTGACGCTGATGGCCCGCACCGCCTTGGCGGCTCCGCCAGCGGCGCCCAACACCTGCACGGTGCTGATGAGCTTGTCTGTGTTGATCATCAGAGCTTTTCCGGCCCGGCCTCCTTCTTTCATCACGTGCTTGATGTTGTGGTTCAGAGCCTTTTTGGCGGCGCTTTCCGAGTATTTCTCAAAATCCCACTCCTCCAGCGTGTTCATACCTTCCTACAGCCAGAGGGAACAAAACCAGACCATCCATTTTATCGTGTAAACGCTGTAAGCTGCTTCAACGAGAACAGGAAATGAAGTCTTAACGAGCAGAAGCTGAAACGTGAGGCAGATCTACTGGGTGCCGTTTAGGACAAAAAGTTAGTTAGTGTCTCTCACACGATTCAACAAACTCACTCAGGCACATTTACAACGCAGACGTTGTGCAAATACACTATTAAAATAGCGCATACGCATCATTTCTTTCCCACTCACGCACCAAAAGGGCCTTAAGTTATTCGTACATACTTAATTAACACATGTGTGTGTGTGTGTGTGTGTGTGTGTGTGTGTGTGTGTGTGTGTGTGTGTGTGTGTGTGTGTGTGTGTGTGTGTGTGTGTGTGTGTGTGTGTGTGTGTG
>JAVLVB010000550.1:342113-353367 GCA_032876305.1 Orestias chungarensis | reverse complement strand
GATAGATGTTTAGATGTATAGATGTATAGATAGATAGATAGATAGATAGATGTAAAGATGTATAGATGTATAGATGGATAGATAGATAGATGGATGTATAGATGTATAGATGGATAGATGTATAGATAGATGTTTAGATGTATAGATGTATAGATGTATAGATGTAAAGATAGATGTTTAGATGTATAGATGTATAGATGTATAGATAGATAGATAGATGTAAAGATGTATAGATGGATAGATGTATAGATAGATAGATGTATAGATGTAAAGATGTATAGATGTATAGATAGATGTATAGATGTATAGATAGATAGATGGATGTATAGATGTATAGATGGATAGATGTATAGATAGATAGATGTATAGATGTAAAGATAGATGTTTAGATGTATAGATGTATAGATGTATAGATAGATAGATGTAAAGATGTATAGATAGATAGATGGATGTATAGATGTATAGATGGATAGATGTATAGATAGATAGATGGATGTATAGATGTATAGATGGATAGATGTATAGATGTAAAGATGTATAGATGTATAGATAGATGTATAGATGTATAGATAGATAGATGTATAGATAGATAGATGTATAGATGTATAGATGTAAAGATGTATAGATGTAAAGATGTATAGATGTATAGATGTAAAGATGTATAGATAGATGTATAGATGTATAGATAGATAGATGTATAGATGTAAAGATGTATAGCTGGATAGATGTATAGATAGATATATAGATAGATGTATAGATAGATAGATAGATAGATGTATAGATAGATAGATAGATGTATAGATAGATAGATAGATGTTTAGATGTATAGATGTATAGATAGATAGATGTATAGATAGATAGATAGATAGATGTATAGATAGATAGATAGATAGATGTATAGATAGATAGATAGATGTTTAGATGTATAGATGTATAGATAGATAGATGTATAGATAGATAGATAGATAGATAGATAGATAGATAGATAGATAGATAGATAGATAGATAGATAGATAGATAGATAGATAGATAGATAGATAGATAGATAGATGTCATTATGAATTGATACACAGACAAAGGTGAGCATGCTTGAAAGAATAAATGAATCATTTCTTACAAGCATGGATGGACTGATGATTTGGACGAATGGATGAGTGCACGCATATATGGAAAAGTTCACGATGGAGAGAAAGTATGAAAGGATGTATACGCAGATGGATGAACGCATGAATATGTTGACAGATAGAAGCAGGGAAGTAACCTCTAGACGCGTCTGCTCACATTTGCTCGTCCTCCTCCTGGAAGTTGGCGTTCTCGTTCCACTCGGTCCAACCTGGAGCGCAGCAGCAGCACAGATCCATCAGTCACACGGAATATTAAACCAAACCAAGCAAATTCATGTTAAATCCTAGAGAGAGCAACCTTTCACTGAGTTCCACCACTCCATCAGCTCATTGTTCTCCTAAAACACACAAAAAGAAAAAGATTCCTGGTAATCAAGAGATTTTTTTTTTTTATTGAGACAAATCGATTTTAAAAGCCACCTGCTCTGCCTGCGCTGCGTTTTCCTCGGTTGGATAAGCGGCCATTTCAACCGGCTCCATCACCACTGTGCTCTCCTGATCAGCAAGCAGGTAAAGCTTAGGTTTTTATTTCAGTTATTGGGGTATTTTAATCAGAAAAACAGTCTAATATCTCTCTTTTAACAAATTAAGAAAACCTTTATGTGAATCGGTGCAAAATCAATTAATTCAACGGAAATAAATGGACTGCAAAGAGTTTTTTGTAAATAGGATCCAAAAAAAGCAATAATTAAAAAACAGTTTAGTAGAAAACCAGGACATAGATTCATCTCAGTTCTCCAGCTTGATCCATCAAAAACACTGAAAATGTCTGAATTTAACAGAAATTAGACGATAAGCACCAAAAGCAGTGGCATTCATTAACAAGAGGCAACGATTTCTTTCCTCTTTCACCTCCTGACTGCAAGTGAAACACCAATATTGACCTGATACAATATCACAATGAATCAGAATGAATGTGTAATGTTAGAAAAGGCTTGAGATGGGTGATATTACCCAAACAGAGAACAATACACCCATCAATTATTAACTGATACTTTCCATAAAATTCAAATGTCAAATCAACAATTTTCTAAAACTGAATGAGATATCTAAAAATATCAAAATAAGGGTTAAAAACCTGATCGCTGCTTTTTAAACCAAAGTTCTGTTGTAAATTTCAGCTAAATCATTTATTTGTTGTAATAAAAATGTTAAATAAAATAAAAAATATTTTAAAAGAGAATTCTTTGCATCTGAGGTTGTAAAAAGTTATTTAATAAGGAAATAAAATAAAAAAAGTCCTAACTTGTGGTGCGTTCAGCTCCTCCATCTGAACGCTCTGCTCAATCAACGGCATCTTACTGGAGTTCTGCAAGTAACAATCATGATAAATAAACTGAGGTTTTCGGATTGATACCATCTTTCAGGTTCTTATGTGAAATAAAAATACCTCTTTGGACGTTTTCGGAAGAGTTTTCTTAACTCTGAAAGAAACAACCTGTCAAACACAAACAAGAAGAAGAAAAGAGGTTAAACATGACAAATAAATCTCAAATGTACAATCAACAGAAATTTTTATGGATCACATGGAGTTTTTGATTTTAGGTGTGATAAGTCATAATTAAATTAGGTGTAATAAAAATAGGGGGCGCAGCGTCTTCCCCTTCCTGATGAGCAACCACAAAAACATCATTTACATTTATCCAACATGTTTCCTTCAGGTTATATGAACAAGTTTTGTTCAATGAAACTAAAAGAAAAATCAAAAAGTTAATTTACTGTCAATTTTCTCAAATCGATTAGGGATTTTATTGAAAAACAAACAAACATTTAATGCACTTTATCTTTGGCTGGGGCGCCTTTTTCCATAAATTACTGCACTAATGCGGCATGGCATGGAGCCTGCGATCCTATTGAAGTGTCCTGGGTTACTTTGCTCTGTTAATTGTCATCTTAATTATCTTCTTCTTGTTACAATAACGATTCTTGTTCATCAACATAACGAATATTAAAAATTAGATCTGAATTGTTCATTTTTTACCATTTTTCCCATTAGTACATAAAAAAACACATTAAAAAGTACGATCATTTGCAGGCTTGTGATTGAAATCTCACTATTTTATGTAACTAAATGAAGCCTGTTCTAATGTTTTGACGTTTTTTCACTCGGGACTTTTAGGCAACGTGGATTCGGTTCCTTTCAACTCGACTTCCAAACTAAATCACCGAGTCCATTTACTCCTCAGCGTGGGTTTTAAAACCAGGATTTCTTTCAAGCATCTTGTTCTTTAAATTTCATGTATGATACCAGATCTCGTCTTGAAGGGATTGAAGGCCGTTTATCTTGAAACAAATATAAAATGACCTTCAGTAGAAACCAGATGGTTTATGTCATAGTTTCCTGTTGCATTGTATCGAGACCCTCTAAGCTGTTTTCCTTCTGCCTGGGAGCGGAGTTTTTCTTGAACTTGTGGTGAGCAGATGGTTTTCAAGCAGTCATATTTGACAAGTTTTTAAAAATAAAGTTTCAGGATTGGCTTAACACTCTAAATGTGGGACAGTTGGGGCTCATTTCCAAGAGTCTGTGCCTTTTATGCCTTTTTTGTTGTTGTTTTCTAGCTTTTTTTCCTTCCACTAAACTTACCAATTATGAACACCCGGCTTGTTTTCATCAATGCTGTTTCACAGATCATTATTACTCCATCATTATTGTTTGGTTTATAAAACAAAATTTTTGCATTGAAAACACAAAAACAAACAACATTCACCAGTAGAAGAGAGCTTATTAATTAATTAACTTAATTGCTTCTAAAAAAACAAAATGCACACGAGTTTAATCAAAAGATCAAGTTTGAAATCCAACGACTGAAAGGGTGAAACATTAATACAGATATATAAATAATTTAGAGAACAAGACAGAAAACGATATTGTGTTCTTCTTTTGGGTTTCTCTTCGTTTTCAGTTCCAATGTAAAAGCGACCATTGGTCTGTAAAGATGAAGGAATCAAGCTGATGCCAGAGTTCATACCTGCTGCTCCTGATTTTTAGGAGTCCGTCTGAACATCCCGGAAAACCCGCCTTTTTTCTCCTGTTGTAAAAACAATAACGAGGTTTTTATCTTTGATTGAGGAGCAAACCAGGGCGTCAACGCATGAAAATCTAATGAAATCCGTGGGGACGACCTTTGCGTTACTGGAAGTTTGGCAGAGGTTATCTGTGCTGGCTGACAGTTCGTACTGGGAGGAGCGTTCGTCCTGTAAAAACACACATCCAATCATTTTACTGTCAGTCTACAGATATTATAAAGTTTTCAGTCGATTAAATCCTCTAAATAATGAATAATAACTACTGTAAATACATAAATATGACCAGTTAGAACATAAAAGCGAAGTTTGGCCGTGCAGCTCGTTAGCAGGCTTATAACCCGACAGTTGTGTAACTTCGATTGATAAAAATTGATTGTTCAAGAGCAACGAAATCTTTTTTTTCCCCGTACAAATAAAATTTATTGCATTGTTGTTGTTCTCATGTTACTGTAAAGATTGATATTTTTCAGTAAACGTGATTAATTTTCCAATATTTGGCCGCTTTAGTGCTGCCCTCTATGGGTTGGATGGTTGTTACTGCAGCTGATTTGTCCTGGGTGCTCCCATGTCTTCGTCACGGGAGCTTAACAGCATAGAAACAAAGTGTAGATTTGAAACGGTGAATTTATTTTATTTTTTACATTATTCATCCGGCAGTTATTCAAAAAACTAGAACCAGTGTCAAGAGTTGGACGCACGTGTTGTTTCTTAGGTTTAACATCCTCCGCTCATCTCCACACGTAGCCACGCCCCTCTGTTTAAATAGGCCCCACCCACCTTGGGATAACTTTTTTAAGTTTGCCATGGTGGTGCGTCTTCTCTTTCACAGCCGGGACATTTAAAGACAGTAGAAAGTCTTCAGAGCGTCAGGTTTGAGCGTTTCTCACCTTTTCGGCCTCGGTCAGATCGTCCAAGCTGATGGAAAGCTGCTTAGAGTCAGTCAGAGGATCCTGTGAAGCACAAAATATCATCTCCTTAGCAATCTATGAGCTTTTCATTCTAAAACTAAGATTCGGAAGAACGTTTTTCAGTTTATTTTTCTATACTTGTGTGTCAAAGTTGAGGATGACCATAAAAGACACTTGAATTTATCACAATACAGCCATAAAATGAAAGTTGCCAGTTAACGGCCTCTAAAAAGGTAAAACCTGATTTCCTATTAGCTTGATTTGTCTCCTCTTTAAATATGTTACGTATCCGACAATGACAAGATCACATGTGTTTCTTATTCATATGTTGCATCTATTTTACCTGAGTCACGACAGAGCGATGAGATGGTTTGGGCGACTTTTTAAAGATCCCCGAGAGTCCTCCCGTTTTCTCCTGCAGCAAATAATCGCATCAACAAAACCGCTCTTATGTTGTATATTTAAAAACGAACTAAATTGGACCAAATGCAAAATTTATATGATTAAGATTCGCACCTTTGTCTTGGTAGCCTCCAGCAGATCTTCTGAGCTGCCAAACAACGTCGCGTCCTCGCCCGAGGCGGTTGAGCTCTGAAAGGCGGGACGAAAAAAAATAAAAGCTGAACGAACAATAACAGAAATCGGAAAAATCAGCGAATTGTTACTGCACCTCGCCTGGAGTTTTGGAGCTCTTCTTAAACATGCCGCTGAAAAGATTTTTCTCCTACAAATACAAACCCATTTAAAATCAATTAAGACATGAGGGCAGCAGGTCTTAATGCTCAGGCAAACTTGATCTTTTTGCTGAAATACGATTTTTTTTATGTTGAGGTTCTTTCTACTAAATAAATGCGACCAAAACGCACAAAAGAATGAAGTTGACATCCAACAGCAGCAAGATGTAAACGGACGTTAGAGTTGTTGGATCAACAGGAGCCGATCACAACATCACAAGATGACGGAAAAAAGGAAAGCTAAACTCGGCATTGCTTGCTTTGGACGTCGTTTACGTTCCAGATTTACCACGTCTTGCTTCTTCTGCTGCACAATTATGACGCACGTCTCATTCAAATGACATAGAGGTCTGATAAATTGCCACAAGACAGCTAATGGTACAATAAATGGAAAATCAAAAACATCGTAACTGTGCGGTTCCGAAAAAATTGGATCTCGCTCGCATATGTGCAAAAAAGCCCCCCTAAAAAAACTAATTTGGGTCACATTAACCTTGTGTTTAATGAGTTTAGCCTTAATAGAGAGAAAGTTTTTGTCGGTTTCAATGCTACATTCATTAGTTTCATGAAGCATTAAACCCGACGGGACTGACATGGTCATCAAAGCTCGAGGATCTTTTAAATATTCCAGCCAGGTCTCCTTTTCTCTCCTGAAATCACACAAAAATTTAATTTCCCTCCATTGAAATTGAGAAAAAGGTGAAACTGGACTGTAAATTAAAATCATTTTTAGCGATAATTTCAACGTTGGCCATACGTCTCCTTTTAGTGCAGCTTTTATTTATCAAACATTTGTCCGGTTGTCCAACCTTTGATATATTTGTCCTAAAAACTGTCTGGTTTTGCTCTTGTGAAAGTTGTCCCCACACCATGATACTCCCACCATCACCTCTTACGGCTCTCTGAGAACAACAGTTAAAAACTTTGGCTGGCGTCTGAATTTATAATTGTTGTAAAACCAAAGGGATTAAAACACATGAAGACTTTATGGAGATTTACACCAAATAAAAATACGATTGTCCTTTTTAATTTGACAAATAACATCAATGAAGCTAAATATTTGTGGCAATAACCAGTGGGTCTTACAAAAAAACAACTTTTTTTTCAGTTTATTGCTAAAATACAGAGCAGAATTTGTGTTTAAATGTATTTTTGGTGGGACTCTTAAAAGTTATAGTTTGGTTCTCGATTCCCATCTCAAACTGGCAGGACAGATGAATATAAATCTGGCCAATCAGGAAGAATCTCTCCTCTGATTGGCCAGATTGTCCTCATCTGTGCGATTCAGCTTAGACATAAGCTATTACATTTCTGTTTAACGTTCTTCTTTTTTGCTTTTCTGACGGACCTTTATTGTTCATCTAATTAGTCCAATCAGGGAAAGGCGTCAAACAAAAGCCTAATGTCGCACTTTAGAGTCACACCAGGTGGGAAGAGTAGCTAACAGTTGTACTCAGGTAAAAGCAGCAGTACTCTATTCTCACTTTAGGGTTAAATATTTGTGCATTTTTGGTAACACGCCACCCCCCCAACATGATTTATCTTTAAAATCATAATGGTATTTTAAAATGATATTACTCAAGTAAAAAGAAAAATGTACCATGCAGTAAAGTTCTCCAAAATGTACAACTTTGAATGGAAAAATTTTGTTTCACTCAATCTTTATTTTTCTTAATTTATCTGTGTTGTGTTTTTTGCAAGGCTACAAAACCTGATTTAAAATGATTTTTACCTGCATTTATGTCTAAAACACAACATTAACACGTTTAATAATCCATTAATGGGTTAAATAACTCAGGATATTAAACCAGCTTCTGATTCTGTCACACTATTTACAATAGTTTGTTGCTTGAACGTAATTATCTGTTTCAGACCAAATCAGACTCTCACACAGGCTGTTATAAAACTTCTTCAGCTCAGCCGTGAGAGCCGGTTTCAGTTCATGTTTGCGTGATGAAACCAACCGCAGCTCAGACTGACTCTGAATTACAAGAAGTGGTTTTGAGCAAGGAAGTACGAACCTTTGAGCCGGTCGTGTCGCTCAGGTTCTCGCTGCTGGCGGATAGCTGGCTTTCAGCGTCCATGTCCTGAATTGAGACGCGGAAAACAGTGAAGGAAAGCTGATGTTGATGATATTTGGGGAGCAAAGTTTGGGTTTTTGTGATGCAGACCTTGTTGTTCTCCACCAGGTCTTCACTGCTGGCTGACAGTTCTCTCTGAGCTTCTTTATCCTGAAACAGAAAGTCCATTTTTAAACGTCCAGACATGTTTCTACGCGCGGACAAAAAAAAAAAAGTCCGCTGAACAAACCTCCACTTTTCTCCTGATAAGACATCAAAATAAAAGCTGGAGGAGAAACTAGTCTACAGAACTGCTGGATTTTCCCCCTCACTGACCTGTTTGACGTCAGATAGATTGTCATTGCTGGCTGAGATTTCAGAGTCTGAAACTGCATCCTGGGCACAAACAAAACAAAAGACTTGGAAACCTAAAGCAGCGACGTCAGGCTCATAGGTGGATCTAATGGATTAATGGTTAAATCAGGAAATTAAAAGCAAGCGCAGAAGAAAGGGGGTAAAGTATGGACGTATGTAAAGGTAAACAGAAACATTAGGTTAACAAATAGAAAGATCCGGAAATGGATGTACAGACTGACAAATGGAAAAATATTTAGACATATAGGCAAATTACAAATGGACAGTTAGATTGATGGATGGAGAGATGCACAGACTAAAAGATCCATAAGGATTTTTCAAGTTTTCAAATACATGCATGTTTACAATACACTCTAAATTTTTGGATAATAGCAAAATATATTTTTATTTTAAGTATTGTAAAAATGGGCCACTTAAAGGCCTTATACTACGTCTTTGACCCAGAAATGGTTTTGTAACTTCTCCCACATGCTCTAGTTCTCCTGAAGTACCAGCAGGTCTGGTGTCATCACCATCACCACCTTTGAATAGAAAAACAAATGCTCATAGTTTTTCCGTAAACTGTATTTCATACAGTAAGATTATGTAGCCTGTCTCACTGATTTGGTCTTGTACTCATATACATGATAATGATAAGATTGTATCCGATAAGCTGGTCAAATAAAAAATGTAAAAAGTAAATAATAGTAATAATAAAGTTGCGTGTAAATCATTGATTTTAACATCCCAGTCCTTATCTTAATTTCAAGGCTAAACCTAAATAGGCTCCACATTTACACTGTAGACTGAATGTGTGCAGCCTCAAGTTCCTTTAGGGGTTTAAACTTTAAGCACCAAATGTTGGTACAAATATATTAAAATTAAAAATATATATATTTAACCTTAAAATAATATTTGTACCGACATTTTGTGTGTGCGTGTTTTTGTTTTTATAACTTACTTGTAATCTTTATTTCGATGGTAACAAGGCGGGACTGAATAAATAAATCTATTACTTTTCTGCATTTGGCTGCGTCCTCCTCCAGCGCCTTTCTCGTTTTTGTCTCTCTGTCTGTTCCTTTTACCCCGTCTGTCTGTCTGATAGTCCCGCTGTTGGCAGACCTTTTTTGTTTTTCTACAGCAGGCCAATATTAGGCCGGCGCTTCGGGAACACTCCTGGATCTCCCTATGGTCAGTCCAGGCCTGATTGTAACAATACTGATAATAAAGATGCAAATGTGACCTCAAACCACAACCTATAAGAGATATATGATATTACAGTTCACACGTAGGAAGTTACTCTGAAGCTTTATACAAGTCTATAATCTGGAGGTAGCAGGACATCCTCCAGTTTCCTGCAGTTGTTCTCAAAATGGGACGTTTTTAAATGTTTTTCCAATGTTTAAAGAGATATTAAGGCCGGAATGAGAGAACCAATACCCATAAATAACCGAAGCATGACTAGAAAACATTTCTCTGAGCGCTTTATGAATAATAATATCTGACCTTTCTGCTCGAAGCCTCTGCCAGTCTGTCGCTGCTCCCTGAGACGTGTTTCTGTGCCGACAGATCCCCCTTCGAACACAAACACAGGATTACAGCCAATGTCCAGCACCAGTCCGACATTACCAACCAGAACAATCAAGGCATTCTCAACAAATTATATTCCTATAACATTTCCCAGGAGGCGTATAAGAGTTGCATGCGTCAGCAGAATGACTGAGGTCAGAATATCAACTATTTAATCACAAATTACGTTAAACAACAATCAGTTGGAACTTCGATTTTTCATTTTGTGAGAAAAAAAACCTGTTTAATTTTCACAGATTAAAAATTTGTAAACGTTTTGGTAAAATAAAATAAATATCTGAACTATTTGCTAAATATTGTAGAAGCATTTTCATATTGGTTTAAGATCTAAAGTTAAGTTTAACTTAAAAAAAAAAAACTGCCAATTTAGCCGTTGCACTTGCTAATGGAGTTTAACCTGCAGCACGCCGCAGAGGTTAAATGATTGTGGACATTTTTGGTCAGATTGGTGGATAAGTTTACTGCTCATGTAAGGCTACGTTAGCAGAGGCGGCAAATGTGACCCACATCCGACTTTTACCACCTTGACCTGAGACGTGCGTCATCACTGTGCGGCAGGCAAAGCCAGACGTGGTATATCTGGACGTAAACAACGTCCGAAGCAAGCGGTGCCGAGTCTAGCTTTCTTTGTTTTCTCAGCTTCCTTCGTCTTGTTCTGAACTTCAATTCAATTTCAATTATTTCAGTCACAATTTGGTTTGATATCAGTTCAACCCAAGATTAAAATCAATTTTTTAAGATTGCAATTAATGTAAAAAGCATCATAAAAACATTTTTGGGCATATTGTTAATTATTTTATGTATTATTTATCCTTCTACTTTAACTAGATCAATTATGCATAAGGAATGAAGCATTAAACATTTAGGCGGAGCTCCAGCTCTCTTTTTAGGCCAAATATTAGGTTATGCATTAACATTTTGGAAAATACAAACATTGCTCTTTTAAAATTTGCTCCAAATGTAAATTTTGTCATGTTGGCGCCACGTTTAAGTCGTCGTCTGTTAATGGACGTTAAACTTGTTGAGCAACCGTATCGTCACGAGATCAGAACAAGACGAATGAAGCTGAGAAAAATAAATAAAGCTAAACTCGGCATCGCTTGCTTCGGCCAGACGCTGTTAACGTCCAGCTTTACTTGGCCTGTCTTCTTCTGCTCCACAATTACGGCGCACGTCTCACGTTGATTATGGATAAGTTTGGATAAAACGCAACGTGAACGCTCAAACTACAGAATAGGTGTCCGTATTAGCACCAGATATTAAAACACGCATCACATATGAGAAAACAAAAACAAACTAACAAAAACTGATTTGAAACTATTATTCTTGCCTGATCGATTTCTTCTGGTTTTGATGATTTCCTAAACATCCCCGTAAAAATTCCTCCTTTGTCCTGAAACAGAAACACAAACTCTGAAAGGAAAGAAGGAAGGAAGGAAGGAAGGAAGGAAGGAAGG
>JAVLVB010000550.1:296953-342013 GCA_032876305.1 Orestias chungarensis | reverse complement strand
TGGAAGGAAGGAAGGAGTCACAGTTGGAAGCAAGGAAGGAAGGAAGGAGTCAAAGTTGGAAGGAAGGAAGGAAGGAAGGAGTCAAAGTTGGAAGGAAGGAAGGAAGGAAGGAAGGAGTCAAAGTTGGAAGGAAGGAAGGAAGGAAGGAGTCAAAGTTGGAAGGAAAGGAAGAAAGGAAGGAGTCAGAGTAGGAAGGAAGGAAGGAAGGAAGGAAGGAGTCAAAGTTGGAAGGAAGGAAGGAGTCAAAGTAGGAAGGAAGGAGTCAAAGTAGGAAGGAAGGAGGGAAGGAAGGAAGGAAGGAAGGAAGCTGAGTAAAAAAATAAAGCTAAACTCGGTACCGCTTGTTTCAGACGGACGCCTCAAATCTATAACGTTGATTAAATTCGACTGCGAGCGTTCAGACTGAAGACGATACGCATCTGATTCAGTACCACATATAGAAACGGGACGTAAAGAACTGGTTTGAGTCTCTTTATCACAGGCCATTAGAAAAATATTAGAAAATAAAATTTAAGATAATAATGTTATCATCTTTAAAGATTGGCTGCCAGTCAAACTCAAACTAATTTAATTTCCCTTTGGTATAAATCAAGTATTTTTGATTGATTGATTGAAACTAGCACAGCAATCATCATTACTATAAAATATGTATGTTTCTGATATTCCACCTGCTGTGTTTAACTTCAATGGAATTAAACAAGCATGTTTCAACCAAACATGCAGGTTATGAAGAAGTGAGACCTCATGTTTGTTGTTCTAATGTTGCTGAACAATTAAAAAACAGTCAAAACCATCAAATTTACCTGCTTCTAACATACATTGCCTGTTCTAAGTATTAGTTTCATAAGTTTTACCTTATAATATTAGATTTGGAAACTTAATTCTTAGGCTTCTGTAGACTATTTTCTGATTTTGTTAATTATATATTTATAGATGCACTTTTTAAAATGTACTTTTGACTTTTTCTTCAGTAAAAACAACTGATTTAGGTAAAAGCACTTAGAAAATGTTTAAAGCTGCCAACAAACGTTCTCCATCCCAATTCTGCACAAAACTGTGCAAAAATCTGAACGAAAGAAACAGAAACTAGTTCAATATTATCAGAATTTCAACAGCTTTTATGAAAAGAGAGTTTTTATTTTTTTTAGAAGTCGCCCTTTAACATTTTGGAGGACTATGTGAAAAAACTGTAGCTGTTGCGTTCAAGAGAAATCAGTAAAAGCGCTGAGTTAGAAACTTCAAAACAGATTAATGTAGCAGGATTAAACTAACCAGAAGTTAAAACCTACCAGATCTCCTCAGAGAAACCTCTCCTCTCTCACCTCCGGCTGTCAACAATCATTAAACCTCCCCCAAAAAAACTCAAGGCCCCTTCACGGACCTCAGGGATTTTGGAGCTTCACCACTCCCCTCCTCAGAGCTGCTGGGTTCGAGATGCGTTCAAAGTCCACTCTAACGACTCCGAAACAATAACTTCAACTTTTCATTACCAAACAGCATAAAACAAATGTTGTGGTAGGATAAGGAAATATTTTTAAATTCAGACTATATTTTACAAATTATTACTATTATTATTATTATTATAAAACACCGGTACCTTAAGATATTGTTTATATATTTTGCTGTTATTCAACTATTACGTATAAAATTAGGGATAAAGCATGGTGGTGGCAGCATCAAGCTGTGGTCGGCTGTGTTGCTGCGAGTTCAAGTGGCTGGAATTATAAGAGAGGAATACTTCAACATTTTTGGCAGCGGTTCGAACTTTTATTGCTTTAAAACTCCTGCCAGCTGCATGTCGCTTCAGACTGAAAAATGACCCCTTAAAAACGTATTTTGAAACTGTGTTTGCACTCCAAATAATCCTTTACGATAATATTGTGCACTCCGGATATATGTGCAGAGCCCTACGTGTAAATTATCATATAACCATGTAACAGGATGAAAATGGAAATTTTACATCTCCATCCTTAAATGTACATTCATTTCTTCACCAAACCGTTCTCTGTTCATTATGAGACACACGATTCACATTGTGAGAAGTAAATAAAACAATTTTTCCCCTCGTTTGAATCTCACAACACTCCAAAAAGTTAAAATACCTTCAATACTACGAGGCTGCACAGACATGAGGAATAATGCCCGTTAATCTTATGATAAAATTTTATTTAAATTCACAGACGGTTTATTGCACATAAAAAGTATCTCTTGTTTTATTATACAGCAAAGAGGATCAATAAATAAAAATATGACCTTAAGAAGTCAGAAATAAAAATGTAACTAGAGGAACCTTCTTTAGCAAACCGATTAAACATTTAATTAATTTATCAAATTAAAATAAAAAAAAACAAAAAATGCATGAAAGTAGTTGCGTTTGTGAAAAACCTGCCAATTTGTCTGTTCACTGCTTTGACCTCTGACATGTAACCATGGAAACTACATTAGCGGTTGTGAAGTTCAGGATTATTAAAGCCTAAATGAGGATTTCTCATCGGCTAATAATCCAGTCCAGATGGGACTATTTAAGATCTGCCCCTTTTTAAAATATATGTGTAAAAATCTCACGCCCGCGCTAAAATCTATAAAATCTTCAATCTTCAAACGTCATTCTGTAAACCAACGGCACAAACTCCAACGACCACAGCGATGTAGTGTGCATGTCTAGACGGGAAGACGCTGGAGGCCGTCAGACATATTCCCTGCTCTCGATGTCCTTCTTTGGAGCCTTTTTAACGCAATCGATCTCGTCTTCTCTCGAATCATCGTCCTGCGTCTCGTCCCTCCCTTTCCTGGTGCGTGGTGCTCTGCAGCTCCCCCCGTATGGCGTTGAGCTCCACCAGGCCTTCGTGGAGCTGGGTGGTCACCTCCCTGATGTTGGCCGCAAACTCCGATTTGGCGCCCTTCTTCAGCTCCTTGGAGTCTTTAGCCACGAAGTAGATGTCCATGCCCACGAAGAGACCCGTGAGCACGCCGGTGGCCATGCTGGCGATCTGGACGGCTCGCGCCGCCGTGCTGCCCGCCACGTTGGCGATCTGCACCACGCGCATGATCTCGTTGGCGTTGATGAGGATGGCCTTCCCCGCCATGGCGCCGTCCTCGTAGAACTGGCTGGTGAGCGCGGGAAAGTCCTGGTTGTAGGCGTTCTTCTTCATCTTGAGCAGGTCGAACCGCCGCAGGTTCTCGATTCCCTGCTGGATGAACTTCAGACACTTGTTGAGGTCGGCGATCTTCTCCTGGTAGTCCTCCACGATCTTCTCCACCTTCTTGCGATCCAAGGAGTTGTTGACCTGATTGGAGATGCCGGCGCCGGCGGAGGTCAAACCACCCGCCGTGGCGACCCCCAAACCCACGGCGGTGACGATGAGGGAGATTCCCATGGTGAACGGTGCCAGGGCGAGACCAGTGATGGTGGCGACGCCCCCGATGGCGCTGGTGGAGCCGCCCGTGATCTGGGCGATCTTCGTCTTCTTGTTGAACTTGTCCAGGTCGTCGGCGATGGCGTTGAGGTCGATGACGTGCTGCCAGAGGCTCTCGGCGCGCTCGGAGAAAAGCTTGTTGAAAACTCGGATGCCCTTCTGGACCTTCTCGGCCGTCACAGCGAACGCCCTGAGAAGAGAGAGAGCAACGATAAATTTGGTGCTGGTTTACTGCCAGATTCCTGCTATAGATGGCAAATAAACAATTTACAGATGTGTCAATTAATCTGTGACAATGTAACAGATGTTTATTATGGATTAAGGGTGAAAAACAAAAGAAAAAGTGACCCAGAAAGTGAGCCAAACCAGTTTTACCTACATAATTTATCCAAAGTTGATATAATAAAGCATAAAAATAAACAATAAAAATTTAAAGTGACACTAAAGAAGTTTCATTTTTGGTCGATTTTGGCGGGCCAGTGTGGACAAAAGCGGTGGTGTTTAAAGGAAGACTGCATTTCCCATGAGCACCAGCACATAGTGTGGTAAAATCCTGATCCCCCGGTTGCCTACAGTTGGATTTAAGTTAATTTCTGTTTCCAGTTTCTGTGTGAAGGATGAACAGCGATGAGGTGATGAATCTAAATGTGGAGAAAGAATGTCAGATGATGATGTTGGAGGTAAGAAACGGTGGAAGTGACGTATGCCGTAAAGCAGTCAGCACATTTGTAGTTGTTTTGTGTGTCAGGGTTCCTGCCACCATCCTCAAAGTTGCTTAGCGCCTGTTAAAGTGACACCAACCCCCTCGGGTCATGACAGAGGCGTCATTTAACCAGCTGTAAGACGACGTATGATCACAAAAGTAAATATTTTATGAACGGTGAAACGTTACTTAGCATTGCTTTAAACAACCAAAATATTACATTACAGGTGTCTTTAGGCATGGTAAAAAAAAATGTGACAAATGCAAACTAAGCATTACATTTATGGATTTAGCGGAGGGTTTTATCCAAAGTGACTTACAAAAGAGGGTTAAACATTGAACTACAACACAGTTTACAAATTACTAGTTACCTGCAGTATCCTGGAAGAGCGTTTAACATTCAAACAGAGCACAGAGTGATTTTTAAGGTGTTCACAGATTACTTACTGTAACATAACTGTAAACAATTTATTAGCCATCTATATCGGTAAAGTTGCTCCCTCTTTTTAAAATGATGCGATGCTGCAACAGTTTTATTCAAACCCAGAACAGCCAGAGTTGTTGAAACAGAATCTGCCTGAAAACATGAAGTAGGCTAAAAGCTTTTAAAGACACTAATATACGCCATCATCCAAAGAAATGTATGAAGAGTTTATGACGAACGGCTGAGGTATCCACAGCAAGAATCAAAACTGCGACACATAATAAAATAAATATATATCTAAGGATGCGGATAAATCATCAAATAATAAACTAGAAGGTAGGCAGACTGAAACCCAACTTTTCTTCCTTTTGTTTTACGATATATAGTTACGCTTAGTGGAAAAGATGACGTCTGTGTGCAATAAACAAAAATAAATGTAAAAAAACTAAATCTAAGAAGCCACACGTGGTAAGTCTGGACGTAAACAAGGTCCGAAGCAAGCGGTGCCGAGTTTAGCTTTTCTTTTTTTCTTTTTTTCTTAGCCTCCTTCGTCTTGTTCTGATGTCGTGATGATACGGTCGGCTCCCGTCGCTAAAAAGCTATAAACATCCGTCCACAGACGTTGGTCGTCACTGACGTCAAACATTGCGCGGCTGGGAGACGCCTACGTTCTTCTTCTTCTGCTGCTGCTGCTGCTCACTTTAAGGGTCGCAAACCGTTCACATTATAAAGGCTAGACGTCTCACGGCGCAGACTCCAACGACCTCACCAGTGGCCATCTGACCACAGTCAAGCAGTCTGGACCAGATGTGTTGAACATGATCTCGTTTGGTTTCATACAAACGTTAACGTGGTTATAATTTTGGACGGCTGAATCTGTTTAAAGTGCAGCTTTATAAAACGTAATTATGCTAGGCCAGAGACCAGCTGGGTTATACTGAAACCAGCAGCGATTTCGGGGCAAACTTGTCTTTTGTCTACATTTTAATCTTAGTGATGTTTGGCTGGGGAACGTTACCCAGAAACCATGGTTGTAATTTCCTATCAGTTCAGGGAAATTTGCCCAGACAGAGCTTCTGTCCATCGTTTCATTTTTTGATCAATTCCTATATCAGCCCTAAGCAACAGGCCACGGACCACCAATATGCTTGTAGGTAGGTAGATGTTACTATTATTGCTGTTCTTTTCTTTGTTATTGGAATCATTAAAAACATTTTTTATTGTTGCACTTTCAAATTTTGAAAAAGGGATATGCATTATAATAATTTACATTATACATTATGTTTAATATTAGGTAATTATATTTATTATACGTGTCATTTTGCCATTCTTAACACAGAGCTTCAGTAGCCCATTTGATTTAACCTAAATTCCTTGTGTGTGTTCACTATTTTTACATGAAAGCCCTATGGTTATGATTATTCGTAATTGTGCAGTTTCGTAACTACACCTCTGATGTTTATAACAAACCAAACCGTTTGAAATTCGGTTGAAAAGTTCAGCAAGTTTAGGCTAATTAAATAAAGCATGCAATATTACAGTATACTGTATGAGTGACTGTGGCGAGATGGCCACCGATATGGACGTACGACTTCATTGGTCGGCAGTGCGGGTGAGACATCTAGCTTTATTATGGATATCTATGACGGTCGCATTCAATTAGCATGAACAACCATATGAAAAAAAAAATAATCAGGACCTGCTGTGTGAACATAACTGAGTGATAGTATTGGGATTTTTAGACTGCATGTAATAATAATGATAATAATATTTATCTGACATTTACAGATGTCCATCTTCTCTCGAACTTACTTGGCCTCTTCCTTCTCGGTCATGTTGTCATCTTGGGGGGTGTCGTCCCAGGCTAAACAAAAAAACCCAAACAAAAGCAATAAAGCACAACGTCATGGATGAGTTCATGCATAACAGCAGCGTGATGTAACGGTACGCCCATGTGTTGCCATGACAGCCGTGAACATTGGCGAGATCAGTACCGTGTTTCTTTCCTTTTTTCTTACTTTAAAGACAGAACTTTGGATGAAGGAACAGAATAATGGGTTTTCTAAAATGAAACGCTTGTTTAAGACGGTTGGAGCCGAACTAAGTATTTGTTCGGAGATGACAGTAAAATTTCCCGTTAGGATGGCCGACAAATCGCTTCTTGCCAAATAGGGACCTAAAATCGTTTCACTGTATCTTATTTCCTATTTAGCTGTTGTGCTGAACATTTCACACCAAATTAAAACCTTGTTTTAAAAGACATTTTTAGAATAATACTTTTATTGACCACTCCATTGTATGGTCTTTTATATCAGGGAAATTTATCGAGAAAATATCGTTATCGTGTGTGAAATATCGCAAAGGACTGTTTGGCTAGCAATAACGATTTTCCAATACATTTTAACATTCCTGAAGTATTTATTTTAATGCTAATGTAATGTTTAGCCAGTAGGACAGAGGCTCGCAGAAAACTCAAGAAAGCAGCTCTTTATATCATCGTCACAATATTTACCAATATAATCGGCATAATGAGATTTTCTTATATTGTGCCGATATGTAGACTTAACACATTAAAATGCTTATTGTGCAAATATGGTAATAACGTATCCAAAAATAAACAAGATTAACTCTATACGTTGCTCACTATTTTGCAAGAAATATTTATTTTTCTCATCCTCAAAACAAAATTAACCCTTATTTACAACTTAAAGATGAACTGATTACTTATCTAGTCTATTAGGCATCTTTGAGGGGAGTCTGACAGTGATGTGGTAGTGAGTATTTGAACGGAAACAGTGAAGTATTGACTAAACACTTTTCCTGCATATCAGAAAGAAAGGAAAACAACAACAAAAAAAGAGAGACTTACATTCAACCGTGTTCCACCAGTCCATGAGATCTTCCACATCCTAAAAGAAACCATTAGAATTATATTTACAGACTTGTTTTCATGTGCAACTCTTTTTTTTAGTATTAATTTCATTGGTTTATGCATTATTGTCCGCTTTGTCCAGATTTGGGGTCTTTTGGGGCTGCAGCCTCAGCGGAGAGAACCAGACTTCCCTCTTCTCTTGGGGGAGGACATTAGCTGAGATGCAGCCAGCAACACTCTACAAGTATGAAATTCATTAGTTTCCTCTGCATCTATTTTAGTTTTCTGTCACTTCAAACCTCCAGTCGGTCGTGGCAGACGCCTGCTTGTACTGAGCCTGGTTCTGCTGGAGGTTTCTTCCTGTTAAAGGGGAGTTTTTTCTCTCTACTGTCGCCACATGCATGCTCAGTATGAGGGATTGCTCTATTGTTTCGGTGTGCAAGTGGTGCAAGTCAACTACTTGATGCAATCTGCTGGGGTTTCCTTAGATTGTTTACTTTTTTTAAACTGATTTGTTTATGATATTTCTACGATTTTGTAGCAAATCTCCTTCATATTTGGTGTTTTTGCAATTTTTCACAGGTTTATGGTCCATTTTTAGGGGAGGGCATTACCGTATCATTTATTATGATGTGTTTCTAGTAATAACAACGTTCGAAAATCTTTGTTGGAGTATTAATTGATTAAAAGATTAATTAAAAGCCAGTTTTTGTGCAGCTTAGTGATGGAACACGCATCCTAATGGAACCACCTTCCTAAAGAAGCCCATTTTTTAAATCGGTATGTTTTGGTTCACCATTGGAAGTGAATAAACAAAACGGCCCCTTTTTCTCAGTGAACAAGCACATATTAATATTATCTATACGTGCCACGGGAAAGTTAACTGTAATTTGAATGCTTCGTTGTTCACATGCGATAGATTCTGACCGAATTACAAAGCTGTTGCCGTTGCAATTTAGATTGTGTTTGTGAGTCTTTGAGTGCAACTCAAGTCGAGGTGACTCCCAACAGAACAAACATGGCTGAAATGGCAGCGGTAGTTAAACTCGAAGCAGTTTTTCGAGCCAAGAATGACTGACGAGAAATATTTCCAATGGGTTTTACGCCACGTGTGCAAAACCTACAAATCTACAACAAATCTTTGGTAACCAGAACCATAAATGGTACATAAGCAAGCCTGTGAAGATCTGAGCAATGTTTTTATCACGTATTTTATGGCATGGATGAATATCTGAGCTTTTTGCCGTTTCAAAAAGTCACTAAAACAACCTTTATGCATTTTTAGCATTTTTCGAGACGTCATTTTGGGTTGTTGGAATTGAAATAAATCGTATTCACCATATCGGGCGTTGGAGTATCTTATTAAAACCATAAATCCGATGATCTTGTCCGAAGCTGTGAGACTCTCAAACACACGCAAGGACAATTACAAATGAAAAAAACTTTCTCATTTAACCGGCACTGTTTACTTTAATATCACACTTTAAAATGTCACTTTAAAATGTCAATTAATATGTCACTTGCACTCCGAATTTTCATTGCTGCTATGTCCGAAGTCCAATATTGTAGATTCTGTGTAGTCAAATCCTATTTCTCGTATAGTTAGGGTTATATATTTTATTATACTATTTGCACACCTGAATTTTCATTGCTGCTATGTACGAAGTCCCATATTGTAGATTCTGTGTTCAATCCTATTCTCGCAGAGGTCTTATAATTTATTAAAGTATTTAAAATTGCTATCAGGGTGTAAACTGGACCGGGGGATTAGAATTTCGTCCCACCTCATGTACCACATGTGATGTGATGACAAATAAAATTCCTTGATTCCTTGATTCCTTGACATTAACCGGGTTCGTTACTGCAGGTAAGAGGCGCTTCACTTCAGAGAAAACTGCGACCACCGTTTGGTTGGTTATTGACGAACCCGTTTAGGTCGATTGACAGGAAGCGACGGGTAGTTTGCTGCGTATGTGCGAATGAAGCAAACCTAAGGTTAATCCTAATCCGACAGTGGGAAACGTTTTGTTCACTTTAATGTGTTTTAAGCAGAGGTGTACAGTAACGACGTGCATGTACTTCGTTAAACTACTTATGTAGAAACTTTACTCGAGTTTCTTTTTTTTAAATCAGGACTTTTACTTCACCACATTTAAAAGCTAAAACTTCAACTTTAACTTTGTCACTTTGAGATTTGCCGCCTCGTTGCGCGTTACAAATCAAAATAATTAAAATAATTATCTGGAAGACGCGGGTCGGAGAGGACGAGAAGAACCACGTACGGTACTCTCGCGATGATGAACGTTAGCGGCGGGCTGCGTGTCCACGCCAGCGGCAGAGCATGTCGACAAGGGAGACAAAGAAGACAAACGGCGTACAGCATGTTGTGTCTTCCATTATCAAAAAAACACATTGAAGTGAACTAAAGTAATGCTAAACGCTGCCAAAGTCATGTCATGTGGCAGGAGGAGTACAAATACGTGTAAAACGTAGTTCTAGCAGACATTACGGGCAAGCTGCTAACGCTACGTGCTAGTACGTAGCAGTGAGCCGCATTATATTTTAGCTTTAAAAATGTGGGTATTTTTTAAAGATAAAATATAGCTGACGTTTGACAAATATTTGTTTTATTTTTATTTTTTTTAAATCAATGTTGGACATCCCCACTATTGGGACACCAGGGTGAAGGCGGTGGGGACCATACGGGCCTGTCGTCATGGTAACTGTTAAATGAGGTCTCTTGAGTGTCATTCAAACTAATATTATTTCTTTTACTTTTGTGTTTTTTGTGCAGAGATCCACATCCTGTATGAGCAGGCGGCTTCGGAAGCTGCTGGGACCTCCAACCTCAAACAGATGGCTTTGATAAACTTTGCAAGAAAGACAGTTTATTTAATTCTTGACTTATTCTAAGCCTCATTGTATTCCCCTGAAAAAGTGAAATAAAAACAAGACAAGGGGAGAATAATTTTGCGATGCATTGCTTCTTTTAATGTGTTCTCTAAAATACTTTATTGTAACTTATCGTGAGCTACTTTAAGACTTTTAGTCAATTAGTTTTCTTATGGGCAACTTTACCTTTAACCAAAGTCGTTTTCAGTTTTGATGTTTCTACTTTTACTTGGTAGCTTTTTTCAGGTTGTGTGCTGCGCACATTACACAATTCTCCATCTGATCAGACGTCTAGATGTGTTTTGGCCTTATAAAAAGGCAACATGCACGCTCCATGGAGACAGAGTCCACACTGGCGTTCTTCCAGCAACGTGCAACATTGAAATCGTCTGTGAAATGAACAATTGCACCAAAAATAAAACATTTCAGCATCTCTTCGAACTTCAATCGCCATAATTCATGAAACACAAGTTACACGATGGGTATGTACAAGAAGCCGTTTCAAAATGGCGACATGGAAAAAAAATTTAAATGGTGCAAACAGAGCTGGAGTTGTCAATATCTTTTCTTCTCAAAAACCAACCTGACTGTCTTCAGGTCGCGAGGGTTCGATGCGGAAATCCTCCAGCTGGTCAAATAAAGACCTTTGGGGTTCCTCATTCTACGAAAAACAGACAAAAACAGATGAAAACCAGACATTTATTTTTTAATTTAACAACAAAGACAAAAGTCTACACGGTGATGTTGGGTTCATGTGAGGCAGAACTGACACACGAAAGGTCACAGTTCCTTGATTTTGCATTTTACACCGTTTTGTGGTCAAACGAAAAAAGAGGAAGTGTGAGTTATCGTGATTTCAACTCCTCATACGGCTTTTACAGAAGTAAAAAAAAAAGAGGTAGAGAAACAAGTCCGGGCACATTCGAGCCTAATCTTCTTATCCACCCATGCTAATGGGAACGCAAGAGCATGTGTGACGGCGCGGGGGTGGGTTTCATGTCAACAGACAACAAAAGTCTCTGTGGGGAAGTGACGATACTCTGGGGGGAAAAAAGCGACGACGGGAGGATAGGAGGTTCTTTTCAGGGTGGAGGAGATTTGGAGTCAAGTGACTGAAACACAATGAGAAGGACTGGGAGGGAGACGGTTTAACCGAATATCTGGCTTCATGCGACTGCGAGGAAAACAAGGGGAAAGATAAGAAATACTCCACCTCATCAGGCGCTCCATCTGGTCTGTTCCTCTGAATGACTTTGGGCTGGAAAAATAGAAAAGAAAAAAAAGAAAACCACATCAACAATCATGTTCGTTAGTAACTTTTAGTCCAGTTTCTTTCTTTTTGTTTTTACATTTAAAGTCAACAGATGTTCTTCCAAAGGCCTGAATCGTTCAGGGTGTGGTGCTGTACGAACCTGCCCTAAATAACCAAGGTTTGAATCCGCAGCCAAAGAAACGTCAACAGCTTCATAAATCCATCCAAAAAAAAAATAAAAAAAATAAAATTGAGCAAGAAACTAACAGTGTCTTTCGAATAACCTGTTGAAGTTGCCTCAAGGGAGACATTATCATCGTTACAGTCATGAGCGCAAATTACAGGGGTCCTAATCAACAGCCAGGAGTCACTCTGTGTTGTACAGCAGAGTGTAGAATATTCCAACAAGAATGAGGTTGCACTGAGTAAAAACTAGTTTTTAATCTTCTGTACTTACCATTTTAGGATTTTACGGTGCGTAACCAGAAATGACACAAAATGAACCCTTACATAACGCTCTGGAAACCTAAAAATACAGTAAAAAAGGTTTACCCTCAAACTGACTCACTCAAACAGGGAAACCAGCAGCCACAAAATACTTTTAACAAAACTAAACTGTACAACTAAAGAAGCAA
Source organism: Orestias chungarensis (assembly GCA_032876305.1). Taxonomy (NCBI): domain Eukaryota; kingdom Metazoa; phylum Chordata; class Actinopteri; order Cyprinodontiformes; family Cyprinodontidae; genus Orestias; species Orestias chungarensis. Next base: position 329,819 of record JAVLVB010000550.1, on the reverse strand, counting down.
ACAATAATAATAATAATAATAATAATAGAAACCTTCCAGAAAGAAAAAACTCCATGTGTAAAATACTTCAAAATTGACTGAAAAAATGAAGGGCCACTTGAAATGTGTAAACTACGGAGCAGAAAACTACAAGAAAGCTGCTGGAAAACCTGACACACCAACCGCAAACTACTGGAAAACGGACAGAGCAACCACAGGAAACCTCAACGCAATCTCTCACCTTTAATAAGCAAACCAATTACTTTTTTACCTCGTTGTTAGCTTTGAATCTTTAACCGTCAACTTCTCAAGGTCGAGATTGTGAATTAGCCAAAATCAAAGCATTTCTTTTGCTCTGTTGACATTCCCCTCAAACTTTGAGAAGCATTGCTACGGTGCGGCATGCCAGGAAAGTGAAATCTACACAAATAACCTTGTAAATTTTTTTATAAATCCATAGTTGAGCCATGTCTAATAAAAAAAACAACAACATGAAAAGAAAGCTAAAGATAATTTGTTACCAGATATATACATGGACTAGTCAAAGACAGAAAAACTGGAAGTTTTAATGAGTAGGCTTGCAGACTTCCTAGTTTTTTAGCTCGTTGTGGTAATAAAGAAAGCATGTCTAATAAAGACACTCTTGTTCAAATCCGTTATTTTTTTGTAGAAGTTAATGAGAGACATGAATAAAAACCAAAACAAGGTAGCCGAGTTCCCGTTTTTCAGCTTTACCTTGTCTCGAGGCATGAAAGGATTGTGTTTCTTTGGTTTCTTGACTTTGGGCTGCAAACAAACAAACAAACACACAAACACAAAGACCAACACGTCAGATCACGGATCTGAAAACCACACAATGTTCACCTTGCAGTTTTTAGATTTAAATCCACTTATTAAACCAAACCTTCTCCATATTCTCCTTGATTTCGTCTTCTTTGATTTCTCCTGTAAGCGAGGACTCTTCTTTATCTTTCAGCCCCTCATCGTCGGACGCAGCCTGCCATTAGAGGCAGGACAAACAAAGATGTGCATTACCTGTTTTTTGTTTTATTTTAATCAAACAAATTTAAAACAGTTGCAGTGTCGTGTATTGCTTCATTTTGTGGATCAATTTTGTTCAGATTTATTCTTTTTTTTATTTTTATATTATCTTAAGAATTGAGGTTGGTCAAGTTGCATAAACTCTTTCAAGTTATAAAGAAAAAATAAATGTTCCTGCTATTTTATCAGAAACGAATGAGAATCTGTGGGAAACGCTCACTAGAACAGAGAGACTTCGTGCACTGCAAGCATCTGTGTAACCAAAAACAAATTCCTTGTATGTGTGAGCATACTTGGCCAATAAAGCCTGATTCTGATTCTGAGACCTTTGTCGTGTTTTGAGTGTCACCTTATGCTGAGGCATGAAAGGATTGTGTTTCTTTGGTTTCTTGACTTTGGGCTGCAAAAAACAAACAGAAAAAAAAAAATAATGTTTAGTTTTTATTTATTTATTTAGAACTGCTATATTTGCAGACAAACATTTATTCTTGACAATCCAAAAAAAAGACAAGACAACAGACTTTCTCTGGTTTCTCCACGTCCTCATCTCTATTTTTCTCTTTGGACGATGAATCGTCTTCATCCTTCAGTCCTTCATCATCGGATGCGGCCTGGAATGAATTTATTTTTATGTCTGGCTGAAACTTTCTTTTTAACACAGATAATCTAAAACATTTACATCTTCTACGACTTTCATATCTTTATTTAAGATCTTTTCTGTACACAGTGGCCTAAAAACGGCTTTGTTTTTTTTAGCATTCTACATAATTTGTTTATTAGTTATATTTTGCCCTAGACAGTCGAGACTCTCTCTGCCTTGTTTTCAACATGTTTATAACAATAATCTATAGTAAGTGAAGTTTTAACTAAAAAGGAACCCAAACTAGGCCAGTTTGTTTAACGTTCAGTACTTTGGTACTGCTGTGTAATTATTTTATTCATGGGAGAATTTAAGGATATCTGTGAGACATCCCAAGGGTGGAGACAAATTTGTTTAGGTCGCATTTAGAGCTTACCTTGAGCCGAGACAGCAAAGGATTATGTTGTCTTGTCTTCTTGACTTTGGGCTGAAAAAAAAACAACATTAATTATTCTTTTGTGTTTGTTTTCAAACAGATAAAAATCCAGTTAAGATTTTTTCCCTGACCTGCCAAAAAGGTCAAAAACGAAATAAACAGACCTCTGGTTTCTCTTTGTCCTCCACGTCTTTAGTTTCCTCTTCTTCGTCTTTCAGCCCTTCATCATCAGACGCAGCCTGACGTCATACAAAAGCCGGCAAGCAGAAAAAGCGACATTTAGCTTCTAGATCGGTATTGGACATTAATGAAATCATATTTCAAACACTGCGTGATTAGATACAGACGCGTGTTTCCCTCATTCATTTTTTATCTTAGTTTTGAAGGCTTCGGTGTATGTTGATGGAAACAACAGAACTTAAACTACGCCTTTCTAAATCAGTACGTGGAAAAACGTCAAATTTGCTGTTTTTGCAACATTTTAATTAGCTTAAAGTTGACATTAATTTTGGATGGATGTAAGTATAACGATTAAAACCTGGACTACAATGAAACCAGGTTCATAAAAATCCAGCGTTTACAAAGAAAATGTGTCTAAACATTTATATCGTGAGACAGCCTGGGAGCATGTGAAGGCGTTTTCTAAAAATCACGACATGTAAACATGTGAATGAGACAAGTTTGAACTCGCTGCATTTTTGGAGGCTCATGAAAGGATTGTATCTCTTTGGCTTTTTAACTGTGGACTAAAAAAACAAAACAGACAAAAAAAGACAGATAAGTTCTTTTTCTTTTCAATCAATAAAAAAGAATCATTTACATGCATTACTGACAAACAAGTAATGACAAAAATAATCAAATAAAGAATAGAAATCAAACCTTTTCCGATTCGTTTTCGTCCTCAACTTCATTTCCCTGTTTGGTTGAGGACTCATCATCTTTCAACCCTTCATCATCAGACGCCGCCTAAAATGATAGTCAGGAATAATACCCCAAAAAGTTTATATTGTGGTGTGATAATATATATGTATATATATATATACAGATAAGGATTAATAGTTGGCGGTTCTAGACGGGGGACCAAAGGGGGCCACTGCCCCTATACAACTTGTTTGGGTCTGTATATTAAAGAAATGAAAGTAAAAGTCTAGAAATCCCTCAAATCACCAGAATTAGGGCAAAATATTTGAAGTAAAGCAAATAATAAAGCTCTTATCTCTAGCCCGGTGCAGAAAGCATTCCTGGGGTTTTGGGAGCCACACCATATTGAACCAATTGTTGCAGGGGGTAGTTTATGCAATAGTTGAGTTTTTCAAGCTTTATATAATGTGATAAATTACATTCCCCAGACTTAAAAAAAAACACCCCTATATTTTTGTTTTGGCTCGTTTATTCATTAAAAGCTGCCTATTTACGCATATTTCCACCCTGAAGCTCCCGCCCCACTCGGCTCCACCAGACTAGCGGCAGCAGAAACTAGCTCCCCCCGGCAGGACTGCACAATTTCAGCAAGGAGGAGGATACATCGGCTTCAACATTGTTATAAGCCAATATTTTCTTATTTTTTAACATATGGACTTTGGTCTGATGAATAAATCGGGGTGGACATTGAAAACGGATTTTTGATTTCCCCAATGCGAGAAGGTTGGTCAAGTGACAACGATGCAGATGAAGTGTCGGATTTTTGCACGTTAAGCTGAAGCAGAGAAGCACTATAGGAGGTTTCTTTGTACTATACTGTAATATACATATCATATACGTAAACACAGCAATACTGTTGTCTAATATTGTCCCAGATTTTAAATATGTGCCTCCTTTAATGTATCTCCTTTAATAAAGATCCATAAAATCTTTGTAAACAACACAAATTGACCACAAAGAGTAGCAGTGACGTAATGACGTGTCAAAAATGGCAGGAGCTTCTTAATCTGCATCTTTTATTTCTTGTTTAATTAATTTTAATAATGAATTCCGATGTAAATAAATGAAAAAAAGCAGAATGAAAATAAACGAAACAAACAAAACATCAGACTTTTTTACGTCTTATTGCTTTGTAGATGTATTTGTAGTTGCAGACAAAGATTGGGATCGTTTATGTTAACGTCAAGACTTTTTCAGGAACGAACGAAAGTTGTGTTTGATTTAAACAACATTTTCCCCACAACTGATGGTAACAGTCACTTGTCTCTGCTATATAAATCAGACGGGATATTATTTGTTGGAGGTGTATAAATTAACTTTAATGTGTTGGTTAGATGGAGACTCATTGGTGGGTACAGAATATCCTTTTGGAGATGGCGCCATTTTGAATCCAGAGGAGGCAGAAGAGGAAGTTGTACGTCTACAAAACCAAACACTAGAAATTTATCATGCATTGGTAAAAATCAATAAATCTAGGTCACATAAATCAGCTAGAATGTCTTTTACCCAACAAAATCAACAAGCCAGACTTCTTTTTGATGAAAAAATATTGTGGCTTTTAAAAATCGTGAGATCTTATTAAACTTCAAATAAGACATTTTAAAACCCAAGTGTTGAATTTTTCTCACCTTGAATCCAACTTGGGGTAAAAACTTCTGGTGTTTTTTGACCTTGACCTAAAAAAATTTAAAAAAATCAAATAAAAGAAGCTGGCACCGTCACGGCAAGTCACACAAAAAACCAGAAAAACGGCATTACAGTGAAACTGCTGGTGATTAAACTGGACTGAATATGAGCCAGTTTCAGGTTTTTAATTTCTGACACTAAAATCATCAGGAAACCTTAAAACAACGTGGCTGCTCTGTTGTGGACAGAAAACGCTTCATTTCTCAGCTGCAAAACCCACACAATTCAAGCTTGACGAATCAAACACAAAGAGCTCCAAGTTACACAATAACTAAGTCTGAATATCTAGAGATTGCTTTCTCCTCGTGACTAAGAGCAGGAGATCTGCAGAAACTCCCTCTGACAACAGCCTGAGGCCGTCACATGTACTTTGCATGGGGTTGGCATGACGCAGTCGACAAGGAAGCAGGAACTGGAAAAGTAAGATCCGAACTGAACATCTAGGGCAAATATTCCGTTTTAGTTTGACTGTGCTGCCTCTATACGAAATAAAACACCCGATGCCACATAAACGTTAACAAAACCCAGGGGTTAACGCATCGTTTTATGGTGGAAAGAAGACTTGAACCCAAACAAAAGAGTTCACTCACTGGTTTGGCCTCCGTATCCTGCTTTTTATTGGTTTTGGTCACTTTTGACTCGCCTTCGTTGGCTTCGTCTGGTTGGCTCTGCTGTAAATCGATGCGATACCATAAGAAACGCAATGAAAACTAAAATGCTTGTGTAATTTTCCTTTTACAAAACAAAAAAAGCAAATGTGCACCTAAGCCGAGTCGGTTATCGCTAAGGCTATGTCAAGTTAGCGGATCTTCAAGCGAAATACAGATTTTCTGCAGAGATCAGACTTTCTTACACGGCATTTTATGCTGCTACCTAAATGTAACGTCCATCAGACTTGTGTGTGTGAACGATTTACAACCTCAAACAGACCCACATGAACGTAGACGTCACACAGCAGCGAGACGTTTACGGCAGTAAAAGAAGCCAACCTCTGAACCGTTTGTTCACGTTGTGGAGCGATGGAAGTGGGCCGGATCAATTGAGACATCGTTTACGTCCAGATTTACCACGCCAGACTTCTCTGATGCAGATTTATGACGCAGTGACGTAAAAGTCGGATATGCGCAACATTAACAGTCAGACTGCAGACGCTTTCAAGACCATCGGATGCGCGTCTGAATTAGTAATATATGCGGCAGTGGCAAAAATTTGATTTTCCTTTGGCTTGAAAAGATCAGAATTGGGCCATTCAGACCTCCAAGCAAGAATGTCAAGATTAGTCAGTCTACGCCGAATTTAAGGAGTCTTGATTCCTAATTTAGGAACCGTAACATAAAGGAAAACAGAAGGAACAGCGTTCAGCTTACAGCGGGCCTCTGCCTATTATGGTTCGGTATTCACGGTTTGTTCTCTGAAACATGATTCCGAATTACTTCCAGAAATGTTGCCAACAATACTTCAGCTTGGGAAGCCAAACCCTGCTTGAAGCGCTATTTGCAAAGCAGCCAATCCAGGAGCAGTGGCGAATTTCGTTTGCGTCCGATGTCTGTAATCCCAAAAGCTGAGCTAAGAACGACATCAAGCTCAACGCTGGAGCATTATTAATTGTAGTTGTAATTAATATGACGGTACATTTGGTGCTTGAACTACCACAATAGGCAATTATAAGCCTTTTTATAAGGCTGCAAAACATTTCATAATTAATTATACCCTATAACGATGGAAGTTTAAAAGCTTAAATGGACGACTAAATACTTTTGCTGTGAAATGTTCCCCCTTCCTACTACCAGCTCAATATGCTGCTCTCTCTTGCAGCCTTAGTAACGTGTTCCAGTTTCTTAATACATAAAGTGGCTTCTTACCTCTTGGTGCTTACTCTGACCTCAACTGATGGTCAAACAGGTAACTTTACGCCTCTTTAACTAGATAAATAATTTTTGTCCTTTAAGTGTTACAGCAAGTTTACTAATCGGTAAAAGATGCGATACATGATCTCAAGCGGGGCTGATGTTTTGTTGTTGTTGATTTCTATTTGTAATTGACACAGACTGGGTTGATCATTGTAATTGATCAAAAACTGCTTGTTTTGATCAGTCACAGAAAAACAAGCATCAAACAGTAAAAGCACTTTTCTCTTTTTTGTTTTGACTAATCAGAGCTCGTTACTGTCTGTACAAACCTCTTGGTAGTTTTTCTTTCGTGTGTAACTGTTTTGTTCATTTCCTGGAATCTAACCACAGAAGCTTCCTCAAAATATGAACAAACAAGCCACAAGTTCAACAGATGGCAATTAAAAAAACATACCAAAACAAAAAACAACAGACTAATGTACCAGCAGACGCCGCTCACCTCTTCTGATGGTCTGGGTGGAACTACAGGAACTTCTGAAGGTTTCCCTTTCTTGTCTTTGGGGAGTTTTTCCTTCTGGACAGGACAGAAAAGGAAACATGTAAATATATCCAACAATAAAAACTAATAAACAGGAGAAAAATCAGATGGCACCTTGTCCTCTGGTCTTTCCGTTTCGTGCACCCTCATCTCCTGAATCCCAGCAAAGCACAAGTCAGAATGTCTTTTATTTTTGTTTTTTTACAGGGATCACATGTAAATGTTTACAGCTGCAAGCAAACCTCAGCTCTGGGTCTGCGCGGCACAGGCGGTGTTCCAGCTTTTTCCTTCCTTTCCGGCTGGATCAAATTACTCTTGACCTGCCAAGGACAAAAACACAAAGTGACTTAGTGTCCCAGACCAGGAGCAAGAGATTTATTAGTCACCGGGAACGAGACGAGAAAAACGTGGTAGGGAGTGTGGAAGAGGCGGAGCTTGGATGCAGAGGGTATTTTAGTGAGAGATCAATCGGCTCTGTGGTTTTCGATTAGTTGTGACCAATGCAGAAAGTAGTTTCACCAGATCTGCCTTCGTTTCTGATCGTTTCCCATTTTCCTCAAGGGTTTCTGCGTCATCAGCCTCCTTCTAAACAGAAGACAATTTTTTTTATTGTTTTCATGTTTATTTAGCTTTTCAGAGAAATGTCAGTGTTTGCATTCAAGTTCGCCATTTATTATTTGTATTTTTTCATTTTTTCTTGTTTTTAAGAAAAAAAATTGAGATTATGTCCTGAACTAAAATGAGAATCTGCTATTTTACATGCATTATGTACTTAAAATATAATTTATGATGCAAGTAGTTATTGAATAGTCCTTTTTAATTTGAGGCCGTTTCTGCATTAGGAATTTAAGGTATTTTAGGAATTTACTAGCTCGCAGTTGGAAAACCAACAGGAATGCCTCCTTGGTCTACACTTCCAACTGCGTTCAGCATTTGATTAAACTCCAAGTCCTGACTGGCTACGGGAGCTTAAATGGTTGTTGATTTGATTTTTCAATCGTTTTTATAGTTTAACATAAACCACACATCTGCAAGGCGACATCCAGGTGCTCATTTTGTATTTGGAAGTTACATTTTATGTACTCTTAGTTGGAAAAACCAACTAGGAAACGTGAACAAATCCAGAGTTTTGTGAGCAATGTGACCACAGACCTACTGAACACATTGAAAGTCGTCTGTGTCGACCATCATAACTCAAACTGTTAGTCTAAGTAAATCAACAGCAGCAGAACAGCTAGTGTACTTAAACATTCCTACCTTGTTTCAATGCCTAAACCATGATTAACTATGATTGGTATCAAGACAAATCTCTGGGTTTTTCAAATTGGAAAAGGAACACGCGACTCTGGCAAGGCAGTATTCCTAGCTTTGACTTTCAGACAAAATAAAAACTATTATTCTAAAGAGTAAAGTCTAGTCAGTATAGTAATGGGACTTTCAATTGCATGTTGACTAACAGCTACTTATTCCATTGGGTATGTTTCGTTTACCCAATGTACATAAAGTTAGCTTAAATGCTAATTTTAACCACAAAGCTAACATTAGCATGTAGGTTGTCATTGCCATGTTTACTTATACTAATATAGTTGATATATGATGCGAACCGTAGTCCATAAGCAAGTATTAGCAAAAAAGCTAAAATTAGCTTAAATGTTATCATTACTATGTGGGGTCTTTACATGTTGAATAACACCAAATGTTTGCATCCAGTATGTAAAGTTTAGCTTATACATCCAAATTAGCTAAAATGCTTATGTTAGCTATAATGCTAACATTAGGAAGTAGGTTGTCATCAGTGTGTTAACTTATCCTAAAATATTTTATGTACTACACACACGGTAGTGTATAAGCAAATATTAGCTAAAATGCTAAAATTTACTTAAATGCTAAAATTTCCATGTAGGGTCTTAAGAACATGTTGACTGACACCTAAAATCTGCACTCAGTATGTAAAGTTTAGCTTATACATCAAAATCACCTTAAATGCTAATGTTAGCTATAATGCTAACGTTAGCATGTAGGTTGTCATCAGCATGTTCACTTACACTAACATACTTAATGTAGTATGCGCATGTTAGTGTATAAGGTAGCAGAAGCTAAAATGCTAATATTAGCTTAAATGCTATCATTACTACATGGATTCGTACTACCATGCTAATACTATGGTAGTATCACACTGTATAAGCTTGTAAAAAGTTACCCAAATAATGCCTCATAAAGCATGTGATCAAAAGAGTCCCCACAAAGCCTTTTTAACCAGAAACCCAGTAGAGTCCCCACAAAGCTGCATAAACCAGTGTACATGGGTTCAAACACACTGCATGGCCTTATATGGTGAACCAATTCAGTTCTCCAACTGGGTCTTTGAATGAGTTAAAAACCTCTCTTAAAAGCCCAGTAGTATAGTGTGTGTATAGGGTGACCAGATTCCAATTCACCAGATGGGGGAAAAAGGCTATGTTTGTGTGGGAAAATGTGGGACATTGTGCGATACCAATGCATCATGGTAGTCTAATACAACTGCAACAACTGCCCCTTTGCTTAAAATATTACTATGCTTTGAAAGAAAATCAATTAAAATCATAGATATATCATAAACAAATCAATTTGAAAAAGTTTCCAATCTAAGGAACCCCAGCAGATTGCATCAAGTCATTGACTTGCAGCATTCACTCCTCTGGAATCAGCAGACCAAAACAATGGCTTGTGTTGTTGTTGACTTTACAGCAATCCCTCATACTGAGCATGCATGTAGCGACAGTGGAGAGGAAAGAAACCTCCAGCAGAACCAGGCTCAGTACAAGCAGCCGTCTGCCACGACCAACTGGGAGTTTGAAAACCCAGAAAACTAAATTAGAAGCACAGGATACTGAAAAAAAAGAGTTTATAGCAGCAGTTGTAGAGCGTCACTGGAAGCATCTCAGCCCATGTTCTCCTCCAAGAAGATGTCTCAGCTAACAGAACGCCAGGCCAGGTGTGGTTACTATGGAGAGAAGAACACTAAGAGAAAACAAAAGGTTAACAAGGTTGAAATAATGGTGACTAAGCAGATTAGACAAAGGAAGAAAGGAGCAGAGAGAGAAGTGGTCAGATTGTCCTCCAGCAGTCTAAGCCTATATCAGCTTAACTATAGAAAAACTTAAATAACCCTATAGAGTGAGACATGAAGAAGGTAGAGCAAAGGAGAACCGTCTGTCAAGACTGAGTTCCTCCCCCAACTGGATTAGGCTGTCTTCTCTACCTCTTCCTAACTATAAACTTTATCAAACAGGAAGGTTTTAAGCCTAGATTTGAAACTAGACAGGGTGTCTGCCTCACGGACTAAAGCTGGAAGCGGGTTCCACAGGAGAGGAGACTGATAACTAAAAGATCTGCCTCCCATTGTGCTTTTAGAGATTCTAGGAACCACCAGTAAACATGCAGTCTGAGAGCAAAGTGCTCTGTTAGGGACATAAGGAGTAATCAGATCTCTGATATACGATGGAGCTTTATTAGTGAGGGCTTTATATGTCAAAAGAAGAATCTTAAAATCTATTCTAAGTTTGACAGGGAGCCAATGAAGGGAAGCTAAAATTGGGGAGATATGCTCGCTCTCTTTAAGTTTCATCAGAACTCTTGCTGCAGCATTTTGGACCAACTGTAGACTTTAAATTGCATTTGTGAATTTTGTGAACTTCCTGCTAATAAAGAGTTACAATAGTCCAGCCTTGAAGTAACAAATGCTTGGACTAGTTTTTCAGCATCTGTCATAGAGAGAATATTTCAAATATATATTCCTAAGGTGAAAGAAGGAAATCTTACAGACCTGTTTTATATGAGACTTGAAAGATATTTCCTGATTAAAAATAAACCCAAGGTTCTTTACATTGTCACCAGACGCCAACCCGATGTTATCCAGGTCAAGTGGCTGACTAAGCAATTTCTTTTTTCGAGGTTCTGGTCCAAAGATAACAACTTCTGTCTTTTCAGAGTTCAAGAGCAGAAAGTTTAATGTCAATCATATTTTAATGTTATATAGACAGGCCTGTAATCTATCAAACTGACTGGATTCATCAGGATTAATAGGTAAATACAGTTGTGTATCATCAGCATAATGGTGCAAATTAACACCATGCCAATAGGGAGCATGTATATACTAAATAGACTTGGGCCAAGTACAGAACTCTGTGGAAATCCACAACTTACCTCACAATGCGGAGAAGATTTTTCATTTACATGAACAAACTGGGATCCATCAGACAAATACGATTTAAACCAGCCTAGTCCAATTCCCTTGATCCCCACAGTGTGTTCGAGCCTTTTTATGAGGACATTGTGATTGACTGTCAAAAGCAGCACTGAGATCTAACAGAACTAGAATAAACAAAAGTCCATTCTCTGAGGCCGAGAGAATATCATTTGTGACTTTAAGGAGATCTGTCTCAGTGCTAGGATTAGCTCTGAAACCTGACTGAAATTCTTCAAATAGGTCATTATTCCTCAAATGCTCTCTCAGTTGATTAGCAACAATTTTTTCAAGGATTTTAAATAAAAAAGGAATATTAGATATGGGTCTGTAATTTATTAAGTCTTCTTGATCAAGAGAATGTTTTCTTAAGTAGGGGTTTTATTACAGCTTCCTTAAGAGCCTCTGGTACATAACCATTCACTAATGACAAATTAATCATATCCAAAATGGGTGTAACAATAATATGAAATACTTCTTTAAACAATTTTGTCGGGATTGATTCCAACATACAAGTTGAAGGCTTAGATGAAGAAAATATTTTTGAAAGCTGAGAAGGCTCAACTGGAAAAAAAAACACTTCAAACAGAGATCAGGCTCCAGAGCCACAATCAGTGCCTCATTGCTTACTGAGGTAGTAGTTATGTTTGGTAGGATGCCATCAATTTTAGTTTTAATAGATTCAATTTTATCAATAAAGAATTCCATAAAGTCATTACAGCTAAGAGTCTGAAGAATGGATGATATAAGAGTTTTAATTTCTCGTTTAGCAACTGTATTAAAAAGAAACCTAGGACTGTTCTTATTCTCCTCCATTAATAATGTAAGATATGCAGATCTAGCTTGGCGCAGGGTCCTTTTATACAGAAGCACGCAGTTTTTCCGGGATACATAGGACTCCTCTAAAAGAAAAAGCCACTATTTCTTCTTCAATTTCCTGGTGTTTACCTTCAAGGTACGAAGTTCTGAATTAAACCAGGGGGCCAACCTTCTATGAGTAATCACTTTCCTTTTTATGGGGGCTACGTTGTCTAATGTTGTACGCAATGAGGACGTAATACTTTGAACAACAGCATCAATCTGTGTAGGGCATGAAATTAATTTGTTGCCCTCCACTGCGTTTCTCTGAAATACTGAAGAAATTAGAGGTGGAATGGATTCTTTAAAGGCTGTGACAGCATTGTCTGATCTACCTACTATGAAGACATTTTCTTTCAGATTTTAAGTACTCAGTGAAAAAGAACTCAAAAGTTATCAAAAAATGGTCAGAAAGGAGAGGGTTATGAGGCAGTACTGTAACTTTTTCACACTCAATGCCATAAGTCAGCACAAGGTCTAAAGTGTGACCAAGAGAGTGGGTAGTTGTTTGGATTTTTTGAGTGAAGCCAATTGAGTCTAAAATGGCAGTAAAGGCTACATTTATTCATTTTTGGTGTCAACATGAATGTTAAAATCTCCCACTATAATGATTTTATCAGTGTTTAACACTAGTTCAGATAACAAATCTGAGATCTGATCTATAAATTCAGAGTAAAGACCTGGCGGACGATACAAAATAACAAACAGAAGTGGTTTAATTCTTTTAGAGGTTGGATGAGGAAGGCTAAGGGTTAAATGTTCAAAATAACTAAAAAATTAGTTGGCCTGGGATTAATTAATAAATCTGATTGAAAAATGCTTCCTACTCCTCCACCTCTCATAGTACTTAGAGGAATGTGAAAGTTTGAATAATTAGAGGGAGTTGATTCGTTGACACTAACATAATCCTCATTCTGCAGCCAGGTTTCTGTGAGACAAAGCAAATCAATTTGATTATTAAGAATGAAATCATTAACTAATAAGGACTTCGAGGAGAGAGATCTGATGTTCAATAAGCCACACTTAATAGTTGTGCATTTTTGTTTAATCTGAGTTGTTTTTATCTTTATGAGATTTTCAGGATTAGCTCTTTTTAGATTGATCTTTAATCTATTTGGATTAGGCCGTGGGCAAGACACCATCTGAATGGGAGTGTGGGTAGGTAACTCTAGAGAAGCCGCAGAGAGGAGTTCTAAACTAGGACTGCTTCCTGGTCTGGACCCTGGTTTGTCAGTAATTTGGGGAGTTAATTTGCAACTTTCCCACGTTTTTCCATATGAGAAAACATAGTCAGCATGAGACTTTCATGCTATTTCACAGTCCCTTTCAAGTTAATACACTTGACATTGTGAAATCAACCAGAACAGACAATTAATGCTACAATTATATTGCAGTTTAATGTGCCTTTTCTCCAACAACTGAGAGCAACAACATAACCCCAACATAACTCCAAACACCACATTAAAGTGTTTGCTCTACCAGAACAAAAATACTGACCCACATATTCAAGAAGAACATAGAGCACACAGGCTGACTATTAGTACCAAATAAAACTCACTCAGCTCAGAATCCCATAGATTAACTCCACAAAACAAATGTATTTGAAAATGATCTGCATTTACTTGACAATGCCAGCTAAAGTCACTACATAAAATACTAAATAAAATAAATAAAAAAATAAATACAAATCAAAACTGGTCAGGAGGAAACAAAAACGTATATGAAATAAAATATTTTTTTAAGTTTTATCCATCATAGCAACACAATCAGTGCTCTTCCAGCACCAAGGAGAGAACCTGGCTGATTTTTATTTTAAAGCTGGGAAGCCTCCTGTTGAGCGATACGTTTTTTTCTGTGAGTCTGTTATCGTCTGAGGTCATTTTCACGTCCGTGTGTGACGGAAAACTGACTCAAGCCCACTTTGACTGGTTTCACCCAGGGATAGATAGTTTCCCAGTCTGCATTGTAGCCGCATCTCCGCTTCTTGGCAGTTGTAGTCGTGCTGTCCTCCATGTTTCTCATGTCTCATCCAATGGTCTCACCCTATTGTTCTGACTGACCTGAATTGCACACTATTGTACATCTGCTTTCCTTTTCAAAGCAAATATGTGACAAAGGTTTAGATTCTTAAAAATTTTTACACAACAGCATACATAACTTTATGTTTGGCTAAGCCAGGCGGTGTCCAAGATCATGTGCAGCTACTCAGGGATATTTTGCAGATGCCACTAATGTGAAGATTACGCCAGGCAAGGGTGGTTGCAATACGACAGTGGTGAAAAATAATTATAATTTAATTGTTCTCCATTTATTATTGCTATTCATAGTCTTGAGAAGTAAGGGTGACAATTGCATCTTTGAAGGACAAAGCGGTTGACTCCACATAAAGTAACCTTAAACACAAACGCAGAGTCTGAGGCCGACACCAGATGCATTATCTCATCATTTTTTCCCCTTCCTGTTGTGTCTAATGAAAGAACGATTCACATCCCTGATTAAGATTTTCCTGGGAATCTGGTGTGGACGGATGCTTGAAACGGTGCTTGGTAATTCATTTTAACACAGCACGGCTACATAGCGTTACTAAATCTGATGCGTTTCCATGCAGATGCACTGAAGAGGATTCACTCACATCGGCATGTTGAACGCTTAAGAGTGGCCAACATCGCAGGGTGAATTTGAGACAACTTGGCAAATAAAAGTTCAACCAGTTCAACAGTAGAGCTCTAAACCTTTATAATATATCTACAGAGTGTTTATATGCATAAGAATGTCTGAGCTTTAGGATTCAAATGTCCCCTGTGAAATCATATAGAACCGCCAGAAAAATTGCTAAGATATGGTGATGCCCATAGTAAAGATTGGGGTTGAGTTGAGAGTCTTAGGTGGCACAATGCTGGTAAATGTAGCTACAGATCGATCTTTAAAAAGGTGAAGGATTCAGGCCAAACATTGCAGAATTAAACAATTTAAACAAGCACAAAAATGTTGAAATTTACAATAATAACGGCAGAAACAACTTTTGTATGTTTAGCAGCTCCTAAGTTATGACTGTAACACTTCTCATACTATGCTTAAACAGACCCTCTGTCAGGAAACGTTTTAAATGACTCGAGCAGAGGTTGGATTGAGTTAATAAATGATCTATTGTAGGGGTTGATTATTAAACATGAAACGGGACAATACAAGGAACTACAGGTAACCGGAAACGGAACAACGCGAGACGTAAATAGGAAGCGGAGGCGGGAGTACAGAATGAAAACAAGTGGAAAACTGAAATGAGACGCGGGAACTACAAACGTTAAACACGACACTAATAAACAAACATAACTAATAACACAGGAAGGGAGGAAAATAAACTGAGACAAAGAAACTAATAACTACACGACGGGGAAGAGACAAGGAAACCCGGGGACTACAGGAAGTGAGACGAACAGAGAACATGGAATGAGACCAGGGGACCAAGATGAAGAGCCAGGACTGAGAGCTAACGAGCAAGAGACTTACTGGAGATGATGGGGGCGAGAAACCTAGAAGCGAGGGACATCAGGACAAGACCTCAGGAAGGACAACAGGGAGTGACAACAGGAGATGACGCAGAGAGACAAGAAAGCAAAGCTACCGGGAATTACAACAGACAATCCAGCGGTGAGTGAAAGAATGAGAAGGGCTTAAATACTGTGGAACCGGGGTGTGATTGGTGGAGAAGAAGATTGGATTATTGGTAACAGCTGTAAATGATAATGAGTGAAGACACACAGGAAGAAACAGAACCAAACCAAAACATAGAACATGACACCCTCAGTCTTTTGAATGCATATATGACAAAAGAGTTGGAACCATTTTCCTTTTAACAATAGTTCAATTTCGAGTGATAAAAGTTTGCAAACTAATCATTTGTAGAAACTAAATTTAATCATTATTTTATGTTAAAAATATGTAGCAATAAAAAAAACAAAAAAACATCAGCTTTAACTAGCACCATTTTCCCAGCCCCAATTGTGACTCCATCACCTTCAACATCAGTTATTAACGGGATAATTACCTTCGCTCCAGAGCGAAAGGGATTCAGTTTGTGCATCACTTCAACCATGGAGCTCTATGGGGAAAAAAAACCATGATGTACATCTGTTAGTTTGACATATTGTATGCATGTTTGCTCATCATAGCCAAAAAATATCTTTAACAGCAAATATATTTCAATAAAACAGATGATTCTTGGGTTTGAAAGAGGAACGATCTTTGGGAACAAACAATAAAACCTGACATGAGACTGTAAAAGCACCTGTTTGTGAGTTGATGACTTCTCACTGTCCACAGTTTGATCTTCATCATCAGATCCCGTCTGCTTCTCACGCTGAACACGAAAACAACCGATTGAATTAAATCACTTTAAGATTAAAAAAGAAAACATCGTCATGGCTCCAGCCAGCTTACTCTGAGTTGGAAAGAGAAACTAAGTATGCGACCAAAAACACGAGTTCAGACTAAAATGTTCTCCTACTGCTAACAAACCTGCTTGTTACCCAGCTGACTCTATCTGTCTCCTTCTGACGTTTCCTCGTCTTCAGGCTCAGACTTCTTGTTGTGCAGGTGAAGCCATTTTCAGTTTGAAACAAAAACGGTACAAAAAACTGTTCATCATTACTTTTGGTTTTTAACACTTAGCTGCCAAAACAACTGCTCGTTTATGCTAACTGTATCTGAGGAGGAGAAGCACAGCTCGGGTGGACAGTCGATCAATATGAAAGCTTCTCCAAAGTGTTCAGATCTGTCTTTGTTCCTTAATTATTTTATTTAGAGACATTTTAAAGCGCAAGTAATCCCAAAATCTGTATAAATGCTCCTTAAGGTTGCCATCTAGATGCAGCTAATTAAATCTCTGAAAATATTTGACCTCTTAGCCTTCGTAGCGGCTCGGGAGTTGGAGCCAGTAGCATTAGGAGCAATGGGTGATATGGTTTTTCAAGTTAGCATTTTATTATCCGTTAGCATCCGTTTTTTGTTTTTTATTAATTTACTCATATTATGTAGTCATATTATATTCCAAGTTAACTCAAGTGCCGTTTGTTAAATGTATAGATAAGGTAAGATAACTAAAGGTCTGAACATTAGCTTCAGTTTCAGGTTTGGTTCTAACGTAGTTAGTTTGTGAGTTTATTATTGTGTTTTGTGTGACAGGATAGTGTGTAGGTGTGTGGTATCTGACCACGCCCCCATTTGGCCTTTTCTAGTTTAGTAACCATCAGACTTTCTTGGCTTCATGTACGAGCGAATCCCAACTCTCACCTGTTTGTCAGTGTAGAAGGTGGTTTTCATCATGGCGCTGAAGCCACTCTAAAAACAAAAAAAACATGGAAAACTATTCCCAGAGGTTATTAAAGAGTAAACCGAAACTAGTTTTCAGTTATTTACAGAGAGTACAACTGGTTAAAGGTGAAAACACCTTTTTGGTTTTAGGTTTCGGTGCAGCAGAGCCGTTGTCGTTTGGGTCTCCACAGTTTTCTGTCTTTTCTTTTTCCTGAGACAAATCCAAAATAATGTTTCCAGTCAGGAAAAACCTGAACAAGTCCAGGAAGTCTTGATGTTTTTAATGTGGGAGAAATAAAATAAATAAACATCACCTCAGCTGACGAGGGGAAAGGTTTCTTCAGGATCTTTGCCGTCACGCCACCCTGGCAGAAAATATGAGGATGAGGTTACAGACTGATATTACATAAATTCAGCCAAATTCTGTAGGTTTCCAATAATCTCATATTTCAAAATTTCCAATTTTATTTTATTTTCTAAGTATATTCTAGAAATTTGACTACAAAAACATTGACCTATTTTGGGAAAGAGATACTAAGCCAATCGGGCCGTGACAGAGGCGTCATTCAACGAGCTGTGAGAAGACTCATGATCACAAAAGTTATGAAAATATTTTATGAAGGTTAAAAAGTTACTTAGTGTATCTTTAAATCACCTAATTACATGTACACTTTGTTTTTGAAAATTTGGACTAGACTTGCATGTTAACAACAGCTCCTTTAAACACCAGTGTGTAATTGTGATTAACTTAATTTGTTAATAAAATTTCCACAAGAAAAAATAAACAAAATACTTTGTGAACTTGAACCATGTTTCTGCTGGTTCTGAGTTTTAAATAAAATAATCCAAAAGTTGTAAACAAAAAAAAAAGGAAAACGGAAGAAAATCAATCCAAATTGGAGAATTCCATTTAAATACTACATTTATGTTAAAGCTTTTTATTTACCAGAAAATCTGTCATCTTTTAAAAATTAGGATATGAAGTAAAGTTTGAACATTTTAGTTCCCATTGAAGACCTCTCTGAGAGATCATCATTGCTAGCTCAGAGTTCTTCATCAACTGACAAATCATCCTGCACCAAGAAAAACACAAACAATGAAAAACAATCAAGAAAACTTTAAAACAAGCAACCATAAGTTCGTATCCGTTAACAGAACCCAGCTGGTAGTCGTACAGATGTCGGTATAGTTATTTCAGCTCATTTAGTCGCACCAAAACTAAGTCATATTCTGATAACTTTACTTTTTTTCATTTAACTAGGAAGAAAAAAAAATGTAAAATCTTATTTACAAGATTTTCAACCTTTCGATATTTTATATACAACTAGGGATGCACGATATATCAGTAGTGACATCAGTATCGGCCGATACTGTGTGATAAAGAAGCATTTATACCTTTTGCTGAAATATTTAATCTGACTGGTTCTGCAGTCTAAGCTTCATGCTATGAAGGCAATCTCACTCTAATCAGAGTAAAAATTTGATACTGTCAGTTAACCGCATTGATTTTCTGGCATGTAAATGCTCACATTAAATCATGGCAGCACTCTTACATCAGAGTCTTGGTCTGTTGGCTAACTGGGACGCAGTAGCGTTACACGTCCGTAATCTTTTCTCTGCCCTACCTAAACTGAACGTATATAATCGTATTACAGCTGAGCTGAAACTAATAATCGATTATTACATCTAATTTAGTCATCGATTAGTTGCTTTATAATCACGTTTTACCGTGATAGTCTATTTTTAAACACAATCTGTTATCTCTGCGGTCAATAAGAGGCAGTAATGAGCAACCTAATGCTGTAATCTACCAGTGGAGCAGTAGAAGAAGAAATCAGCCAATCGTTAGCCTTGTTCTGCTAGCGCATGGCTCAGGCGGCACAAACACATTTGCCCTGAGCAAGATGGTGGAACACAGAAAAAGTAAAAAAGACTTCTCTAAGTGAACATCTGAGATGAAAACATGTCGGAGTTGAAGCAGTAGAGGAAGAACCAGCACGGTAAAATAACCTAATAAGAAAAAAAACACGCTAAATACTGTTACACGCTAAAAACAAGCAATGTCTACCACTAAATAAATCTGTTCTAAACATGCTGGTAACAATAATTTCCAACAAAGTCCTGGAAAACATTAAAAATAAAGATAAAATAAAGTGTGAATTTAAATCCAGCATAATACAGCACAATAAGGACTGAGATAAGTGTTAATGTGCCTCATTTTTTTATTTCATGCCTAAAAACCAACGAATATTTTACACTGTTGAGCTCATTTGTTCCTTTAAACAAAACTAAATAAGCTGCAGTGAACATCACAGTTCTCTTGTTTTTTGGTTTTTCTTAATGAAAATTTGTTTTTAAAAGCTTAAATGGGAAAGTAATTGCGAAATAAAATTAATGATAAAAAGCAATTAATTATAAAATTAATTGACAGATTAATCGATTATGAAAATATTCATTGGTTGCAGCCCTAAATCGTATGAAATTGTTTAATTATCTCACCTGAGACTGAGATTTCGCTACTTTTTTCTTGAACATGCCACTAAAGAATCCTTTTCTTCCTGAAAAAGCAACAAAGTCGATGTTGAGCCATTGGCTTTTAGGCCTTTTAATGTCGAATGCAGCTGAGCATGAATGCATCAGCTGAAACATTCACCTTCGTGTGATTCTCAAACAGATTCTCGCTACTGCCAGGGACCTCAGAGGAGGTGGACATATCCTCCTAAAGTCGCACAGAAATATTTCATCACTTTGTACCGATTACATCCAACAAGCGAGGTGTTCATCATTCCTCCTACCTGAGATTGCGCTCTTGCTCCAACAGGGTTTATAAAGATTGAACTAAATCCGCCTGACTCCTGAAGACAGTCACATTTTTACCACATCCTAAAATCTTCAATGATCAAAGTTAGAAAAGATTAATTTTAACCTTGCTTTTGTCTTAGAAAGGTTCTCGTTGTCATGCTTGCTTTCTACTGTCAAATCGTCCTAAAAGGAAAAACAAATAACCAACTTGAAATAAACCATCCGAAGGAGGAAGTGGAGGAAGTGAAGATGGATGCATAAAAGAACCTTTGAAGCTGCTCTCATGCCCATTGGGTTTTTGATACTTCTTCGGCTTCCCTGCTGACTCCGTTGAAAGAAAAAATAAAACCGGTTCAGTTGTCCATGTTTTACAGCCAAAATAACCGATGCCTTTGTTTGTTTCTACTGTTGCAGGGATGTTCTGTGTCAGGACTTCCTCCAAAACGCTGATGCCTGCATGTTTCAGCTCCCACAAACAAAGAAGCTCAGAGGCACTGCCCCACCGCTGGGTATCAAAACATATGGTGCACATATTGCTATCTTAGTGAATTAAAATGACTTTAAAATGATGTAAAACCCTGTAGATAAAAGGGTACAGCAGTGGAGGCAACAGAGAATTAAACAGGTCTTAATCAAGGTCTGGTTGATGATCTGGACTTTTCCCAACAAAGTATGGATGCAAAAACCTTTAATTTTGTGGTGAATTCTGTGGCATTTTGTCCTGTTTTCTGTGATGGAAATGTGAGAAAGTGACAAAAAATGCAGTAAAATACAAAAATGTGCATAAAAGTGTGAAGAGCTTGTTAATTGTTGTCTCAAAATGTAAGGAGAATAAACCTGCTTCTCCCACATATATTAAACAGCAAACATGACATAACATAGCAGCATAGCTGAGCCAGTTATTTAGTCCCAGAAATTCAGTCCATTTAAGTTTATTAGTTTATGCGGCAGATCTGACAAATCCAATATGGCGACGCGCTGATGTGCCGCCACTGCTGGAACCAAAAGTGTGTATGTTATGGTGGCACACGGAGGTGAAGACGTCATATGCGAGGCGCCGGAGCGTTCACTTTTGGTTTGGGAGGGAGTTAGTGTCAGTCAAAAGTAAGAAAATGATCAATTTCACATTTCTGCAGAAAAAATGCGGAATCAGTAAATCAGTCAAATCTGGCGAATTTACATAGTTTTGTGTGATTTCTATGCTTAGTTGCTGTTTATGTGGTGAATATGCTGGTTTTTAAGAATTATGCGCCCTTTCCTTGAATTTGATGAATTTTCTGTGATCGCAGAATCAATTCCTCTTTTTCTCGTTTGTGTTTCCTGCTCTGTGGGACCTGTCCCCTTTTTTTTGGCAATTTCATTTGTGTCCAGAGTAAACTTTTTCCACCATTAGTCTCTGTCCCACTGGCTAAACATTGCATCTGCATGTAAAATACAGCTTTTGGACTCCTAAAATATAAACATAAACAAGTTTTGCTCTCCAAACACCATCTGAAAATGACAATTACTGTTATTGTGACAGCTGTATATTCAAGATGTATTGTTCAGCCCTCCACTGCATCATTATCTTTGTTTCAGTTAATGTTGCCAACAAGTCCAATCAAAACCAAGTAAAATATGCTAATGTTATCCTAGCTTTTCAATAATCTCATTAAAAGAACATAAGCGGATTAAAAAAGGACTGTACGCCATTGCGTTGAGTCGGATTTCCTTAATGCACCACAAACATCTGTATAGAGAAATGTAGACTGCAGCGCCCATGATGTTGTTGTAGAGCACGGTTGCGTTTAAACTTTAAATGGAAAAGTTTCGGTCACGCTTGTTCTCCTCATTCACACGACGACAGTAAATGCTCCCTCTGACGATTGGAGAACTGTCTCCAGAGTAAAAGAACAAAACGGTTCAGGCTCCGTTAAACAGAAAACCTTTTTTAATACTTACCAGGAAACACTGGCTTATCTTTTGTCAACACCGTCTCTCTAAGCTGAACCTCCTGCTTGAGCATTTCGTATTTACCAAAAGAAGCGAAGCTCATAAGCTGCTGTGATGCGACTCACCTTCATGTCGGTGCTCTCTGAAAGGTTTTCGCCGCCATCTTTGAACTCGAGGAGATCCGGAAGAAAGCATGGCAACATCACATTGGAAAAAGGCACTTTTATTTTGTTTAAACGACCAGTTAGGGGCACGAGCTCAATACCTGAGAGGGTCTGCGGGCGTGCCCTGGTCGCGGCAACCGCTTCAGTATTCCAAACATTCCTGATTTATCCTTAAATCGGGGGAATAAAACATTAGTTTATATGGAGATGAAGTCCTACAAATATTGCAAAGCAATACCTTTGATGACTTATTGTCCGTTAAGCTGTCACTGCTGACAAACAACTTGGGCTGTGGTGAGGAAATTGAAGCCTCCTGGAGGGAGACGGGGGGTTTAATATTGAACCGTTCCTGGGTATACCAAACAATTATAGGATTCAAGAAGACAAACATTTTCAAACAAACAAATCGGACACACTGTTCCTGAAGCATCAGCAGGGCTGTGTGAATTCAGCCCAACACCTAGTGGCCTTTTAGAGAGACCACTTAACATTAGGGTCTTTTTTTGGACTGTGTGAGGAAGCAGGAGTACCAGGAGAGAACCCATACGTGCAAAAATAATCCAGGATCATTATGCTACGAGGAAGCAATAATGCTCACCAACATGAGGTCCCCTTTATTAGAACTATAATCGTGAAACATTCACTCGTGATCAAGAACCCGCCCTGCTAGACGGAGAAAACAAACCTGAAGCTCATCATCTTTGGTAGCTTTGCTAGTTTTCTTAAACATTCCTCTAAACATTCCTCCTGAAAGTGTAAAGATTGCGTCAGTTTCAAATACTGAAAGCGCCGGTGTGACCCTGAGGAACCGTCGTTTACTCACTTTGCCGCCACCGTTGCTGCTGGTGTTGTTGTTCTCTGTGAGGCTGTAGCTGCTTGTCGTGAGCTCACTGTTCACCGACAAGCTGTCCTGTACGGTTCAACAAACATTGTATATTTTTTTATTTGCCTTCATGGGGATAACGTTTCGTAAAGTGTTGCAGAATTGAAAAGGTTATGATTGTATGGATAGCGTTTGAAGGCATTTCCAGTTTAAACAGTTAACAATATAATCAGCGTGATACCTTTGCTTTTGGGGACGGTTCCGCAGCCTTGGATGGTTTCTTGAAATTCCACCGAACAGAGAGGTTTTATGCTAAAAGCACAGAAATCCCGTCAGTCTTTCTAATGAGCAACCAGTGATTTCCAAGAATCTCTCATGAACATGCTCACATGTTCAAACAGCAGGTCTAGACTTGAACACAAGCCAACGAAACGTCGCTGTAGTCCAATTCCATGAGTAATTGTCTTTTAAAACTAGGCGGTGGTTTCAGGCTTTCAATGGGAACTTTTAGTCAACAAATTTGATTAGATTTAACTTTACTGTCACTGAAAACAGTAACTAACCATAACCAACATCCTTTTCTGTGAAGGATATAGCAACAAAACAACCTCAGTTTTGACCCAGTGAGGGATCTAAGGGTTAAATAGACCACTCTAGATACATCTAGAGAAAACATTTAATCACATGTACGCATTTGGAATCATACAACAGTTTTAAGCTTACTCGTTATTTTTAGTCAGTTTAAAATCCCTGCAGGAGAAATATCTTCATTATCTCGTACTTTTTTTGAGAGTCTTTGCTGATAACATTTCTCCTTTTAGACCTCTATTCATCTTCCCGGCAAAGATGTTCTTAAAATGCTTTTGAAATCTCCAGATCCATCCAAAATAGACATTTATGCTTGTAAATGTAAAAAAAGAAGAAGCCATCTTCTCCTTTAACACAGCCAACAGGACAGATTGTCAAAGATTAAATCTCTTTCAGCGAGCTACATTATAAATAGTCCAAAACAATCAGTTTTATACGCTTGGATGCAGATTAAGGTTAAGATTAGATTCCTAAAGTATATTATTTTGGATTTCCCTCTAAATCTTGTATCAGAGGGATTTTGACACACCCAGATTTGAATGCCCTCCGATCAGTCGCCCCCACTTTATTTAAAAAAAACAAAACAAAAAATGCTTTTTACCTTTGCTTAAGGCAAACCTTGCGAGAAAATGAAAAAAAGAATTACCATTAGGTTTATAGCATAACATAAAATCAAAGACTGATATTAGTACTAGGCCGCTGAGCCAGAAACATATAAGCATTTTAAACTGCGAATTGTAATTTTAGTTACTAACAACCAGTCAGATATCATGACTGATATGAGTTGAACTGGTCATGGTGATATAAAATCATTTACACTGGCGCAATGTGTTCAATTTAAGGTGAATCAGTGTAAGTGTTTAGCGCAATTGTGTCATAGATACCTCCATTGAATTAAGTGTGTAAATATAGTAAATAATTTTTTAGAGCTGGCAGCTTTGACTCTCCCAGTTCCAAAACGTATCTGTGCCCCTGCTCTAAATAAATTATTGCTAATTTAATTTGTCACATTAAATATAAAGACATAAACTTCCAACATTATTCTCACTGTTTGAAAGTTGGTCAGCCTAGCTTTACTCCCTGTTTTCTTTGTAAAATTCTGTGTAATTCAGAGACCTTTGAGATCACTCAAGTTTCATTTGATACATGAAATAGATAAGAGTAGATCCAATACCCATAATCAAACTATTAGGATTGACAAAAGTTATGCATGTTCAGATCTCCCACTGGAGCCAGGTTTTAGATGGAGCTACAAAATGCAAAAGGAAGAAACAGGATTTAGATTTAATTTAAGGCCGGCCGTTCATCAGCTGAACAAAAGTTTTAGCCATAAAAACCAAATCCCCAAAAACAAGCTTATAGGAATTGTATGGATAAGAAAGATTCCAGCAAACTGTTGGGAATGTTGCTCAATGTGGAAAAAGACATCACATAACTAAAATCTGCTGACTAACTTAACCTAAATTCACTGACAGCGTCAGTATAATTTCAATTTGTTAATTTCAAAAGGAATAAAGCTGTTTTTGAACCACATGGTATAAATCCAGACAGAAGGTTATTCCAGCTCTACATTTCTCACATCTCATTCTAGGTTATCTTATCACAATGTATTTCTATAGATCTGCTGCTCTAGGCTTAAACTTCTCAGGGACAATCTGACCACTTCTCCATACTCTGATACTTTCTTCGTCTACTACTCTCCAACCTGTGTTCGTTTCTGCCATGTTGTTAACTTTCTGTTTTCTCGCAGCGTTTTTCTTTTTGTCTGTAGAAGTTACACCTTGTCTGGTGTTCTGTTAGCCGTGACACCTTCATGAAGGTTGGCGTTAGCTGACATAACACCGCAATAACTCAACGTTCTCCCTCTCCTATTAACTAGCACTGCTATAAGTCTGTTGTTGAGATTCTCATCTCTCCTTCAGCAGCGTCACAGCAAGGGACCCCAAAAAAGGCTCAACAAACTGATAATATTCTTGGGGACAAACGTGGAATCTCTGGAGTTGATGATAGAAAGAAGGATTTTAAGAGAAATCAAGAAAGTTATGGAAACCCTGAACATCCTCATTATGAGACGGTTACTGGAAAACAGTGTTTTCAATCAGAGGCTTCTTCAACTTAGTTGTAAAACAGACTGCTACAAAAGATCTTTCCTGCCCACAGCCATCACCCTCGATAGCAACTCCTTAGTTAAATTAGTTATTTCAACAATATTTGATTTCCCTTTGGGATAGAGTATTTTTGGTTGATTAACTTTTTAAAGAAATCTGAAAAATAAATTTAGCTTAAACTGTTTTATTGCAAGGATCCATTAGAATGCATGTATGACTGAATTTGATTACTTTCCCTGTAAAGAGCCTCGACATGATTTTTTATCAATTGATAAACATTGAGTTTTCAATAAAATGCCTAACATGTCTATTTGCCTCATTATTTTTTTCTTTTTACACCTTAAAGCTCAATTGGCAACCTGGTGACGATCCCTACTTATGGTTTCTCAGTTTTATGTTTTAGTTATGAACGCGATCCAAAAACATTATGTTTATGTAATTGATAAGTTAGTACCATCTACAATTTTTAAAAATGTTTAAATATTTCATCTTATGTTTGGAAAAAATACCTTACCTGACAAATATTATTCTGTAAATGAGAACTGAACAGGTACATGGTGCTAGAAGTAGTTACATTTATAGAAATCTAACATTTATGTCAAAAAAAGGAGAACCAAATGTTTTAATTCATATCTTTTAATACATACAATTAAATAAGTGGATCAACACAAATCTGCTCAGCTAACATCTGAAGCCAAAAGTCCCAGCCTTCTAAGCGAAGGGACACGTAAACATAACAGAAACCTAAGATTTAGTGTTTTGTAGTTTGCAACAGGTTTCAGGATTAACCTGTTTTTTAATCAAATATTGCATCCAGTAAAGACAAAACTTATCGTTTAATCAGCTCAAATCTTTGGTTCTGTAGCCGATTTAGCGAGTGGGCTAATCTTTCCAGGAGAGAAAGTAAAGCTTCCCACATCCGTCGACGCAGGCCAGCTCACGGGGTTTGTTTGGGTTCAACTCCAGAAACAGAACCGGGCCTCCGCACAAAAACATCCCCACCTGAAAAATGAAGAAGACGGGCGATAAAAAGGCACAGATTTTTAAAAAAAGTTACTGTCGTTATTAAGCAGACAGGAGCAGGATTCTACCTGGGCTTTGGTGTTTCTGTCCCACACCTTCAGCGTCCGGTCGTAGGAGGCCGAGATGATGTTGCGGTCCGTGAGTTTCAGCTCACTGATCCTGTCCAGATGCGCCTGAGGTGAAAGAATCACAACCATGATCAGGTCTGGTTTCCTGAAACTTTTAGACAACAATTAATGAATCAAACTAATCAGTCCTCAATAGAAAGTCCAGTTCGAAAGAGTCCTGCTAATGATCTCAGTATTTGTGTGGAGCATGTAAACGTTGCAAGATCTGAAAAATCCCTTTGCTAAAGAAATCAAAACACCACCAGAGCATCACTGAGCCACCTCCATGCTTTACCGTTGGCAGTGGTTTCTTAATTCCAGGGAATGATCAACAATTGGGGACAGTTGTGATCATTTTAACCAGCATCTTTAAACATACTCATAAAAAGGCTTATAAAGCATTTCATAAAATAATCCTGCCTCCCTGGAGGAGCAACTTTCAGGGTTGATTTCTACCCACTTTTGTCAGATTTGTTCACGGTTACTGCAGTTAAGAACACAAAGCCGTTTAAACACGTCCTTCGTTTTAGAAAACCGCTGCTTGACCTGCTAACATCCGTCCTGGTGACACATTTGTTGGACAACATATCACAACTGGAGCAGCTTCAGCTTTAGTAGGAGGTGCTGGCTCATTAAATTCCACTATTTATCCTGAATACAGGAAAAAATGCCAATTTGAGTTTATGCCCCTAGCAGGTGTTTGGCACATTTTATGTTTTAGGCTTTTGTTTTTTAGACAGATTTCGACTTTGGAGACATTAGAAACTAACATTTAACCTGAGAACTTTTTAAATTGTACAAAATAAAAATCAGCAAGACAAAGGAGCTGATAGTGGACTGCAGCATAAAGCAGTTGAGGAACTATCACCCCGTTATGATCAGTGGCACCGCAGTGGAGAGAGTAGACAATTCAGGTACCTTGGTGTTCACATCTCTGAGAACCTGTCATGGTCTTATCACACCACTGCACTGGCAAAGAAGGCCTGGCAGCGTCTTCACAGCCTTAGACGCTTAAAGGACTTCAGACTACCATCCAAGGTGCTTCAGAACTTTTACACCAGCACCATTGAATCGATCATAACGGGAAACATCACAACCTGGTACGGAAACGGCACCAAGCAGGATAGGCAAGCTCTACAAAGGGTGGTGCGTTCAGCTGAGCGCATAATCCGGACTGAACTTCCTGACCTGCAGTCCATATACAGGAAACAGTGCTGGACATGGACTCCAGTCATCCATGTAACGGACCGTTCTCCTAGTTACCATCTGGGAAGCGGTTTCGTACTATCAAAACCAAAACGGAGAGGGTGACAAAAGCTTTTTCCCACAAGTTATTCGAGCCCTCAACGGAAATAGCATTTTGGACTAATCTACAGCAAAGTCCTATTTATATGTATATGTATGTGTATATATGTGGACATTGGCATGTGTATATAATTATATGCGTCCACACTGTCATATGTATATGTATGTATATGTATGGATGGGGTTTACATTATGACATCTACAGCATAAGTAGCATCATGTTGCACTATATTGTCACTTTACACACTGGTTCACTTTAAATGCCATTTAAAATTATAATGGTAATTCTTCAATGTTCACTTTACTTTAACTAGTTCTATAATAAACATTGTTAATTTTTCTTATATCTCTTATATTTTTATATTTAAATACATTCTTTTGATAATACATACCTTTACCTGTTTTTACCTATTTTGTATTTAGTTAATTAGTGTGACGGAGCAGTCACAACAAAGCATTTCACTGCAAGTTGTACTGTGTATGACCATGTATGTGACAAATAAACCTTGATTTGATAAGACGGAGGTAGAAGTCGCCACAGCGGAATCTGAGAAAATTATTAGCAAAACCTAACTTATAAGAAAAAAGTGATTTTTGTTTTCTTGAAAAATATATTAGCTGAAGTAAAAGAAACCACACAGACAAAGATGGAAGTCTGAAAGAAAAACAGGGCTGTGTAACATCAATAACACGTCACCCACACCCAGCCCAGGTACGATGCAGAAAAAGGATGCCGTCACGTCACGAGAGGAGAAAAGAGAATTGTCCACACTGTGCAGCGTAAACTATTTTCCAGAATTAAAGATAAACGTGAATTATTTAGCAGCAGAAAGAGTTTGTTGACCGAAAGTGTTAGAGCCGCACGTTTTTGTCACTGTACTTGTTCCCAGAAATATATTCCTAATTTGTTTCTTAACTTCTATGCCTTTAAGATCAATGTAAAGCTTAGAATCCACACTTGCAGAATAATTTAAAACGTGTTCTTAGTTTCGTGTTGTGATGACTTTACTCAATTGTCAGATGTGAGGGCTTTTTTTCTCTCGCTCTTACAGGTTTTCTCTCGGTCCATGAAGAAATGTCTGGATGCTGATTGAACCACATGTTGCCCTCTTCATCTCCGCACACTACAAAGTCTAAAATGAACAAAAAAATACATTAAAGCTGCTGAATTAGTTCAACAGTAGAACTGTATAAAAGTTTTTCATCAGTGTTTTTTTTTTAAACAACAATAATCACACATTCCAAGTTTTTTGTGTTTAAATTCGCAACAAAAATATCATATATAAAAATATTTGGCATTTTTGGATAACAATTTCCCGCTGTTGAGTGGCTCGGGCGGGAAAAAGACCGCCCGAGCTGAGCAGCAGCCAGCCAATCACTGACAAGAAGTTTGCGCATGTAACGGAAATTTATCCAATCAGCGCCGTCGATTCGGGCGCCTGAAAGGTGACAGAAATATTGCCACAAGGCTGTTGCAGGAGCAACCAGAGAGCTCCTCCCACCACAAAGCAGACGTCACAGTCGGTTTTTATAAAGTGCTGCTGTTGGAGACAACTGGAGAGAAATGGAGGAACAAAAATTTTATTCAGTGAAGCCCCTTAAAGCGATAGCATTTGGGCGGAGAACTTTATGTTCAAAATAAATAAAGTATTATTTTTATTTTTCTATTTTTAAGTATTATTTATGTTGTATTAATTTGCATCTTTTACTATATATGAAATAAAATTAAAAATTTTAATTTTTTTTAATTTTAAGTATTATTTTAATTTTTTGCTATTAATTTTAATTTCATTTTAAATAAAAATTTATTATTTGATTAGATTTTTTTTTCAGTATTATTTTATTTAATATTTTTACTTTATTTTAAATAAAAACTGCATTACATTTTATTATTTTATTTTTAAGTATTTTTATTTTGTATTCTTTTGTTTTTTTACATCTTTTTGAATAAATAATTTTTCTTATTTGACTTTTATTATTATTAAGTTTTATAATTATTTCATTATTATTAAGTTTTATTTTATTTTGTATTATTTATTTTTGTTTTTTACTTTATTTTAAATAAAGTATTTTTTTAAGCATTTTATTATTTTTGTTTTATTTATTTTTATTTTTTACTTTATTTTAAATAAAAAAGTATTCATTATTTTATTTTTAGATATTATTTTTATTTTATCTATATTTTCCCAATTTTGATTGATTGTAAAGTAAACCTGTATATGAAACTATGTTTTTGTTCGTATAAAGTATTTTTAGGAGGGCGTTTTTGTTTTCATTTATGTAATTATACTAGTG
Source organism: Orestias chungarensis (assembly GCA_032876305.1). Classification (NCBI taxonomy): domain Eukaryota; kingdom Metazoa; phylum Chordata; class Actinopteri; order Cyprinodontiformes; family Cyprinodontidae; genus Orestias; species Orestias chungarensis. The sequence goes on along the minus strand of JAVLVB010000550.1, from coordinate 299,248 downwards.
TGATACCTTAGTGTATATTTGCCTGGTTTTTTGGTATATGTGTAATTTGTAGTAATAGCTTTTCCTGGGGAAACCTCCAGCAGCCGCCACTGAAATCATCCCGTTTATTTTTTAACTTTCTGACAAAACGCATTTCATTACAGTATTAAAAACACATGAAATCTAACATTTGCCACGTTTTTGGTACCTTTATCCACGGTCATGGCTGTTACTGGGCTTCCCTTCACCTCTTCTGTCTCCCACTCCCCCTCAACGCTGAACTTCATGTTTACAGAGCTAAGATTGGAGTCTAGTGGAGTTTTCGGGCCCATGGCGAACTGAAACGACAAGGCAAGGCAAGTTTATTTGTATAGCACATTTTCGTGTACAAGACAATTCAAAGTGCTTTACATAGGAAAAAAGATCAGAAAATGAAACGATAAAATAAACTTTGAATTTAAAAGAAATAAAATAAAATAATAAAAGTTCTCAGTTGCTATATGCACAGTTAAATAAGGCTGTTTTCAGCCTGTATTTAACATGTAACTTGGTAAAAGCACATGATTCAATAAACTGGAAATCATCCAAGTCTTTACGTTGTGACTAAAGGTCAAGTGAACAACTGGGATATTAGTGGAGGAGCTTCAAGTGTGTCGTGTCGGACAAGTGTTGCAGATCCTTTGTCCGAGGTTGAAGTGGTAAATGCATTGTAAACTATTCAGTCAAGTTTTCTCTCTCATGACTGCACCTCAAAAATCCAGCAGATCCTCTCTGGGCTGCTGCAGAGGTTTAAGTCGATCTCATGTTAGACTTGGGAACGATTAGAAACCAACGCACAGTTGAAATACTGCACCATTGGACCACCGTGGACACTGTGTGGACCTTTATAAGCATCTTAGTACTTCAGAATATCATTGAAACCTTTTATTTAAACGCTACGGTAAAGCTATAGATGCACAGTGTCTTTAAAAAAAACGTTATCGCATGTCAAGCAATCAACGGGGGAAACAACTTCATATTTGTCTTGAAAGAATGTCACCCTTTTAATCTTGAGCATGAAATAAAATGAAAATATTCTCAGAGAAATCCGTAGAATAAATTTATACTATACTTTAAACCTATTTATTTTCATTACATCCTCAATTAAATATCTGGAACGTTAACAGCTATTATCATGTGCTGGACTCACATTCATAACACCAACAATTATTTAAAGCTTTTTTTATACGGTCAGGAAAAAAACAATTAAAAAAGACCCGCAAAAAACAAATATAAATAAATTTAACTACTGCAACTGGAATCATCACCTAAGTTTGTAGAAACTATTATAAAGTAATAACCAACTTCAACAATCATTGCTATTTTGATTCTGAAAAAAAAATTAATGTAGAGCAACAAAAACTCAAAACATAATTTAAGTTATGTTCTAATATATTGAGATGAAGCTGCACAGGGGTAGCGCCTCAAAACATCTCTAAACCAAACCCGCAGCCGCCTCATGGTTCCACTTTTCTCACTACTGCCGATGAAAGCAGCGCAAATAATTACAGAATATATTCAAGAAACTCACAAAAAAGCCGAGACACACTTCTCTGCCACGAGTTCCAGTCAGCCACACGCTTTTGTCATCGTTGCGGACCACGCTCAGGACGCCAACGCTTGTATTCCAGCTGAAGACAAAGAGACATCGATACATGCAGAAGGACGTTGCACTTAACCGGGGTAACTCGTCCGTCTCGCAGACGCATCGTTCCCCGCATCGGTTCGGTGAATGAGAGAACTAAAAGTTACGCCGTGTTCTGATGATCCCCGTCGTCTCTGGCCACGTCGCACAGCATTCCATCGAAGGTGAAGCCGACCAGCATGGAGCAGAAAAACAGGCGCACAATCGGGTTTTTCACTCGGTAGGTCTTAACCTTGACCAGGCTGGAGGGGGGAAAAGGAGGCAAATGACAAATCATATCATAAATGCATTATAAACAAATCAGTTTGAAAAAAGTTTCCAATCTAAGGAACCCCAGCAGATTCATGGAGTCACTGTCTTTCAGTATTCACTCCTCTGGAATCGGCAGACCAAAACAATGGCTTGTGTTGTCATTGACTTTACAACAATCCCTCATACTGAGCATGCATGTAGCGACAGTGGAGAGGAAAAACTCCCCTTTAACAGGAAGAAACCTCCAGCAGAACCTGGCTCAGTACAAGCAGCCATCTGTCACGACCGACTGGGGGTTTGAAGAGACAGGAAACTATATATATATATATATATATATATATATATATATATATATATATATATATATATATATATATATA
>JAVLVB010000550.1:271858-296853 GCA_032876305.1 Orestias chungarensis | reverse complement strand
TCTATAAACATTTTTATTTATTTATGCGTTCTGGAAAAACAGATGCATTCGGAAGTAAGGATGGAAAATGTAACTAGTGTTTTTTATCTACCCAATAATCCCAATCAAGTTTGATTAAAGATTTTAATAATGTTGGTTACATTTGACCCTTCAAATACTTTTTTCTGTTAAACTCGAGTGGATTAGAGGACTACAAAGGAAAATAGTTTAGCTTCATTTATACCCGTTCGTAACAGGAGTTTTCTAATGTTAATTTATTTATTATTATTATTATTATTTATCATATTTATTTTCCGTACCTCCCTTTGCTGCCCTGTTGGTTCCAAACCAGTTTCCACACATCTACAACCATGGCGTTCATGTAGGCGACGGCGAACTGGCCCGCAGGCATCCAACAGGCGGCTACGATCGGGCCGTCCGACGCCTGCAACACAGACGATCACAAACAGAGAATAAACAACCTAAAACATAATCATGCAATGCAGTTTTTATTTGGCTGTACTAAAGTACACCAGTTCTAATTTTGCAGCGCACATCAGTTGGTGGATCTTGGTGGACAAAAGCGGTAGTTGTTAGCCGCTGTATATCTATTTACGTTAAACGGCTCCTAATGTTTGTCGTTTTTACCATTTTGCTGGTGAAATTGTTTGAGCTGAGCTAAAAACCACGAGGATGAACTCTGGCTGACTCTAATCTACAATCTTTGATGAACTGAAGATCAGCCAGTATTTAAGTCCCCTGTGTTTTTCTGTGTGTTTGTTGAGTAGTTAGTTTAGGATTTTACATAAAAATCAAGAAAATCATGGACAACCCTGAACGTCATTACAATGTTATTGGAAAACAGAGTCTCTTCAGTCAGAGGCTTCCTCATCTTAGTTGTAAAACAGACTGCTACAGAAGATCTTTCCTGCTCACAGCATCACCATTTTATAAAACGTAGCTAATTGTGTAACTCCAACACCATTCAATGTTTTTTTTTTTTTTTTCAAATAAAGTATTTTTGAATGATTTGATTAAATCCCAATTTTTATTTCACCCATTTTTTAAATTTTGCTACTTTTTGGGGTAATAAAACCCATTCAGTTTGAAAATCAACGCTGTGTTCTCATTCTTTTTCGGCTCAGTCCTGCACAGTCCATCTTCCTGATGTCATACGAACAGTGGAAAGTTTAAATCAACGAACAAAATATTGAAAAAAATAAAAGAAAACTAAAAAGGCTGCACACTCAGACTGGTTTAACCTCTATATGGAGATGCTGCGCTTTAAACCTGCTTTAAAGCAACACTAAGGAAGTTTCACTTTTGGTTGATTTTGGCGGCCCAGTGTGGACAAAAACGGTAGTTGTATTAGCCTGAAGGAAGACTGCATTTCCCATGAGCACCAGCGCATAGCGTGGTAAAATCCTGATCTCCCGGTTGCCTGCAGTTGGATTGAAGTAAATTTCTGTCTCCAGTGTCTGTGTGAAGGATGAATAGCGATGAGGTGATGAATCTAATTGTGGTGAAATAATGTCAGATGATGATGTTGAATATAAGAAACGGGGGAAGTGACGTATGCCGTAAAGCAGTCAGCAAATTTGTAGTTTAACTATGTTTGCGAAGTTTACGCTGTATTATTCTTTTTATGTCAGTTGAAAATGGCTTAAAAATGTATTGTCCAGTAAAGCTTGTCATCATGACAGGCCCAGCAATGAAAGGATGCAGTATGGGCAATATTTAAATCCAAAAAGACTGGAGTTAAATAGTTGGTTAATATGTTAAAAATAAAAATTATGCAATAACAAACTGTTTGGAAAGTGGATGCTTACATCGGATACAAATGGCTCAAAATGTTAAAGGTCATAGAGAGTTGGAAGCACAGACGAGAAAGAGATTAAACAAGGTTTTCTAATGTTATGTGACCCTGATTCAATGACTAAACTAAAAGAAAAGATGTTTATAGATGCAATTCTGCTTTGAGAATTGGCAGTAAATTCAAAACTGCATCACTGTTGGAACCAACTAGGAAATTAAGTTAACTGGCGCTTATTCGCAGATGCAACAATTCGTTTATTTTCCTCGGCCCTGATTGGCTGCAGACGGTAGATGTTAGCTTCTGCTTTAGCGCTAAGATGGTTTCCTCTGGGTGCAAATCAGAAGCATTTTTAGATGGCGTCACCCAGGACATCATCTGCCAGCATCCTCTCTCAATTCAGGATCTGGATTCAAGCAAGAATCAATATGAAAACATGAGCCACATTTACCTGCTTGTGGTCAATAACCGAGTCAAGACTCCGCAGCTCCAGCAAACCGGACTCATAACCAACAAGCAGCCAGTCACCGGTCTGGTAGAAGCACAGAGCCGAGATGGGGCCTTTCTGGTAGGCAGAAGTGTCTGTGTGACAAAATATCATCTGTAATTATTTTTGACTTCAGTTACATTTTAAAATCTTTCGCCGTCCCTAGGATCGGTTTACCGGTTTTCCAGTTCCAGCTTCTCAGCGAGCCGTCTTCCGACACGGTGAGGAATCCTGGCACACCTTCCTTTCGAGCGACTCCGTGAACGGCACCGCAGTGACCCAGGAAGCTGCCGAAGTGCTCAACCTGGGAGAAGGAAACCACACCTGAGGAGTGCTGGGAGCGCCTTAAATATTAAAAATCTTTGTGCAAATTAGAGGGAATAAGCATAACGCTGACTGAAAGATGGCTCCACCCACACAGAAGTGTAACTCAGGTAGAGCCAACACACAAACAAACATGGCTGGTATGTTGGAGGTGCTGAAAAATATCTAAAGACATTTAGGGAAGCATTTTTGCTTAGTCAGCCAACATTAAGGCAAAGGTGACATGATACATAAACGTGCATGTAAAGATCAGAACTATGTTTTGATGACTTCTATGAAAGACGTCTACTTTACGAAGAGATGACACCTCTAAACTAAAATCAAACACACCTTGCTTAATGAATCCATAATTGATTTAACCACTAAGCACACAATGTAACATGCAGTTCGTTCGCAGTCATAAACTCCTAATGAGGAGCTAACAAGCTCCCACCTGACTGGCTGACATACGGCGACATCGCAGTGGGTTTTATCTGATACCTGCAAAGGTTTCCAGAGCTGCACGGAGCCGTCATCAGATGCCGTGAGGACGGTCAGCTCCCCTGGTTGTGTTTCCTTCTCCTTGTCTAGGGAGGAACATTTCAGAAAATTAACATTGCACGCCAGTTCTGACGTCCCGCGATCAGAGGTGGCTTAAAGTAAGATTGTAGATGAGGTTTTTTTACTGGTGTCTGGGAGCAGGGAGCAGTGGTTTATCCGTTGCTTGTGGGCAGATATGTGGCAGACTTCAGTGCTCTCCTCCCACTCCCAAACATGTAGATTCCCTTCGGAGCAGGCGGCGATTACATGAGGCCCCTAAAAAAAAAAAACACAAAAAAAAACAGCAACACTAATTTAAAAAATGTACACAAAACAACCATAAAACTAACTAGATAACTCTAAAAGCAGAACGTAGAATAAGAAAACCCAGGGTAAGTGATTATCCTCACAGATTTTGTCCATCTAAACGATGCTATGACCAATTATAAGGAGGAAAAGTTACACTTTCTCTTCGTGGTACAGCTAATAACTAGAGTTGGGTTTGTCCTAAATCATTTCAATACTTATGCTGCTACAGATCTGCTGCTGCAAGAAATATTCACGTTTTCTAGCCTTTTTCTTCCTCCTACCGACTCTTTGCGCATCATTTATTGTCATGAAATGGCTCTCTTGCTCTGGAATCTGTTTTCATGGAAGATAAAGCAAGTATAACGCATCTTTTTTCTTTCTAGGACCCCTGACTAAGTGTGTATTAAGCTGTGGAACCAGTGACAATGTGTGCACTGCCGTTCCCTTCCACAGTAGCTAATGCCAGTTTAAGGATCCATGTTTAGCAGTGTGTTTACGTCGCCCTTCAGCAGATCTGATGTTTTTGCAGCCTTAATTTTCTCCAGCTTACTAGCGCTTGGCTGCTTTCTGTGCATTACCGCCTCCTGCTGATGTTGAGCGTGGCTCAGAATGACAATATTGTTCAAATACGCATAAAAATGTTATGAACTTTCTCAATTATTACAGTTTAAATACATTCAAAGAAATTGTTAATGCAGTTGTTAATGCATGTATTATTGTTCAGCTGTGTCATAATCAGATATTTTAAGGCTCAAAAAGTCTAAAGCACACTGTTAAAAGTAACGTATACCACTACAGCTGTTAATATATGAATAAATACGTCATGTATAAAACTGTGAACCGCTATCCAATAAATTAGTTATTTGTACACTAATTATTGCTAGAATCCCAAAATTGAAGTATTTAATTTCATTATGAAAATCGAACACCAAACAATCTAATTTTAATTATATATCGGGAGCTTTTTAAAAATAAGCAGCCAAGCTGTACGTAAAGATAAGGGATCGCTGCACGAGGAAAATACTCATAACTTTGTGCTTTTGGCGCCATCCTTTCACTCATTCATCCTAAATCTCGCTCTTATGGAGGTTTCTTGTTAAAAGACGGTTGTTCCCCGTCTTTGTAGCCACATGCTAGCACAAGATGAGTGATTACTTGATGCATCTGCATTAACTTCTTAAAAACATTGACTAGCAGCTTCGTAAGAAACAATCTGATCTGAATCCGGTAATTTGACTGGGTTAAACTGAATTACATGGAGATACAAACAAATGTGTAATGAATTGCAATAATTCAACTTAAGAAACATATACTCCATCGAAACATCATTTAAAGATTTGAAAGCCCTTCTTAGCTTGTTAACTCCCCTTACAGACACAGTTAAGGTTACAAACTGCCTTAGAAAAAATATTGGTATTGCAATGTCTGATAATATTATTGACACTAAAACATTCCTAATATCCTTCAGCCCTCTATTGTACTTTATTTCACTGAGGCAGAGAGTTAAGGACATCAACCGAAACCAAAGGTTTCAAATCAATTTTCCTGTGGATTTTGAGAGAACGTTTTAAAAGGCCATTTACGAAAAATAAAATGTGAATGAGGCATCTATTAATTTGAAGTTAATCCTAAAGGCAGAAGGAAGAAAATAGTATAGGAAGACATCAAGCCTTGGCATATCTCTATAGAATCGTACAATCTGGAACTGTTAGCCAGGGTAGTGGCCTGTAGGTATGCCCAGGTCAATTATTACTCTTTATATGAAAGCTGTTAGCATTTTAATGACCTTGTGTTGTTAAACTAATTTATATTACTAGGAACTACCGTCATTTGTGCAGTTATTGTCTTACTTAGCAACTACTGGGTTATAGTGAAGTGATATTTTTTGTTTGTTTGTTTATCCATGTTATTCTGTAAAGTATCACACAAGAATCCAACAGCTTTACTGCAGAAAACTGAGTCACATAATTCGCTCTCCCCATAACACTCAGGCTTCAGAGTTGCATAATTGTCTCACCAGGCAGCAGACAGATGTCAGCGGGTTCCTCCAGGAGATTTCTTTGAGATGTGAACTTGATTCTATGTCCCAAAAACAAATTCTCCCATCATTTGAGGAGCTCATCTAGAAAAAAACAAGCGAAGACAATAGAGAGATATAGTGTTCGCCAACCTTTTTGCAGTTTAAGAGTATTTAACAGGCTTTAAGTTTAAAACACAATCTTTAGCCTAAAGTAAAGGACAAACATAAAAGCAAATAACGGCCGTCCAGCTGTTATTGTTTAAATAAAGTTTAAAAGCAAATGGACTCGCCAAGGCCAACTCACAACATCTATGTTTTTGCCTAATTTGGACATTTGATTTGTGTCAGTAAGTTTAAAAGCTAAATAGAACAAACACTTGCTTGACCTCAAGGAGCAAACAAATCTCCAATCTTTATCTTCTGTACCATTAAAAGTTCTCCTGGTTCAATGCTTTGGCCTTCAGGTTCCTTTTTTTTTATATTTCCCAAATGAAGAAATTAACAGATATACCTGTTTTCAGTTTGCTTTTTATTATTTCTGTAGTCAAGTTAGGTTGATTTGTATAAAACATTTCAGCAATGAGGAAGTAAAAAAACAACAACAAAGGAACCACCTTGTTGTAGGATTGTGACGATAAAGTCAAAAAGAAATAAAACAAGCTTATTTAGGACAACTGGTTATGTGAAGAAGTGACTTCTATCACCAAACTGCTCAAATTAAAGGCATTTAATCAGAGTGTTTATATTTCTCATTGTTCTAATAGAACAAGCATTGAGAAGAATGTAAAGAATAACACTGCTCATCTTAATTTGTCATTGTGAAGCCAAATCTAATTCTTACTGTGGCAAATAAATTAACTGCAAAATAATGCACGTCCCCACTTAAAAACTATTTTGGAGAAGCAAACATTAAATTTTATCAAATACCATCAAACTAATTTACAGTAATTGTTAAAAAAATTACCGAATAAAGACTCAAAGTACTCAATGTTCAGTTTCTTATTAGACAAAGTGAGCTCTAAAGCGGTTCTGCAAGTTTGGTCCAGATTGGAGGAGCATTAAAACTGAATGCTGCTGATGTTTGGTTCTGGTTCTGCTAGGTGAGTTGGTGCTAATCTAGCTAATAAAAATAACACCAATGATCCAAGAAATGTTCCTAAAGCGATAAAAGACTGACTTGTTAATTGTCGTTATTCATCTCCGGAGCTTCAGGTCTGAGTGCATGACTACACGTACATTTTTATGTTGATCGATCCTAAAAAGCTAAAAAGTTCTGTTTAGTTTCTATTCAGCTGAACAGAGTTGTTGCGTATCCATAGTAACATTCGCTCTACGGATCCATATAAATTAAAACTTGTCCAGATCTTTTATTTTTTTTAATTTTTTTTTTGTCGTCTTTGCTCTAAATTGCATAAATAATCCTTTTTTCTTTCTTTACAATTGATCTTAAAATTGGCTAAATTTGACTACATAAACAGGTTAAACTGAGTGTGGACAAAAGTGGTAGCGTTTTGCCTGAACATGACTCCATTTCCCATGAGCCCTAGCGCATAGTGTTGTAAAATCCTGATCTCCTGGTCGCCTGCAGTTGGATTGAAGTTAATTTCTGTTTTCAGTCTCTTTGTGAAGGATGAATAGTGATGAGGTAATGAATCTAATTGTGGTGAAACAACGTCAGATGATGATGTTGGAGATAAGAAACTTGACGTATGCCACAAAGCAGTCAGCACATTTGTAGTTGTTTTTATGTGACAGGGTTCCTGCCACCCTCCTCAAAGTTGTTTAGTGCCGGTTAAAGCGATACAGACCCCCTCGGGCCGTGACAGAGGTGTCATTCAACGAACTGTAATTTGACAACTTAACACAAAAGTTATGAAAATATTTTAAGAAGGTTGAAAATTTACTTAGTGTTGCTTTAATTTCATTTTGATAGGAAGCTGAGCAATAAATAAGTTGTCTATCCTCGTTCACAATCGTTATAACGAGATGAACTCAGTTCATCTATGGCAAATTTGTTTTTCAGATCTATTTTATTTATTTACCATGTATTGTTTTTTATGTTATGGAGATTTTATCCACTTACTTCAGACAATAGATTTAAAAAAATAGTAACATTCGCTCTACGGATCCATATAAATTAAAACTTGTCCAGATCTTTTATTTTTTTTAATTTTTTTTTTTTCGTCTTTGCTCTAAATTGCATAAATAATCATTTTTTCTTTCTTTACAATTGATCTTAAAATTGGCTAAATTTGACTACATAAACAGGTTAAACTGAGTGTGGACAAAAGTGGTAGCGTTTTGCCTGAACATGACTCCGTTTCCCATGAGCCCTAGCGCATAGTGTTGTAAAATCCTGATCTCCTGGTCGCCTGCAGTTGGATTTAAGTTCATTTCTGTTTTCAGTCTCTTTGTGAAGGATGAATAGTGATGAGGTAATGAATCTAATTGTGGTGAAACAACGTCAGATGATGATGTTGGAGATAAGAAACTTGACGTATGCCACAAAGCAGTCAGCACATTTGTAGTTGTTTTTATGTGACAGGGTTCCTGCCACCCTCCTCAAAGTTGTTTAGTGCCGGTTAAAGCGATACAGACCCCCTCGGGCCGTGACAGAGGTGTCATTCAACGAACTGTAATTTGACAAATTAACACAAAAGTTATGAAAATATTTTAAGAAGGTTGAAAACTTACTTAGTGTTGCTTTAATTTCATTTTGATAGGAAGCTGAGCAATAAATAAGTTGTCTATCCTCGTTCACAATCGTTATAACGAGATGAACTCAGTTCATCTATGGCAAATTTGTTTTTCAGATCTATTTTATTTATTTACCATGTATTGTTTTTTATGTTATGGAGATTTTATCCACTTACTTCAGACAATAGATTTAAAAAAATATGATAAAGTTAATTAATCATTTGAAATAAATTGAACTCACAGCACACCGGGAGGTCCATGCGCAGCCAGTGATCCAGTCGCGGTGAGCGTTAGGGAAGGTTTTAATCTGGGTCGCTACAAATGGGTTTGCATCCCAAACCATCAAAGCCTAAAACAAACAAAATCCTCATGAGGAGAGAAGCACTCCTTTAAATCTGAAAGCAACAGGAGGGAGTAACGTGAGGCGGAAGGTCGACGATAGCTGTAAGAGGTCGGCTGTTACCTGATCTTTTCCACCTGAAAGAAGCCTCGCCCCATCAGGGCTGAATGCCAAGCAGGTGACTCCACCCATGTGTCCTCTCAACATGGCCTTTGCCTTCTTTTTGGAGGACTGGGTCAGATCCTTCAAGAGCATCAGCGCGATGGTGAAATCATCTGTTTCAAATGGACACGGCGAAGTTATAGTGGGTTAACAAAAAAGACAAATTCATTATTTTCCAATTTTGATATTAAAGTAAATTGTATAGATTAGAGTTTGTGTTAACTGCTCGTTAACACAAACTCCTAATCAGCCAATCACATTGCAGCAACTCAATGCATTTAGGTATGTAGAAATGGTCAAGGCGATCTGCTGCAGTTCAAATTGAGCATAAGTGACTTTGAATGTGGCTGATATGAAGGCAACAGTAACTCAAACAACCGCTCATTACAACCAAGGTTTGCAGAAGATCATCTCTGAACACACAACACGTCCAACCTTGAGACAGACGGGCTACAGAAGCAGAAGATCACACCAGGCGCCACTCCTGTCAGCTAAGAACAGGAAATTGAGGCTACAATTTGAAACTGGACAAGAGAAGAATAGAAAAATGTTTCCTGGTCTGATGAGTCTTTATGTCTGCTACCACATTCAATGCTAGGGTCAGAACTTGGGGTCAACAACATGAAATCATGGATCCAACGTGCCTTGCATCAACGGTTCAGGCTGGTGGTGGTGGTGTGATGGTGTGGGGGAGACTTTCTTGGCCCTCTTTGGGCCCCTTACTACCAACTGAGCATCGTTGCAACGCCACAGCCTACCTGAGTATTGTTGCTGACCATGTCCATCCCTTTATGACCACAGTGTTCCATCATCTGATGGCTACATCCAGCAAGATAACGCGCCATCATGTCATAAAGCTCAGATCATCTCAGACTGGTTCCTTGAAGATGACAATGAGTTCACTGTAATAAAACGGCCTCCACAGTCACCAGATCTCAGTCCAATAGAGAAGCTTTGGGATGATTGGCCTCATGGATGTACAGCCGACTTATCTGCAGCAACTGCATGATGCTAACGTGTCAACATGGACCAAACTCTCTGAGGAATGTTTCCAGTACCTTGTTGAACGTACTCCACAAAGGATTAAGGCGGTTCTGAAGTAAAAAAGGGGGTTCAACCCGGTACTAGCAAGGCGTACCTAATAAATGTTTCAAATGTTTCAGAATTCCAGCAATCATTCACTTATTAAAAGAGTCCCGCTTTAAGGATGGGAGGTCTTTTCTGTTTAAGCAAACATGCATCTTATGAGCCCTTTGAATGGGTTAGGGTTAAAAGCATGCGTTGAGGTTTTAAACTGATTACTATTTTGATGATTATATTGTTATTGAATGTCTCCAGGATGGATAAGCACTGGGGTCGGGGAGGTCGGGATCCTGTAAGGTTATTTAAGAAGAAAAAGGGACAGATAAACTGGGCTGTCTTAAATAAACAGACGTAAAAATCACCTAGCTAGAATTAAAATTAATCCTGATACCCAATAATCTGGTTTTCTTTCACATACTCCAACATTAAAAGGTGGCTGTCGACTGAACAGACTTTAAAAACAAGTTTTGTCCATCTTAGCTATCTGAACACTTTCTTCCCAGTTTGGTTTTGTTTCGCCTGCCAACGCCGCCTCAAAACCAGGAAGCCCTCATTAGGACTAAATGACCGGAAAGGCAAAACTTTTACATTAAAATCGTCAAAATCTACTGTAGATATCAGACTCATTTGGTGAAACTTGAGACAACTTTTTCACTTCCGATACAATACCGATATTTGAGCCTTCAGTATTGACCTGATGCCGATGTTAAACAGATATAATATCACCAAGACTTTTATTACTTTTGTAATGTGGAGCGGACTAAACGCAGGAAAGGACTGCTAGTGGTGGACTGAGGATATCAGATGATTTTAGATGTAGGCCGACATGATCCGGTATGCGTTATTTTGGCTGCTATCGAACAGATATCCTTATTGGATCAGGACACACCAACCGTGAAAGTAAAAGTAAGAAATCACTGACTCTTACCGGACGCTGCAGCCAAAACATTGGAGTTTTGCGCCGCCACCAGGATGTTGTCCTGTTGCACCTCCAGAGTGCTGTGACGTGTCAGGCCTTCGAGCAGTCCCTCCACTCCTTCCTTTTTCCTCCACAGCGTCAGACGCTTGTCGCCTCCTCCAGAAACCAGCAGCTCCGGCCCGCTGTCCGCCGGGTCCGTTTGGACCCACAGCAGACAGTGGACGGAGACTCTGTGATCCGTGGAAGTCCAAATCCTTTCACCTACAGAAGATAAAGATTTTTTTTTTAAGTGAATTTTTTCACAATTTATGGTTGATTTAACTTTTTTTTTTAGACATCCTGTATTTGAACAATTCCTTTTTTCCAATTTTTTTGTATGTGAAGAAAAATTCCTCGAGACTAAACTCATATGTTTTGACCAATCAACTGATTAACAATTAGTTTTCTGCTTTTTTATGGGATCTGCTGACCAGGACCTACAAGACTCTTAAATAAGAGCTGGTTTTCACAGTCAACTCGACAGACTCTTCTTGAGTCTTCATTCTCATCTTGGGAGGTTTCAACACATCATTTACTATCCAGACTCTCGTTGAAATGTTTTAGAACAAGACATGCAGGGTTTGGTTTTGGTTTTCTCACTTTTATCAAACTATCGACACCATTCGGTTCGGCTTGACTGCCGCCAAGTTTGCTGCAAAGCCACCAGCTTTGTCTACGTGCACAAAATCCAATATTAAATTGTCCTCAGGTTAAATGATCCGAATGTGTGGTTTATGTCACTGCAAGATTAAATAAACCAAGCGGCAGGTTTTATTCGGAATAGAAGATATTTATACGCAGAGTTGCCGAATTAAACCACTTCTCTCATTCGGATTATAGTTTAATTCTGATCCAACTGAATCCAATCAGGATATTCCTTTTGGGCCATTTTTATTAGATGCAGTTCTTATAGATTCCAGAAAACTTCAATTCAACTTGACTGCAGAATTTAAATGCATGTTACAGACTATAAATCTCTCTACACGATTAGAAAGAATCAATTATACATATATGTTTTGCAGGGAAACTTGATCCGGTGCGACTTGGTGCAAACTAACCTATCGTAAATGTAACGGCATCGCAATATCAGCGTTCCCATTAATTGTTAAGTGATATATTTGACGAGTTCTGAGGTAAAACGTTTTAGGCTACGTTTTCAGACATGGAGATTTTGAGCAAAGTTAAAAAAAAAAGGTGCAAAAGAAACAAAAGACAGGAAAAAAAAAAGAGAAAAATGTGAATTCGATGCGTTTTCACAGAAACACCAGGGAATGCAAATTCTAATTTTAAACGTGGTTGCAAAGAAAATGAAGTACTAGAATAATTTAGCTTTTTTCAAATGCGTTTCGAATATGCAAAATTAAGGAACTTATTCCAAATTCTGGTTGAATCCTCAAACCATTCCAAAGCCGATTTAAAAAAGACTAATAAATTGCACCAGATATCGCCATGGCAATATATATTTATATTATCGCCATCACAATATTGTCTGATATTGTGCATCCCTAATTCAGTGTTAATTATGAAGCTGATTAACTCTAAATGAGTCATATCCACAAACCAGAGTTGCATTTTGTGATTGTTTGTTTTTAAAGCAACAGAACCGACCCGAATCGATCCGGAAGAGCTTGATGCCGTCGCCGTGGTAACCGACGGCAGCGTAGTCGCCGTTCACCGCCACGCACAGAGCGGCGGGCGCAGATGTTACACATCTGGCTTTCTTCTGAGGAGGCTCCAAATCATTCTAAAAAAAAACAAAAAAAAAAACAAGACAAATAAAGTTAAATACAGTTTTGGGGTTTTAATTGACATTTTGACAAACAAAATAACATGAAATATACTTGCAGAAAAAATTATGTTGAGGAAAAGCACAATATTTTTTGCCGCTCAGTTCGGAAAGTGAAGATTTTATACAGCCTGATCACAAAGACTAAAAAGATTTTACGGCACTTGTAACTGGCTGCATCGGTTCTGGGCCAGATTTCTTTAGATCTCCTTTTGATTTACTTAGGTTAGATCAGGGGAATCATACCTCCAGATAAACTTCAATAATCCATATTTCTTTATATTGATAAACATTTCTGAAGAGGAAATAGTATTTAATAATAACATCCTAACACTGTTCCCGCTTTACTTTTTCTTTGTTTTTACATTAGAACTGCTGTAAAAACCATTTAAAGCATCTGGTGGTCACATAAAAGATTTTTGTAAATTGAGGGTCTGTTTCTGCACTTCCTATTTTCTTAGATGTAGCTGTTAACTTCAAATTAGTTTCATTTTTCAGATGAAATTAATTTTATTATGCAGAAAAATTCATAAATAAAATGGGAGCTTACCTGCGGATTTTTTAATGCAGCCACCGAGCGTCCGAGTCCTCCTGACCAGAGCTGGAGCTGTTGTACCAAAAACCTCCGTCACAGTTTGAACGCTAGAGGTTCACTTTACAAAGTTCTGTTTCCTGCACAATGTTGGTGAACTTGAACATAAATGGGTCACCGTGTGATCGGAGCCGCCGCTGAGCAGTGCGGATCCCTCCTCCAGGAAGGTGAGCGCCTCGGTGGCGCCGCGGTGGGCCTGGAAACATCCCACACAGGTGGAGGTGGACACCGACCACACCCTCACCTCTCCGGACATGCAGCCAGAGCACAGCATGGAGGACGACGGGGAGAAGGAGAGGCTGCGCACGGATCGCTGGTGACCACGCAGGGACTGAGGGGGGATTAAATCAGTTCACACTCGTTTAAGTTTATTCACAAAGGGACAATTCGAGGGACTTTTCTACGTCTTGGTTGGATTAGATAAATCATCCCTGCGTCGCCTACAGACCATCCACAATTTAAACTCAATTCAAAAATACTGCGCAATAGCAGTCTGTGTTGCTGCAACCTCTGACTGAAGACACCCTGCGGTTGTGTCGTATTCTAATGGAATCTCGTCGGCTAGCGATCTAACCTTGCTCATCATTATCGTTGATGTAAAAGATGCTTTAAACTTCCTTTTTCCCTCTTTAATCTTTGCTCTAGAACCACAGCATACAACCAGGGCGTTGTTTCAGCTTTTGTGTTGTTAACCAGCTGCTTCTAGTTTTAAACACATTGTTTCTATTGCATTAAATGTCCAAAGGGAAAGAAAATATCATTAATAAAAACGACAGGACATGAAAAACCAGAGAAAATAATTGTCGGAACTAAAGTAAGAGCGCTAATCCATCATGCTTCAACCCTAAGCAGCTCAAATCTGAATAAACTAAAATGCAGCAGCTCGTTTTTAACCTGGTGCTAAACAATGTGAATAGATATCTCCACGTCTGGCGTCTCTTAATTCACTTCCTGTTTGTCTTTTGGATACATCCCATTATTTTATTGTGTACCTTTAAATGTCAAAGGGCACCCCCCCTCAAATCTCTGATTTTCTAAACCCCCACAGTCAAGTAGGAGTGTTTCGGTCAATCAACCATTTTCTCTTAGATGTTCTTGGATCCAAGCTGAAGCTGAAAGCTGATCTGAATTTTCCAAAATGTCTTCTTAAACTTCGGAAAGACTTAAAGCAACACTATGTAACTTTTCGACCTCAATAAAATATTTTCACAACTTTAATGACTTACAGCTCGTTCAATGACGCCTCTGTCATGGCCCGAGGGAGTCCCTATCGCTTTAACCGGCACTAAGCAACTTAGAGGAGGGTGGCAGGAACCCTGTCACACAAAACAACTACAAATGTGCTGACTGCTGGGGGCCTAGGTTTAAATCCGGGCCTGGGCTACACCAAAAGCTTTCAGTGTGGGTCCTTTAGACTTCACGCTACTGCCTAATTTGTTAGTCGCTTTGGATAAAAGCGTCTGCTAAGCACATGAACAAACATACATTAACATTCATCCTTCAAACAGCCTCTGAAAACAGAAATGTACTTCAGTCCAACAGTGATCGCAGGGCCTCATGGGAAATGCAGTCTTCCTTCAAGCAAAACTACGACAGCACTGGTCGCCGACGTCGACCAAAACTGAACCTTCCTTTGTTGCTTTAACCTTTCCTGTACAAACCGCTGAGACCGTTAGACTTTTGAATCTTTCTTAAATATTAAAATCGCCTTTTTACTTGAAATTTGCATCTAGCATTCTCTATAATGACATTTTATGGATGATATTTGCATTTTGTTTTTACTTTTCTTTTTAAATATTTGCTCTTTTGTTTTACTTTGTTGAATTTTTAGGCTTTTCTGAGCTCATGTTGACTTTGACGGATTAAGCAGAAATCTAAAATATGACCGTTTTAGTCTGGAATCTCTTTTCTGATTCTTGAACAATAATTTTCTGTAGACTCATTTTTGTGCCGGACAGAAATGCAACTTATATAATTAAGCATGTTTTGTGCAAGATAAAAGCATAAATATTAGATCAGTAAAAAACATTTCAATTCATAACGTCCCCTTATACTGTCTGCTAATTATGCCAACTAAAGATCTAGTTTAACCATAAAAAGATAAAAAAACTACTTATTTGAAGTCCCACCATAAATACAACTTACAGTTTGTATTTTATTCTGCAGCCAGTTCCACACAATCACATTTCCATTCCAGCACCCCGCTGCCAGAAGGTGACCGGCGGGGTCAAAGGTCACACAGTTCAATGGGCTGGCACTAGACAGCGAGGCTACCTCGTTAGCTTTGGTGGACGACCAAACCTGAAAAACAGAAATGAATTAATTACGGTTAAAAAACAACAACATTAGTGACGGTCCTGGCACTTTTGGTGTGAACGCAGCATTAGGGACAAAAGAAATGACTTATGTAGGGATTATTCCTGTTTATATTAACTTCTTATGCTTATTCAAACTCGTATATACTTGGTTTGATATATGCGTTGCTTTAGACTGACAGTGCCAGGAGGACATCTGGTGTTCCTTTCTGAGGAACACCAGATGTGGAATATAGTATATATATGTCCAGGAGTATATGTCCAGGAGAAAGATACCATAGTGGGAAAATATAAATCTATGATGATCTGCTTGTACACTGTTATGTTTTATATTATATAAAGTAATTTAGGTGCTTTATACCATCTTCGTTGCTCCATCATATATTGGGGTAACCAGCTGCTACAGATTTAGAGGGTACTTCTGATAACGTGCCTTCAAGAGAGGTTTTATGATTTGGTTTCCGTTGCAGTGACCTCGCAACTGGCCAAAGGAAATTGTTATTAAAGCCTATAAATCAAAAGTTAAGGAGAAAATGATTTCACTTATCTATAAAAACCTAATAGATCTCAAAAACAATTCAACCCTACATATTAAAGCAACGTGGCAGAGAGAGAGGGCAATTTAACAGTAACAGAGGAGGAATGGGCAATGATGTGGAGATACCAATGGTCATATAATAAATCTCTACAATGGCAAGAATTTGGATGGAAAAATCTGCTAAGATTCATCATCACACCTGCTCAGAAATGCCACTATGATGGAAATCCTCCTGCATGTTGTAGAAAATGTAGAAATCAAAACGCAAACCGTCATCACGTCTTCTGGGACTGACCAATTATAAAAGATTACTGGACAGAGATAAATGGTGACTTACGAGATATTTTTAGGAAGAACATTCCTTTGGAGTTCAAGAGCGTGTATCTTGGGATAATTCCTCAAGAGGCTTTAAAAAGAAGCAAATATCTGATGACGGGAAAACGGCTATCACAAGACAAACCGACTTTAGATGACTGGATTGACATTATGTTTAACATGTATAAAATGGGAAAAATAACAGCCTCTCTCAATCACAAGACTCAACAGTTCTGTCAATGGTGGCAGATTTGGGTAGAATACATAAAATCCAAAAGATCAGATTTCATTTTTCTCCAACTGCCAACTTTGGTGAAAATTGACCTTTTTATGTGAAAGTTATCGCTGCTGGAAATTCATGGCGAATACGCCAACTTTGTGGCCTGGTCGCGCCTCTTTACCATTCTCAAAAACTCAAGAGTTTGATAACTTTTAATCACCAATGCCTTATGGGCATGGTGACCAAGTTTGAAGCTGATAGCTCAAAATGTCTAAGAGGAGTTCATTAAAGTTCGACATGTATGAAAATTGAAAAACGGACAAATTCGACCCTTTATCCCAAAATGGCGGATTTCTATGTTTTGCTTGCTTTCTACATTTCTAACTTTATTCGTTGTTTTTTTTGTTTTGTTTTTTTAAGTTTGTCTCTACTGCTTTCTTTCACACTCTTTTATTCCTTACCTTATAATCTTTCTCAATGAATGTAGCTGCATTTTTTGATTTGACTGTTATAAGGCAATGGTCTACTTGTGCACCTTCTTTCAAACGGAGTTGATTTTGTGATATAGATCCCTAAGACCATGTAAATTATACTTTCCTGAGAATCAATAAAGATAAAAGAAAAAAAAGAAACTGGCCAAAGGGTAGGGGAGGGTGGAAGGTATGGCTCTCAGACAGGATCTGGGAACAATGGAGGCTGGTTTTGGGGTTAGATTCTGACTCGCTCTCCACTCGGCCGAGTGTAAATAAAACAGTCTCATTATTAGTTTGCACTTAGAATATCTGTGGGGATTACAGATGTATTGTCCCAGAATAAGAGAACCTGATATCCTCAACTCATAACAAAAGAAAGAAGGGAAGGAAGGTAGGATGCAGGAAACCAGGTAAAGTCAGGAAAGGAAACAAAAACGAGAAGAAAAAAAATGGTTACGACATTTTTTGTTTCGTTTTAAATAACCATCCTTGATTTTTCCTGAAATGATTCATGCCTGCCAAAAATACTAAAACCCAGGTCCAACATATAATTCTTTTTTTTTTTTTTTACAGTTTTTCCCAACCTCTTCATCAAAAACCCATTCCCACTTTTAAATTTAGTAAGAAATTAGGCAGATGCTTACTAAATCATGATAAACCAATATTTTGACTGTTTCAAACAAACCAGATTGAGCTTCATTCAAACAAAGAGGGAAAACAAACAGGAAGATTAGACCAACTTTAAGAGTGAGATCAAGCGAAACGGTCACGAGGTGTTTCCTGTCCGGGGAGACGTCACTCGCCGTTATCGTGTTAGTGTGGCCGTCAATCAGGGCTGTCCTACAGTGGGAACAAATGAGACATAATTTAGGCAACTCAACACAATATTAAACGATAAAAACTGCAAGGATACGGTGAACTTTGAGTGCAAACAACATATAATTTTTTTTCCACGGCAATCCCGTTACAAAAAATTTATTTGTGCAACTTCCGGAGAACAACCAGGTTTAAAATGTGCATTTCATTTGTAAACTACGTCATCAAGCCAAGCCGCGCGACATAACTGTGCAGCAGAAAGAAGCCAGACGTGGTAAATCTGGACCTAAATAACGGCTGAAGCAAGCAGTGCCGAGTTTAGCTTCCTTTTTTCTCAGCTTCCTTCATCTTAAGATCGGCTCCCAGTACTCAACAACTTTAACGTCCATCCACAAACGGCAGCGTCCATTTTTACTAACTGTCTGATGGTCGCTTTTGTTTAATAGCAGCTTTCTAATGCTTAAAGCTATCTACACCGTCTGAAAGTGTTGAACAGACACACCTTTGGAGAGTTTTTGGACTTTTGTTTGCTTCCCTCTATTGATCTCTTGTAAAACGATGGATGAAACTGGGAAAGTTGTGTTATTTTATTTAGTGGAAGGAGCGATGGGCGGCCCTCGCAGCTCAGCGCCGCTCATGCCTTGCGACCGCCAATTCCTGTGGGATGTGGACCAGGGCTCCAAGGGAGTTTTTCGTAGGTCCTGACAAAACACACAATTGTGCCCAAATTTCATGGTTGTCAGTAAAAGCATGGGTTGGGGCTGATTTTTTAAAGATTTCTAGGGGGCGCTGTGGAGGCATTGTGCCACGTCCATCAATATTGGACCGCACACCTGTTGAGGGCTGGATTAGTATTGATCTGAGTGAGGTTGGTGCATCTGGGCTCCAAACTGTGGAATTTAGAGCCAAACGTATGCTAACGGCTTGAAGTCTGACTTGGCCACACCGCCACGGCCACGGTGTGCACCGAAAACCGTTGGTGGTTTAAAGCAAATTAGACCAACAGGTTATGTGTCTTTTCCCTCAAGATCATGTTGATTAGGTGAAGTGGACCAGAGATGTAGCTCTCCAAGTAAAAAAAGTGACTTCCTGTTATGAGTTGGCGGGGCATATATGACAACAGCATCCAACATGGATGACTCATACCAACTTTGATGAAAATTGACCTTTTTACGTGAAAGTTATAGCTGCTGGGTGAATACGCCAACTTTTAGACCTGGTCCCGCCCCTTTAACATTCTCAAAAACTAAAGATTTTGATAACCTTTAATCCCCAATGAATTATGGGCATGGTGACCAAGTTCGAAGCTGATAGCTCAAAATGTCTAGGAGGAGTTCCTTAAAGTTGTATGAAAATTGAAAAACGGCCAAATTAGACCCTTTGACACAAAATGGCGGACTTCCTGTTGGATTTAGGGCACACCTCCAAGTAACTTTTTTTCTTGTTTTAGGGGGATCTACATATGTACAGAGTTTCAGCTCTGTAGGACTTACGGGTTGGTCTATCTCACGTTAGGGGGCGCTGTAGATTGGTTTAGCCACGCCCCTTTTTGGTTGCATTAAAATACTGAAATTTGAGTTGGGGGACAAATTTGGGTGAAGTTTGGTGAGTTTTTGTATATGTTTAGGCCTTCAAATTAGCACAAGACGGAAGAATAATAAACCTAACAGATACAAAAGGCCTTCCCAGCGCTTAGCTGCTCGATTCTAAATAAAACAAGCTTTGGGCCGCATCTGGATTAACAAGATAATCCAGAATGTCTCAACAAGATAATCCAGAATGTCTCAAAGCCGACTGGACCAGCTGCAAAAGTTCTGATTTTTCAACTATGGCGTCAGACGCTTGATATTGAGGAAGACTCAACGCCCCTGGATCCAAACAGACCGGATGGTCAAGTCAACCTTTAGTTTTACCCTCACCTGCATCCGTTCTGGATGTCCCACAACTCCAGCTTCCCGTCGTAGGAGGTGGAAGCAAACTGTGCCTCGTTCAGGAAGACGCAGCTGGAGACGCCGTCGCAGCTGCTCACCAGCGACTTCACTTCCTGCTCAGAGGGAACGGAGGACATCCTTAAAGCTGGCGCTCACAAGGAGGGAGACAGACAATCAAATAATCTGATTATCAGGGTTAATTTCTGAATAAAAGTGTGAATACTTGGTTATGGGGTCCATCAATCTGTTGATAGGTGGGACACAAATGTATGTGGGGCGTAAACTGAAATTTTAGTCAACGCTTTCATGACAAAGCTTTTAGTCCCTGAAGGCTGAAATGCGGCTTGTCGGATTCAGTTTGCCACAATCAGAACGACGTGAGAAGTTTTAGTTCAATTAAAGCAACACTAAAAAAAGTGTCCGTTTTGATCGATTTTAGCAGCCAGTGAGGACAAAAGCGGTCAAAAGAAAAAAAGTTAAATATTAATTAATTTTCACTGAATCTCATTCACATTCCCAAACTAGGGAGATTAAAATCAAATGACCAAATCTAAATCTTAGGTCTGCGGGAAGTCCTTGAATCTTATCTGAAATTAAGTGTAAGTTAATTTATTATCTCTGCCGTTTATCTCTCACTCTATTTTCGGTGGTAGTTTGGTAAAATAGTGATAAAATATAGAAAAAATGAAAATATTTAAAATGGTCAGGTATAACAAAAATAACTATTTAATCTGTTAAATATTATTTTCTTTTTAAAAACATTTTTGTGCAAAAAATAAATTAAAAAAACCCAAAATTTAAACTTTAAGTGGTTTCAGTTTTGGTTTATTTTGGCGGCCCAGTGTGGACAAAAGGGGTAGTGTTTTAGCCTGAAGGAAGACTTCATTTCCCATGAGCACCAGCGCATAGCTTGGTAAAATCCTGATCTCCTGGTACATTTCTGTTTCCAGTTACTGTGTGAAGGACGAATAAATTAGGCAGTAGTTAATGTTGAAGATAAGAAACAGGGAAAGTGTATTTGTATTTGTAGTCGTTTTGTGCGGCAGGGAACCTGCCACCCTCCTCAAAGATTCTTACTGGCGAGTTAAAGTTATACTGACCCCATCGGGCCATGACAGAGGCGTCATCCAACCAGCTGTAAGTCGACGTATGATCACAAAAGTTGTGAAAATATTTCATGAAGGTTACAGATCACACCTGTCCAGTCTGTGCGTGGACAATGTGGAGGGTTCCCTGTGCGGTGGCGACCACTATCACGCGTTCATCCGGACTCACAGCCACACAGGTGGGTTCGGAGGAGAAGGTCGTCAGCAGGTCACTGAGGTCAAACCCAAACACAGACTTTAAACACAACTCGAAGTGAAACGTGTGGGTTTTGAGTCCGACGGCCTTGAAAGTTTTTACCTCATCTCCTGAGCAACGCCTTCGCTGCCATTCAGGCACTCGATCACGCGGACTCCTCCCCTTCCCGTCAGGCCCGCCGCCCACACGTGAGCCGATGTTTCCGGGGGCTCGTTAAGCGCCTGCTGGATAAACAGCGCCGGCCACGACGACAGCGTGGAGGCGTGGCGCTTCAGGAAGCCGAGGCATTCGTCCACAGCCGCCTCCAGGTCAGCTGCTGAAAAAGGGACGGAGTTATTTGCGAACCAGATGTTTTATCCCATGGACGTGTTTTTCTCAAAAGGACCTACACTGCGCTTTAGTGGTGGACTCTTTATCTAATAAAGAAAGAAACATCTTATTTATAACCTAATAAAAACAAATCTCTGCACCACACTTTTATATATTTTTAGCAGCCTTTCCACTTCAAAAACAACTTTAAAGACAAGAATCAAGAATCAGTTTAGTTATAAAGCGGAAATTTACAACAGGTGTCGTCTCAAGGCACTTTACAAGAAAATCAATTAAAATCTTTATGTGTCAAAAGAAGAATCTTTAAATCTACTCGAAGTTTGACAGCGAGCCAATCCACAGTATCACCTCACACCGTCACTGACTCGATATAATATTAGAAAATCACACGTACTTTTTCACTTTTAAACAGCGGAATGCTAGAAAAAAAAACAAAAAGGGAACAACAACTAAAAGCCAATGGGTTACATAAAGCGTTAAACAGCCAAACTTACAATGTCCATGCCCAGTTTGCTCTTCTGTAGCATTATACTTCTGCCTTTTCATTATAAGTTTGAAATATCCCACGTACCTGAACTCATCACTAGTTTTATCGAGTGAGACCAGAAGTTGAGAGATTATATTTAATAGAATTTCTTCTGTTTGCAGTTTATATGAGGGAGCTTAAACAGTGTATGGAGAAGATCTTACCTCCTTTTTGCTTTTGAGACATTTTACGTAGGAATGCTAAGATTGCAGGGAAAAAAGAAGAATGATGCCGTTAGCAGCGAAATGGGGAATTACCAGAAAATGGTCGAAGGTTGAAACTCCAACAAAAGACAGTTGGTTTTGACGCGACGCAAATCATCCAATCGTGAAATGATTGGATGATGTTTATTGACCCTTTAAGAGCTGGTTTAGTGTTAATTATAATGGTAGAGGCACTCCATGTTAGTTTTAGCAACCAACTTGTTGTTTTTTTAAATATATATACGAG
Source organism: Orestias chungarensis (assembly GCA_032876305.1). Classification (NCBI taxonomy): domain Eukaryota; kingdom Metazoa; phylum Chordata; class Actinopteri; order Cyprinodontiformes; family Cyprinodontidae; genus Orestias; species Orestias chungarensis. The sequence goes on along the minus strand of JAVLVB010000550.1, from coordinate 274,568 downwards.
GTAAAAAAAATAAATAAAAAAGCTTTGATACAAGAGAAGATGTGAGGCTAAATGTCTTGGATCATCAATAAAACGTAAAATGTAAAATAAAAATGTAGAAAATGCCAGAATAAAAGTTTTAATGACTTTATTATGTAGTTCAAGTACAGATAATATTTCTTTTATAGTGCATGTCCAGACGTTGCAGCTCGGATTAATGCTCTATCCTTATCTACGTTAACTAAGATCCACAAGTATTACAATTATTTAAACAAAATTGTTACGTTTTGATGCCTTACAGGGTGTTTGTATGTTATATTCCTGATGACGAGGTTTCCCCTCAGCAGAAATGTCCGGCTACGCTGCAAATGTATTCTGTGCTAACTCGTAAGCCCCCGCCGCCGCCGTTGTGGCTCCTAGCTGATACAGGCCGGCATCATCGTATGGTTTGTTTGTTTTTTCCACTGTGATAAATTTCTATTCTTTGTAAGATTTGTTAAACTCGTTATTGATAAATAAATAAAATTAATGTTTAAAACCTGGCTGAATTGTTATTTTCTGTACTTTTTTGCCACCGTTTGTCACATTAGAAAACGAAGTTGGAAGATCAACTAATGTTAATTAGCTCAATTGACAACATGACTGGGCATAAAAAAAAAGCTTCTCAGAGTGTCAGTGTCTCTCTGAAGCCAAGATGGTAAGAGGATCACCAATTCCGCCATTGTTGCGCAGAAAGATAGTGCAGCAATACCAGAATGATGTTACTCCACAACCTCAGACGTTTGCCCTGGGCCAGGGGTATTTTAAAATGGAGTCTGGCAAAATGGAGACTGTTCTGTGGTCAGATGAGTCACGATTTGAAGTTTATGGAACACTGGGACGCCACGTCAACCGGACCAGAGAGGACAAGGATAACCCAAGTTGTTATCAACGCTCCGTTCAGACGCATCACTGATGGTACGGGGTTGCATGAGTGCTTGTGGCATGGGTAGCTTGCATGTCGGAAAAGGCTCCATTAATGCAGAGAACTATGTTCAGGTTCTAGAACAACATAAGCTCCCAACTAGACGTCATCTCTTTCAGGGAAAACCCTGCATTATTCAACAAGATAATGCCAGACTACATTCTGCAGCAATCAAAACATCATGGCTACGTAGGAGAAGGATCCCGGTACTGGAACGGCCAGCCTGCAGTCCAGATCTTTCACCTAGAGAGAACATTTGGCACTTCATAAAGAGGAAGGTGCAACAAAGAAGGGCCAAGACGATTGAACAGTTAGAGGCCTGTATTAGAGATGAATGGGATAGTAATCTTATGTATAAACTTGAGAAACTGGTCTCCTCTGTCCCCAGACGTCTGTTGAGTGTTGTAAGAAGAAGGGGGGATGCCACACATTGGTAACAAATGGCCATGTCCCAACATTTTGGGGATTTGTTGAAGCCATGAAAGTTTGAAACAACATATCTTTCCCTTAAAATGATACAGTTTAAACTTTTAATCTGTGATTTGTGTTCTATTCTGAATAAAATATTAGAGGTTGGCACCTCCACATCATTGCATTCAGTTTTTATTCACAATTTGTTTAGCGTCCCAACTTTTTTGGACTCCGGTTTGTACTTTTATTGTTATGAAAAGATACGATATAATGATGCAATAAAACGATACGTCTGGTATTAATATCGAATCAGGAAAACCCTACCAGATTTTTTGTAACCGCTATTTTCGTTGCATGCTTACCATACATGTCGTATGTCTGCAGAAGGTGGTGAAGGAGGCCGTGGCTGACCGCGGCACGAAGGAAATAATAGTTGGAGAGCAGGAAATGGAGAGCTGTCCGCTGTCCACTCTGAATCTAAAACGAACAAAAGCCAGCGAGGATTTACTCCCACGCTGCGTTTCATCTCGAGGCACAGTTATTTTTCTTATCAGGAACTATCCTGGGATAATTTCAAACACAAATGAGTCTGAAGTAGCTTTGAGAAACGTGCAAACCAAGGTCGAAGGCAGATGCATGACTGAGCCGGCCTCGGAGTGAAGGAAGGTATCTTTGCCCTCAGGGTCGGCCGTCACCCACAGACGACCTGTTCAATCAGGAAGATCACAGCCTCAGAACAAAATCACCGCCATCCGTAAATTAACAAACGACGGCGGTCGACTCACCTGCCAACACCAGGTGCGCTTTGGTTCTGTCGCTTTCCGTCGGGAGGAGAAAGTCCAGGAAGCCTCTCTTCACCTCTGGGTTGCTAAGGGCCAACATGTCGTCGGTGTTTCGGCAATGAGACGGCGCGGTGACACTGCAGGAACAGATCCGGACGGACTCAATGGTGCAACCTCAGAAAGTCACAATGACATGGTCAGTCTTCAGTGAAGGACTCAAAAAAAAAACGTGAGCTTTATAGAATAATGATGAAATGAGATCTTGTGGGCTAAAAATCCTTGATTCTGTGGTGAATTCTGCGACATTCGTCCTGTTCTCTGCCATTAAAAATGCGGGAAAGTGCGAAAATATGTGGAAAAGTGCAAAACACCCGGGAATAGTTGTTTCCAAATGTAGGAGAATAAACCTGCTTCTCCCACATCTAGTAAGCAGCAAACATGACATAACATAGCAGCATAGCTGAGCCAGTTATTTAGTCCCGTTATGCTAACTTAGAGTCTTGGACCATTTAAGGTCATCTATAACGTAGTATGAGCTAAATATGAACATTGCTTAGTTCTGAAATCCAGAATC
>JAVLVB010000550.1:231645-257571 GCA_032876305.1 Orestias chungarensis | reverse complement strand
GGGGGGGGGGGGGGGGGGGGGGTGCAGAATGAAAATGAAACAGACATTAAGAGAAAAATATGAGAAAAGTGTTCAAAGCAACCATGGGACAACGACTTTACACCATTTGGTGCAAAATAACAATTCTGCCCTAATTATATCTGCGGTCAATAGGTGGCAGTTGTAAAATACCATCAAAACTTAATGCTGGGATCTACTGGTGGAGCAGTAGAAGAAGAAATCAGCCAATTGTTAGCCCTGCTTTGCTAGCGCATGACTCGCGCAAGTGTTCAGGCGACACGATCACATTTGCCCTGAGCAAGATGGCGGAACACGGAAATAGTAAAAAAATACTTTTTTAAGTGAATATGAGACATAAAGAGTTGAAGCGGAAGAGGCAGCGTGATAAATTAACCGATAGCTAATAAGAAAATAATATTAACATTAATGTTAAATGAATTGAGTCAATATTAATTTAGTGTTGCAGGTGTGTGCACAGTCTCACTACTTTTCGTCTGTAATTATTTTGTCATTTTGTGTCTCTTCTGCAGAAAAAGCAAGCAACAATAAATAACAACAATGAACGAATATACATGTGGAACAAGACGCTCACCCTCAGCAATGTCTACCACTTACCAACTCTGTTGTAAACATGGTAGAGACAAAAGTTCATATTACTAGTAACAATAATATCCAACTAACTCAGCCTCCTACTGAACATTCAGAATTAAGATCAAATTAAATAGGAATTTAAATGTAGAGCATAATAAGGGATGAGATTTTTGTTAATATGCTGTAAACTCAATAGGTTTTATGCTATTGTACCTCATTTTTGTATAATAAGTTGCAGTGCACGGCACAATTCTCTTGTGTTTTCCTTTTTCATAATGAATTGATTTTTTTTTCTTTTAATTGCTTATATAGGAAAATAAAGCCTAAGCCCCACCTCTTCAAAGAGCTTCTCCTATCCCAACTCTTACCCAGACCTCTATACCACCTCTACTACTCTCTCTGTACTTCCCTCTATCTCTTCACTGTCACCACTGACTCTGACTAGAGATTTACCTCTAGATAGTTTATGGTCAGATTGATCATAACTGTAACATTACGTCTACTGTGTAAGTCGCTTTGTTTAGAAACATCTGCTAAAAGCATAAACATAAATTGTGAAAAGCTAAACCAGCGATTTGCCTCATCAGCTTTCGCATCTTCCATCCGTCCTCACCTCAGGATCTGGTCGCTGAATCCGTAGAGGACCACACAGTTCCTGTTGTTAGAGTCGTCATGGCTTCCGGCGGTTCTGAACAGAAGAGGATGAGTCAGAGACGTTCCCAAAAGCTACAAGAGATAGAGAAATGTGGAACAAGCGTACTTGTCATCCAAGAAGATGTGGACACTTAGAGCCTTTTTGTTGGTGGCTTGATAGTTATTGATGGCCCATTTGGCGTCATTGTCGTACCAATTTTGTGCAATTGTAATGATGTTGTCCACCTGAGAGGAAGAAATGTTAGTTATTCAGACACAATGATGAGAAAACCTCCACTAATGCACGAAAAGAAGAGCAAATGTTTCCCTTTGTGTTTTAGCCTTTTTAGTTAATTTATAAAACATTTAGCCCCTTAAATAATGAAAATACAGAAGCTATGTTTGGACCAGAACCATCTAAAAAAAGAAGAAGAAGAAGAAGAAGAAACTGCATCAAATTGGCAAATATTCTCTCCAGGACAGACGCTTAAAAACTAGTCCATGCATTTGTTACTTCAAGGCTGGACTATTGTAACTCTTTATTAGCAGGAAGTACAAAAAATGCAGTTAAAAGTCTTCAGTTGGTCCGAAATGCTGCAGCAAGAGTTCTGATGAAACTTAAAAAGAGAGATCTTATCTCCCCTATTTTATTTTCCCTTCATTGGCTCCCTGTCAAACTTAGAATAGATTTTAAGATTCTTCTTTTGACATATATAGCCCGTACTAATCAAGCCCCATCATACATCAGAGATCTGATTCGTCCAGAGCACCTCCCTCTCAGACTGCAGGTTTACTGCTGGTTGCTAGAATCTCTAAAAGCACAATGGGAGGCAGATCTTTCAGTTATCAGGCTCCTCTCCTGTGGAACCAGCTTCCAGCTTTAGTCCGTGAGGCAGACACCCTGTCTAGTTTCAAATCTAGGCTTAAAACCTTCCTGTTTGGTTTATAGTTAGATAGGTAGGTAGAGAAGACAGCCGGTTGGGGAGGAACAGACGGTTCTCCTTTGCTCTACCTTCTTCATGTCTCACTCTAGAGGTTTAAGTTATTTAAGTTTTTCTATAGTTATGCTGCTATAGGCTTAGACTGCTGGAGGACAATCTGACCACTTCTCTCTCTGCTACTTTCTTCCTTTGTCTAATCTACTTAGTTACCCTTATTTCAATCTTGTTAACCTTTTGTTTTCTCTTAGTGTTCTTCTCTCCATAGTAGCCACACCTGGGCTGGTTCTGTTAGCTGAGACAGCTTCTTGGAGGAGAACATGGGCTGAGATGCTGCCAGTGACGCTCTACAACTGCTGCTTATAACATAACTTGAGTTTTACACACAAATTACATCGACATCAGTTCCTCTGCTTTTGTGGAACATAGCTTCTTTCTAACTAGTTTGGTATTCAGTCCCTCCAGAAAATCGTGATTCTGCAATCTCAGAAAATCCCGCAAAAATCAAGGAAAGGGTGTACAATATGGGGGGGGGGGGGTGCATAATTTTTAAAAAGCCGCATATTCACCACATAAATAGTATCTAAGCGCAGAAATAGCAAAATTATGTATATTCGCCTTATTTGACTGATCCCACATTTTTTCTCAGAAATTTGAAATAATTGATTATTTTCTTAATATTTTCTGACACTATCCCCCACCAGCCAAAAGTGAACAATCCGGCGCGTCGCAAATGGACGTCATCACCTCCGTCCGCCACCATAACAAACACATTTATGGTCCCAGCAGCGGCGGCACGTCAGCGCGTCGGCCATATTGGATGAGTCAGATCTGCCCCGTAAACTAATAAAAGCAAATGGACTGAAGTTGATCCAGCGCATTACTACAGGGAGCTTTAAGTTAGTTACAACTGGCTTTGTTCTTAGACATATTCTGGATTTCAATGTTCATATTTTGTATTGTCTACTCTGCTCATACTACGTTATAGATTACCTTAAATGGTCCAAGATTCTAAGTTAGCATAACAGGACTAAATATGATTCTTTATTCTTCCTACATTTGTGAACGATTCCCATGTTGGTTTTTCACACTTTTCTACATATTTTCACACTTTTATTGCAGAAAACAGGACGAAATGCCACAGAATTCACCGTATAATGAAATAAAATTGTTCCAGCTGGTGCTTGGTGTCCAAACCCAGAGAGAATATTGATCCAAAACAAGTAACGTTTCTGCCAGAGATGATTAAAGAGAGCCACTTTAACATGCTGCCAGCTTGAGGGCCATCATTCCCGAATACATAAGTGTGATTTGTTGCTTTCTTTCATTCTTTTCCTTGATGTTTAGTAAAGAACTTTGAATCACCTCGTTTAAGAAAGGTAATGTATATCCATAAAAAATGAAATAAAACTCCAACATGCATGCACCTTCCTGTTGAAGCACCGTTAACATGGCAGGGTACAACTTACCTTGTTTTTCTTGGAAAACAGCCGGTAGTAAAAGCTGGTGTCCTGTTCCCCGGAATTGGTGGTTGGGTCCTACAAGAGAAGAGTCGAAGCAACAACGTCTTTACGTGCAACAGCCCAGATGAACTGAAGACGAGGATTTTTTCAGCTTTTTTTTCTGTTAAATCGGGGCCTCAGTTTCCTCCTGACCGATTTTTTCACTGTAGCGGTAAAAATCCCAAAGATGTTTTGGTTTTTGGTGCAAACATTTTTGTACGCCCAAGTTAAAATAGATTAAAAAGGTACAAGTTCAATTGGTGGATTTTTCCGCTTAAAAACAATAAATAAATAAATAAATCCTCTTAAGCTTTAAACCTAGTTGGAAATGTAGTTTTATTTTAGGTTTCGCGACATACAGAGTTGCCAAAGAAGATAAAAAAATAACCCGACCTCCATTTCCTTGACCAGACTGCGGACGTTTTCCAGAAGGATGTCGGAACGCAGCTCGACCTCGTTGACGTTGCCATAACGGGTCGTGAAGAGCCGGCAATCTTCGGACCTGCTCTTGATCATTAGCGCCAGCAGAGCCGCCACCTCCTTCGTCTGCAACAGTTCACAGAACGTCAACGGGACTCGCCTTACTGGGAGCTTCGGCCTAATCCAGACGTAATCGGTCACGTTTTTCGCAGAACCAGGAGGAACTCACGGTGGGTGTGAGAGGGTTGTGCTCCCCGTCGTTTACCGCGCGGCTCCTCTCGCCATCCTCCTCCTCCTTGTTCTCGTCGTCTTGCCGCTCCGGATCCTGAGGGACGCAGAAGTCCTGCTTCCTGCTCCAGGACTCGTCGTTCAACATGGTGGCGGAGACGAAGATGACGGTTCTGCCGGGCAGCGGGGGAACGTTGTAGTTGCTGGAGATCTGGACCGCCGTCTCCAGAGCTCTGCGGTAGCGGTCCAGCAGCTCCACGCTGTAAAGCCTCTGCCTTTAAAACACAGATCAGACGGTTGGTCTGGAAAGCCTTTAAGAATACTCAAATCTGTTTACCATATTCTTTTTAACATATTGTCTCCAGGCACAAGGTAATTCAATTTATTCTAACAATATTCCAGCTGATTGTAATCAAGCAACTGAAAATCAGCCAAAACACTGAATTCATTTTAAATAACCCATTTGTTTAAAGTCTATCTAACCATCTATCTAGCTTAATTAGCGTTTTTTTTCGATAAGGCGAACATAGAAGCCTTTAATTTCCTCAAAAGTACGCCTCGCCCCTTATGTGTGAGTTACAAAATCTATAAAAATGTTGTGCGACTTTTTTTAAGTGCTCAGACAGTTTCTATGTCGTGATTTTTGTGCCACCAAGTTGAGCGCAGTGATACTCATTTAAGAGCTCAGATCTATGTTAAAGAACAATCATTTTAAGCGTGTGCGCACAAATCTGACACACAATCGTGCAAAGCGTTTTCATCCTATCAAAGCATGCTGCCAGCAACGCTCTACAACTGCTGCTATAAACTCTCTTTTTTTTCAGTTTCCTCTGCATCTATTTTAGTTTTCTGTCTCTTCAAACCCCCAGTCGGTCATGGCAGATGGCTGGTTGTACTGATCCATGTTCTGCTGGAGGTTTCTTCCTGTTAAAGGGGAGTTTTTCCTCTCCACTGTCGCCACATGCATGCTCAGTATGAGGGATTGCTGTAAAGTCAACGACAACACAAGCCATTGTTTCTGCCTGCTGATTCCAGAGGAGTGAATGCTGGAAGTCAATGACTCCATTCAATCTGCTGGGGTTCCTTAGATTGGAAACTGATTTGTTTATGATGCATCTAGGATTTTTATTGATTTTCTTGTAAAGTGCCTTGAGACGAAATTAAATAAATTAAATAAATTAAATAAATTGGGGCTTTATAAATAAACTGATGTTTGATACTTCGTGATGTCTTGCAAATGCTACGTTCAGTTCAGGACAACTTTAAAAGGACAGTCACAAGCGAGCGCCTTGTCAGAGCAGTTCTGCACGAGCTAGTGGGAGATTTGAGCGCTCACACTTAAAATAATAGTTCCTTCAGCAGATCTGAGCTCTTAAACGCGCATCACTGTGCCCTCAACCAGGTGGTACAAAAATTATGCAATATAAGTAAAGTTGTGAGCAGCATCTTTTAGCATGCTTCTTAAAATCCGGTGCGCCTTGTAGTACAGAAAATACGGTAAGTGCTGATTGTTCTCGAATATTTAGATGAAAACATAAAATACTTCCAAATTATATTTTTAGTCATGGAACGTGTCTTGCTTTTGAAATGTGCTAAACAAAATAAATCCAGCAAAAATAAAGTTGATTGATTCTAACAGTATTAGCTTTAATGTCTGAGTGGAGCCAAAAGCAATAATAATACTAAAGTTTAGCCAAGAATCTCACCTGGCGTTTATGAACTGGGCCTTCTTGTTTTTGTACATCCGATAGATAAACGGCACGGTGAGCGTCAGCTTCATCCTCGGCTTGGCTAATGTGCACCAAGAAACCTGGCTGCAGCGCTTACTCTTGGGGACCTTCTTCAGGATGCTCACCAGGATCTCTTTGGAAGATGGGATCGCTTTCTGGGTGGCAGAGGCTTAAAAGGAGGCAGTTGGTTCTCAAACATGGGGCTAAGATCGTTTTTGTTTTTAACAATTCAACGAATATATAAGCAGGAAAATAAATAAAAACACTACAAAAAGCCAGTGGATGCACATAAGTACCGAAATTAACCATTTACGCACCTTTTGATTACTTGTAAACGTTCAGTTCTCTTTGGAAGGATCCACTATAGTTTACATTTTTAAAACAAATCAGAAATGTCTTGTTTAATGTCCTTTTTTAGGTGATCAGAAGGAGTTTCTGTCAAATTTATTTCTGGATTCTGGTTCAGCTTCATGTTTCCTTTGGCAGCGATAATGAATAAGTCACCCGTTTGGTTTGTTATGGTAAAAAAAAACGTCAACTGAACATGGAGGACATCTAAAACGTCACCAGACGACTGAGCCACGCTACTTCAACCTAACACAACAACTAAACCTGAAGATAAACTTTATAAATATGCCTTAAAAGGTCCACCTTCTTGTTAATGTAAAGACATTAACAGTTTTGTGTAAACTTGTTTTATTTCTGCAATATCAGGCCTAAAACTGGCTTACCGCTGCTCTCTATTGGTCGGGCTGTTATTTTTTTCAACCCATCTCCTGTCAGATACGTTTGTGCAAAGAAGAACCTTCTTAACTTTCGGTTAAATTTGTGCAAACGTCTAAAATACATTAGATTACATCGCAGAACTTGATTTTAAGTGACAGCCATTACTTGGTGTTTTTAAACAATATGATTCTAGCTCGTAAAACACAGCAGAACAAAATTCATTTTAGACATTTAAGACTTATGTACACCAAACAAAGACAAAATCTAACAGTGTCTTACTGTCTAATTTATACCGCAAACAAATAAGGAGTAACTTCTCAGCATTGTTGGAAGTTTGTAATTCTGGTAAAATAAAACATACGAGTTCTATTGGCAAATCTTTTAATTCGTTTTTTGTATTATTCAACTTATTTTAAGCTAAGGTAGTACCCAATATAAATAATCAAGCATTACTGATTCGAAACAAGCTCCTATATCTTGCTGAAAGTTATTTGTGAGTTCCTTGACTCGTTTTAAGAGTACAAGGATGTTTGCACCAAAAACTAGACAAAAGCACAAAACTTAATGTAGCGCAGGTAGCATTGAAAAAAAAAACTACAGATCCCACAATGCACCAGTTCAGGCATCCAGATTTGATAAAACGACATAAAAACAAAGAAAATTGAAAGATTTGTTGAAGATTTTTTAATGCAGATTTATTTTTATATTTCCAGCTTTTGTTGAGCAGCATGTTCATATTTTTAATTTGTATAATTTTGACAGGATATATTTTTATTGAGAGCAAAAAAATTTTTGGGGGATAACCTAGTAAGTTTATTCTTTATTTTTAAATTTTTTTATATAATATCAAAAAAGAGTGACGACAATTTAATGTTTGTTCTTTTAACATTTACTTTTGTTTCTAACTTGTATAATTTAGGTTGGATATATTTTTTACATTGTAAGTTTTTTAAGGTTTAAATTGATTTTCCAGAATAAAAGTCCTGCTTTTTATTCATATTTATGTAAAAAAAAAAGTTTTAAAGTTTTAGTGTATCCAATAAATGTTTATTCTGTTTGGCTCCCGATCTTAAGTGTTTCTTTGGATTTTGGTCCCCTTTGTAGTTTGACACCCCTGCTCTAGTAGACGGTTAATCTGGACTAATCTGTAGACTCTCTTCCAAACTTTACCTTTTTTTCCAGTTAACCTATCTGACCACTGTTTTTTTATGTTAAAATCTACAACATCTACAACCCAGTTGGCGTTAAAATCCCTGAAAGTTAATTATCCAGTAGAAGGCTCGTAACCCTTCGATTGAATAAACGGGGGTGACGGCTATTTATAATGCTTACCTAAAGCACGAAGCTCCATGACGACTTTGTACGCAGCGAGGAACCGGAAAGGAAACTGCCGACTCTGAACGACCGATTTCTGTGAGAACATGCAGAGATCAAACCTTTAGAGAACAAAACCAGAGACCCCAAAGCAGGTTTTCTGACTCACAGACAAGATTAAAAAAGTAAACATCGATGGAGTCGTACCTGATTGGTCAGCCGGCTGAGGATCTTTTTGTGATGAGCCTCGCTGATTCCTCTGGTGATCATGTTCCTCAGGTTCCTCAACATGGCCATGAATGGAAGAGATCTGCTGTCTGAGCAGGAGAACGGTCACAGATTTAACCCGTTTAACAATGACTGGCAACTAGTTTAATCTTTAGAGTAAATTATTTATACTCCAAGTCAAATCGTTATCGTTACAGTAGGGTCACCTCAGACTTCTTTACTTGCTGCCGTCACTGCTGGAGGTAAACGTCAGGATCAGACTCGTTTAAGTAAATTATTAAAATACCGACACCTCAGCATTTAGTAAAAGATAAAAAAAACAATAAAAAAGTATTAAAGAAATCTTTAAAATGGTCATAATATAGCAGCCACATCCAATATAATCAAAAACTTATAAAATTATTATATTTTGAGAATTTTATTTTTTATGTGCAAGATAAATATTTCATTTTTAATGACAAGTAAAGTTTTGTTCGTAGTATTATTTTCTTTTTTAAGTATTTTTTATTAATTATTATTCATTTCAATTTCTTTAATTTATTTATTTTAAATACTTTTATTTTTAATATATACATTATTATTTTAAGTATTTTTATTTTCTATTATTAATTTTATTTTTTACATCATTTAATTTAAATAAATAATTACTTTTATTCCTTTATTTTTAATGATTTTTTTAAATTTTACATTATTTATCCATTAGAAATAAAGTATTATTGTTATTTTCATTTAAATCATTATTTTTATTTCTATTATTATTTTTTTTACCCTTTTTTTGATTTAAATAAGACTATTTATTTATTTTGATTACATCTTTAATATAAAGTATTTTTGATTGATTAAAAAGTAAACCTAAACAGGAATTATTATTATTATTGTTATAAAGTTATTTTTATTTGTTTGTTTTTCATTTATTTAAAAACACCAGTGTGATACTTTAGTATACATTTGCTTGCTTTGTTGGTATATGTCTATTTTTGAGTTACAACCCCCCCCCCCGGAGAAAACTCAACCAGCCGCTGCTTATAACCTTTATATTTTGGTATAATAAGTCATTATTATCACTTTATTTTGCTTTATGGAAACTTCAGAATGTAAATATTGTATTTCCGACTGCTCTACATTTCTAGGAAGCTTTTAATTCATCACTCGTTCCTCTCGGGTTTCAACATACATTTTTATTTGGTTTCTGTTTCATTACAACAGATTGATAATGAATCCTGTAGAGTTTGACTGAACTTTCCCTTGAAGCCAAGTAAGGTGAGTGATTGAATCCACCACGGTCCTAGCATCAAACCGACGTCTCACCTATGAGCTTCTCCCAGGTGGCGGCGTTGTTGCCCTCCAGGCTGAGCAGCCGCTCCCACGTCTGCGGCTCCTTGAGCTTCATTCGCTGCCCGGCTCGGTCCGGGTCCCACACACCCTGGATCCCGCTGTACGTGAACGACTTCACGTCCCTGGGGTACCTGACAGAAAACAAAACAAAAACTTTTAAAGGAGCACAGTGTTAAATAAAAGGCTTGTTCCATTTATAGGTTTTTACTTATTTGGACATAATTAAAAAGAAAAAAGTGTTTAGTAGTTTGATAGTTATGTGATTAGAGTGGGGGTGAGCAGTGGGGTTAAATCACGCCGATAAAACCTTCCCTTCTATTTGCACCTTGGCGTTAACATGCGCATCACTGTTGACTTTTCCTTTAAGCTAAACTACAAACACTTACTTTCTTCCCAGAATCGCCATGACCAGCTCAGCGGGTTCCTTGATGTGAAGCTTCTTGATCAACTTCTTTATATTGAACTCGCTCTGCCTCTTATCCACGAGCGGCCTGTCGCCGTCCGACTGGAACTTAGCACAGAAGAACGAGTGTTAGCTTTTCGACAGGTTCTATATCTAGACAGACAGACAGACAGATAGATACAGAATTCAACTATTAAAGCAACACTAAGGAAGTCTCAGTGTTGGTTGATTTTGGCACCCCAGTGTGGACAAAAGCGGTAGTGTTTTAGCCTGAAGGAAGACTACATTTCCCATGAGCACCAGCGCATAGCTTGGTAAAATCCTGATCTCCTGGTCATCTGCAGTTGGATTGAAGTACATTTCTGTTTCCAGTGTCTGTGTGAAGGATGAATAGTGATGAGGTGATGAATCTAATTGTGGTGAAACAATGTCAGATGATGATGTTGAAGATAAGAAACGGGGGAAGTGACGTATGCAGTAAAGCAGTCATCACACTTGTAGTTGTTTAGTGTGGAAGGCAGGGTTCCTGCCACCCTCCTCAAAGTTTCTTAGGGCCGAGTTAAAGCGAGACGGACCCCCTCGGGCCGCGACATTCAACGATCTCCAAGTCGACGTGAGATCATTTGATGAAGGTTGAAAAGTTACTCAGTGTTGCTTTAAGGTCAAAGGTTTTTGTAAACGGGTGATCAAAGAAATCTAAAGTTTTGTCTTACGAAGTTCTTCAGCAACTCTGGATGAGAGTTGAGATGCTTGGACCATCGCAGGAGGTCTGAACTCTGTGGTTTCTGAAAATTGCAGAACAAAACCGCGTTAGCAGAAGCGTTCAGAGGAAAGCCTGTTATTATTTAAGGACAGCTGTGTTGAAAATCATAGCTTCTACTGAGCCCCCCAGCAAATCCTTAGGTTACTTTTCTAGCCAGCAAAAACTTCATCTATTTTAATACCAGCAGTTTCTGTTCCTAATCCAAGTCAGATTTCATACCTTTCCTTTCGCCTTCTTGCGGTTGTGTTTGCAGCGCTGTTTGCGCGTGTTGTACTTGGCCAGCTGGTACTCGTTGAACTGCTTGAACTTGTCCACCATCCCCTTCTTCAGACACGTCGGGAGATTTTGGCCAAAGCACTGGAAGAAAATGGTGGCGTTTGTTGTTTTGTTTAACAGATGAACATTTAAAAATGGAGACCGGAGAAGTTATGATTACCGTGGCGTAGATTCTGACCACCTCCAGCCAGTCGGAGGGAAGCTGCACGGCGGCGCAGAAATACCTGCGGACGTGAGGCTTGGTGGGGGTCAGATTGGCCGCCAGAGCCAGCAGAAAGTTAGCGGTGATCCTGATGTTTAGTTCTTGTCTGGTGTAAACAGCAACCTGGATGGGAAACAGAGAATAACGAAGCCCAAATTTCTTACCACGACACGTTTGCAGTTTATCTATTTTTCTGAGTTAAAGCCTTTCCTTCTAGATGGTTAATAAGTAGTTTATAGATATATAATTAATATACAAATTCTTTTTGAAAACAGGTTTTTAATCTGCATTAAGTGACTCAAATTGATAAATTTCATCTAAAGTTGTTTTGCTTACCAGTTCAGAGTAATTTACTACCTCATATGCACAATGAGCATTTGTCAACTTATTGTTGTACCATCTAATATTCTACGTTTTTATTGCATTATAATTAAAAAACTATCAAAGGGAGCCTTATTTTAAAGTGTAAAACATTATTTATTACTGACATTTACAAACGCCCTAATTGAGACTTGTTATAATGTGTCAAACAAGTCACTAATAAACATTTTGCTATTATTTTTGGTTGATATCTGACTGATTTTAATATTGGTAATCATAATATATTTCATCCAGAAGATTATCCAAGTCAGTACCTAATTAAAATTATTAGTATTTATTATGTCAAATAAAAAATGTTGGTGAAAATGCTAAACTTTTTCTGCAGTGCTGTAGAACGAGAGGCAATATTTTGTAATATGTGAAATATAATTTTAAAAAGGTTTTAAATGTGTTTAGATTGAGCCGATATGTCGGTTTTGGAGTTTTAGCCGAGTTTTAGCCTACTTCGTGTTGTCAGGAAGGTTAAATTGAGGGAATATTGAACACCAGGAGGTAATTACTTGTTGGCTCTGGGCTGCAACAAGAGATCATTTCAAAATTCGATAATTCGGTCGATGAGTTTTCTGAATACTACAAAAAAACTTTTATTTCTATTCTCTTTATTTCGAAAAAGAAAATTCAGACTTTCACTAATTGCAAACCACACGAACAAGTTGCTGCTTTGGTATTCTGGTACTATAAAATTTTTAAAAAATAAAATCAAAACAGCTTTAGGACAAAAATAAAAAGCATCACACAAACACATCGAGAAATGAGTGGCAAGTGAAGTCGGAACGCATCGGTTTGATTAAAACATAGCTAGTTTAGGACTGATCCACGATCCACCGTTCAGATGATGAGGCAAAAAAAATGTAAAATTAAAATGTCAGGTTTAAAACAAAACAAAAAAATACATAAACATCTTTAGTATCTCCAGAATCATTATCAAAACAGCATTCACAGAAAGGTTTGTTGAATATTTTTATTGACAAAATTGGGGGTTTCTGCCAGTAGGGCTAGGTTTAAGATTCAAAGTGGTTTAAATGCTTCCGATGCTTTAATATAAGTAATAAGTAGTGTAAAGCTAAATTAAATGTGAGTAACTAAAGGTAATGCAATGTAATATTTAAAGCTATGGTGGTATTTATCACTCTAACAGTGCATATGTAAATATTTGAGCAATGAAACGTCTGAAAATAAAACATGAGCACAAATACACGTTTGCTTTGCATGGAAAACTGAAGTTAGAACATAACTTTAAAGTGAAGTGAAAGCAAACTTACATTTATTCTCCTTTCTTTCTGGAAGCTAATATAATTTACACGTTATTTTAAGCGTATTTGAAGCGTATTTAGATCCACACCAAATAGCTGAAATCAACCGCTATGTTTCACATCAAATGTTCTGTTTAAGTGATAAATCTTTCAAAATTATATCCTTGTTTTCTTTTTTTTCATTTTCTTTTTTTATGAAATATTAAATACGTAAAAAATACCCAAGTAAATAAAATAAAATCTCCTTTGAAAGGATTTTATTTTTATTGAAAGGCTGTTTGTGGAAAGTAAACATCTCCATAACGTCTTCAATTAAATGTGATTTACGATAGTTTGTTCCCAATAAACGGAGCTAAATTGTAGCTGGGATCGCAAAACGCCAATATTTGCCAGAACTGTAGAAAAAAAAAAAAAAAACGTTCACTCAATCTCCATCTGACAACATGAAGTAGGCTAATAGGTCCTAAGAGGAACATTCATTCACATCCATCATTCTAGAAAGGATCAGGAAACAATTGCTTGCTGGAGGCTTGGAGGCTTAAAAGTTTTAAATAGATTGGATTTGATTTAAAGGAATTCTTTATTGAACCAGAATTTGCACATAAATATAGTTTTGTGTGTCTGATGTGATCATTTTAACGTAATCGGTGCAAATAGAGCTGATCTGATCAATTTCAGCCATTTTTTTTAACTATTCTGAACTTTTATCTCGTTTTAAATTAGTTTTATGAACAGCTTTACCCTTTTTTGAGCCAAAATAAACAAAACCCAGCTAAGTTCACATAGAGATCAAGTAAACAGAGCCAGAAACTTGCAGACAGACCTTAAGAAGGAACTCTGGGTCCCCGTCGTTGGAGATCTCTGCGGCCAGTTGAGTGATGGCGCTCCAAACGCTGTCGTCGCTTCTCCAGCCCTTCTCGCCTGGGCGCTTGCTCTTGTTGACCAGGGAGCAACAGACGGCGCTCAGCAGGAGGTACTGAGGGTCAGATAGGGAAAGGGAATCAGCCTCCACGACCCACAGCTGACACGTTTCACAAACGCATTAAAAATTAAGAATAAACAGCAGACCTTTTTCTCCTTCATCCTCTCTAAATCACTTTTGTTTCCTATATCAAGTTCTGCAAACTCTTCCTGTTGGATGCCCAGGGACTCATCCGGGGTTCGGTTGCTCGTCTCCGTTTGGAGGACCGTTAGCTCCAGGGCGGCTTCGGCGTCCCGGCCGTCGCACTCCTCCTCAGAGAACGTGTGATCTCCATCTGGCTGCAGCCGGACAGTCAGAGAAACGCATGCACTGGTGAAGACGCTCAAGTGTTCATTTTAGATTACACTTTATATGCATCTTTACATGAAATGTCTGTATTAATCAGGATAATTGTACAATGCTAATGAGACAGTATTTGTTTTAATATGCACATTTCTACATAGTTGAACATTTGGAGTTTTCTCTCCGTCTCTCCTGTTCTATTCACCATTAAAGCAACACTACATAAGCTTCAGTTGTGATTGATTTTGGCGGCCAGCTGTGGAGAACAGCGGCAGTGTTCAGCCTGAAGGAAGACTTCATTTCCCATGAGCACTGGCGCACAGAAGTTTCCAGTGTCTGTGTGAAGGATAAACAGCGACGAGGTGATGAATCCAATTGTAGTGTCAGATGATGATGTTGAAGAAACGGGGGAAGTGTCATATGCAGTAAAGCAGTCAGCAAGTTTGCAGTTGTTTTGTGTGTCAGGGTTCCTGCCACCCTCCTCCAAGTTCCTTAGTGCCGGTTAAAGCGATATGGACCCCCTTGGGCCATGAAAGAGTTCAACCAGCTTTAAGTCGACGTATGATCACAAAAGTTATGAAAATATTTTAAGAAGGTTGAAAAGTTACTTATCGTTTAAACAACAAAACTGAAATTTGCGTAACTAATATTAGAGCAATCATTATGAAATAATAAGAGAGAATCTGTCTGGATGGCTGGAAACAACTTAGCTTGCATGTAGGTTACAGATATAAGTGTTGCCACCTTGTATCTTTGACTCCGATATCCAATAAAAAAAAAAAATTAATATTTTATTATTTTTTCTCAAGGGGTTCAAAAATGTATCTGCAGCTGCCAGAGACGTGATCCAGGAGGGAATGATGAGCTTTAGAGCATAAATGGCATCATTTAAGAAAAAAAAAATCCAGTAGATTCAAAATATCTTAAGATTTCAGGTTGAAGTTTGGTTGCAAATATAAAATTAGCCTTGGAAAAAAAAGAAAGCTAACGTTTAGGCGTGGCCACTGCAAAGCCTTCATTTCACTGTTAGAAGGAATTAGGTGGCAGATCTAAAAAGGCGTGTTTGTGGACTGGCCTACAAACCTGACCAGTTAAACCAGTTATATCCAGAGTAATAAGCCAGAACTGTGGAAGAAAACTAACTATAAAGTTTTAGAGTTATGCTGCTATAGGCTTAGACTGCTGGAGGACAATCTGACCACTTCTCTCTCTGCTACTTTCTCCCTTTGTCCAATCTACCTAGTTACCGTTATTTCAACCTTGTTAACCTTTTATTTTCTCTTAGTGTTCTTCTCTCCATAGTAACCACACCTGGGCTGGCGTTCTGTTAGCTGAGACAGCTTCTTGGAGGAGAACATGGGCTGAGATGCTTCCAGTGACGCTCTACAACTGCTGCTATAATCTCTTTTGTTTCCAGCTCAGATATATGTGAAAGAACAATAATTTTAAGCATGTGCGCACAAATCTGACACACGATTGTGAAAAGCTTTTTCATCCTATCAAATCTCCAGTCGGTCGTGGCAGACGGCTGCTTGTACTGAGCCTGGTTCTGCTGGAGGTTTCTTCCTGTTAAAGGAGATTTTTCCTCTCCACTGTCGCTACATGCATGCTCAGTATGAGGGATTGCTGTAAAGTCAACGACGACACAAGCCATTTTTTCGGTCTGCTGATTCCAGAGGAGTGAATGCTGCAAGTCAATGACTTGATGCAATCTGCTGGGGTTCCTTAGATTGGAAACTTTTTCAAATTGATTTGTTTATGATGTATTTATGAATTGATTTTCTTGTAAAGTGTCTTGGGAGTGTTGTAAATTGGCGCTAAATAAATAAACTGATTCTTGATTCTGCAGTTAATTTTATCTATTAATATGGGAAATGAATGTAAGCTTCTGAATAATAATAATAATAATAAAAGTCTACTTTTTTCTACTTTACCATTCTGGTGCTCCACAAATACGTGTCCAAATGTATGTAAACATCTGGAATATAAGAAATACAGAAAGTTTTACGCACCACGCTCGTTTCTCCAAAAGAAGACTGCATCTCCTCCGAGATTTCTTCTTCTTCCTCTTCTTCATGTCCTGGGTTCTCAGTCTTTTCTTCATGTTTCAGGAATGAAGGAGGATCAATGCGGCAGTTGTGCAGAGAGTCCCCAATCAGCGACGAAGAGGCCAGAGAGTGAGAGGGGACGGTGGAGGTCAAAGAAGACGCGAGACTAGGAGAATGGGTTGATAGTAGTTTGTTCTGGGTGCTGAGGAGAGGCGAGTCAGCAGAGAGAGAGGGGGAGAGAAGAAGAGAGGTGGTGGAGGAGAGGCTGGTCGGACGAAGAGAAGGAACAGACGAAGGTATCGTTGGACGGAGCGAGGATCCAGACAGAGGAGCCACCGTCGAGGTCTGGGTTAAAATCTTGTTCTCCAGACTTGGAGGAGAGTAGTTGGAGGTTAGGCTCCGCCCACATGTTGTCAGACGATGCTGCTCTCCTGGCGCCACGTCCACCTGCTGCAAAGCCAGCGCCCTCATCTCTGCAGAGAAACACAGGCGGTACCGTCACGTATTTTGTATATTTTATCGTTCTTGTGATAAATTTCTCGTTTGTGATTTATCGCGACAAAGATAGACGTAACTAAACCGTCTGAATAGTTGTTTTTACGTTTTTAAATATGGACAAAGATTTACCGTTTGTTTTTTTTTGTATCATTTTCAATTAAAAATAGTGTAGAATTTCTCCAAATAATCAACACTAAATGTGCACACTTTTTACAAAATGTGGTTTCTTAGATATTAATGATAAAGTTCATGAAATACTTTCAGATTAAGATCATTATTCCTGACCTTTACAGCATGTCTTCCCCTGCTCTATCTCCCCTTCTGTGCGTTTCCTGTCTAAATATTGCAAACAAGCGCCACTAGTGGCACAAAACAAACAGAAATCCTTCACAGTGAAGGCAAACATAAATATAGAATGGCTTGGATCAGATTCATTACAAGGGACCCAGTCAAAGTCCAGACCTAAACACAAACAAGCATTAAAAAGTAATTTAAAAAAATTATGTAGGATCATATTTGGAAACCTGGAACTACTTTGTTTCTCCTGTTTTATAAATCTGAGGGGAGTAAAAATAGAAAGCGAGATTCCTCAAGGCTCCCATCTCGTGCCACTGTGACTCAACATCTAAACGAGCCACCATAGCTAAGTTTTTGAAATACAACAGAATATAGTAAAACAAGAGAATACGGACCAGAAAGGACACAAAACGTGTTCCTATAATGGAATTAGCATTTACAAAGTTAGCTTTAAAATGTTGAAACGCGTCGGGTTTTCATGGATCACCAAGTGACTCTTAGACTAAGCAACTTTGAGGAGGGTGGCAGGAACCCTGTCACACAAAACAACTACAAATTTGCAGACTGCTTTACTGCATACGTCACTTCCCCCGTTTCTTATCTTCAACATCATCATCTGACATTGTTTCACCACAATTAGTATGTCCACCTCATCGCTATTCATCCTTCAAACAGACACTGGAAACAGAAATGTACTTCAATCCAACTGCAGACGACCAGGAGATAAGGAATTTGCCGCGCTGTGCGCTGGTGCTCATGGGAAATGCAGTCTTCCTTCAGGCAAAACGCTACCGCTTTTCTCCACACTGGTCCGCGAAAATTAAACAAAAGTGGAACTTCTTTAGGGTTGCTTTAAACAACAGTACAGCAACAAAATGTGGAGCTAGCATTGAGACCTGCAGTGTGAACGGGGTCTTAGTTCTGATTCTCCGCACCTCAGGAAACAACCTCCTGAAAACCTGAGAGGTGATATATCTGTTGGTTGAAAACATTATGGTTTCCAACATACCCAGAAGAAGGGGCAGAGATTGTTTCAGTTTGTATCCATCATGTCTTTTATTTACCTAAATGTAAATGTTTGCACTGGCCGTCACGTTTATTTCATCCTTTCAGATGCATGTTTGTGTCCTGTCTCATTTCTGTACCATTATTTTCCTTTTAAATCACTTCCGCACAAACTCTTGGTAGGAATATCGGCACACAAAATTAAATCTCACAGAACAAAAGCTTGGGACAAATCTGAGCTATTTTGCAAACAAGCGTGAGGGAGATCAGAGCAGGAGTTTCCACTCCTGGTCCTCCAGATCTACGGTCCTGCATTATTTTAGATGCATCTCTGCTCCAACACAGATGAGTCAAATGATTCAGTTGGTAAAGTCTGGCAGCAGGACGATTATGTGTTGAAGCAGACATGCATTTAAAACCTCCAGGCGGGAAAATCTGCAGCTTTAAAAAAAATAAAATAAAAAAAAAGACCAAGTTTTGATCAGGGGCCTAAATAAAAATAGTTTTTTTGTTTTTGTTTTTGTAAGTAAAATCTTTAGAAATCTGTTTAATAAAAACCAAACATTTGATTAGCTTTTTTTTTTTTTAATTATTATTATTATTTTAAAGTGACTGAATGGGGTCAAAGGTCACCTTATCCTGGGGATCAGCATTCTTCCTGCTGCTGAGCAAACAGGGAGTGTTGTGTGCAAAAGGGACTCAAGTAAGAGACAAAGTCCACAGTAAAACAAACAAAATTACATGACAGACGACAAAAACTCTTAGAGACAAACTAGCTGTACATGTTTTACATCAGAATCACTTTGCATGTGAAAGAAAGCCGTGAAAATGAGACATTAAGACATAACTAATCGAATCTGACTGCGAGGAGACAGAAAACTGACCTTTAAATCAGCGACTGTAGTTCCCACGCAGGAAACTGACCCTGCTTGTGTTCCGTCTGTGCGAAACCAGGAAGTGAACCCCGAGCCGGTCCTGCAGTCAGACCGGACTGGGCTGAACTGGCTGCGTATGAAACCGAGGCGTCAGATCACGTGACGGCGTGCGTCGCCGCCGCCGCCATCTTGGGTGGGTCTCTGCTCAGCCTTGGTCAGATGCAGTGAGCGGATCGGGGCTGTAAAGCCAGATTGAGTGGAAGGTTCTGGGTGTAATGCTCCCCTTCTGTATGAATCTTAGTTGTTTTTGCATCCTGCATGTAAATCAATTGAAATGTTCTTACTCTTTTATTCAGTCAAGAAGCACCCGGCAGCAATGTGAATCCACGTAAATCATTTATCTAACATGCGTTTCTGCTGCTGTCTCTGTCTCCACCACATATTGTTCTTATGCATGTCTGTAGTAAAGACAACCATCATTTTTAAGTAAACCTACTCACCGTTCGAGGTTTCTCCTCTTGCTATTAAGGAAACTGTTTCTGTCAGGGTTCAACTTCCATCATGTTGTTTATTAAAATCCCTCAACCAAGTTTGCTGTTGTCTCTGCTCTTTCAGTCAGGTTCTTTAAATAGTCCTTTTATTCTGTGTGTTGACCTGATGTCATTCTCACATCTGGGTGCACAAATCTATTTGTATCAGACTTCTTCAGACTCATTTTTGTATATCCTGTGGGGAAAGTTTCCTTATTTACCCCCAGAAGTTAAATCATCTATGTTGTTGACTGTCGTCACCAATCATCTCTCTAATCTTAAGTGTGTAAATGTTTATTTTTTTATGTTTATGTATTTAGCAGACACTTTTATCCAAAGTCGCTTACCAAGTAGGCAGTAGCGCGAAGGCTCTTGCCTAAGGAGACACACTGGATGCCGTTGGTGTAGCCCAGGCGTGGATTTGAACCCAGGCCCCCAGTGTGAAAGTCAGCGGCTTTATTCGTAGGAAGAGTTTCCATCTTCATTCGTGAACATTCCTGGAGGGATGTGAACACAGTTACCTTCCCATACTCTGGCCAACTTGTCTTGGAGGTTTGCTAACCAGCCTCGTCTCAGCTGCTGTCCTCTCGTCCTCGGACCATAGCAATCGTCTGCTTTAGCCTAAAAACGGCGTTATCCTGATGGGAGGGAACTGCGAGGTTCGCCCTGGGCATCCGAACATTTAGTTTGACTTAACAAGTCTTCAGTGAGTCCTCAGTCAGTGTTAACGGTGGTGGCTTCAGAAGATGTACCAGAAAATTAGTTGGAAGAATTTTAGTGTGGAACAAAAAAATGACCTGAAATTGTTACGCATTTATTTTATGTGTATTATGTGTTTTCTTTTATGGGAATGTTGAGGTTTCTGAAAACATTATGTTAACAAAAAGTCATAGTCTCTAACCAACAGGAAAGAATCATGTGTTTGTGTTTAGAAGCGTTTCGTTAGAGTGAAGCTGTGGTTTTGGACAGGAAGAACAGAAAGGTGACATCTCTTGTTGTGAAGTTATTTCCTGCTCAAAATGTTCTTGTCCCACAGTTAAAAACTTAAACTTGGGGTAAACTCAGAGTTTGTGATGCCTTTGCTTCTGGTTCTCGCTCTGCTGATCATCATCGAGACGACAGGTAATTGAACAAAAGTCAGAATAACAAAACTTTATTTATCTCATGGTTATTAGGTTGTTCAAAGTATGGAAATCAATCTTACAGGAAATATTTTATACATGAAAACATCAGTTTTAGATTAATGACACTTACTGCTAACATGTCTGATATTAAAATGTACTAACTTTATCTCATTCTGACCTACTTTCTACAGGAATCGATAATTTGACTCCTGTGTTTGTGCCGACTGGTGGAAATGTTGTCCTTAACGTCGTAGAAGCTGATTTTCCCAAAGATTATCAGTTCTTTTTTTGGAAATTCACTCCAGATAACGTGCTAGTGTCTTTCTTTCCAACCGGGCAAACAAAAGTCCGCGGAGCTTACGCTGGAAGAATCGACCTCACGGACACAAAATACTCCATAAAGTTAAAGAACCTCCAAAAATCTGACAGTGGACGATATACGGCAATGGTCACGGCAGCATCAGAACAAATACTGGCTGAATACGATATCACAGTTCAAGGTAGGATTATTTATACTTAAAATAAATGCTTTCCAAGAAAAACTATGTTTCCATGCTTTTTAAGTGATAAAGAGATACTGATTTGTCAGTTGTAACTACAAATGCACTGATAAAAAAATTTGGGCCAATACCAATACCCAACGTAGTAGTGACCCATAACCAATATTTTTTATATATATATATATATATATATATATATATATATATATATATATATATATATATATATATATATATGTATATATTCTAATCCTTTAAACATCTTGAAAGAAAATGACCACACCACTGACATTGCCTCTCTACTTCACTTAAACACCCCATAATTCTGGTATCTGTAGCATTAATATCAGTGCTGTTGACCAAAAAAAACACAAAAAAAACCATGTGACCAACAGCCCCTAGAAGCACAAAAACAAAGAAAAAACACTAAATATCGGCTGCTAATATCGGCCCAGTTTTATTTATCATCCTCTTCTAAGCAGTACATTACTTGTTCAATGCATAATTGATGTTATATTTAGACCTAAGCAGTGATATTGTAATTACATATTGTAATATGAATGTTTCATAATAATATTTTCAAATTAAAATGGATTTTCAGAAGCTATAACCGTGTATAAAAACTCCCCAAATTTAGTAAAAACTCAGTCCTGGTTGAATTTTTACATTTATTATCATTATTTTGTATTGTAAAGACTTTGCAGTCACAAGAAGAATCAGTCTAACAGCGTGTCGCTGGTAGCTGTCAGAACACCCTCGGCTGTTCTCTCAATATACTTTTCAAGTCTGACATTTGGGACAAATAAGACCTACAGAAAAATAATTTGCACCCACGTTGCTCAACAAACAGGAAGTCGACCATTTTGGATCAAATGACAGATTTTGAGCCCTTTTTAGTTTCTTCTCTCTTCTCTTCTTGATTGAACTCCTCTTAGATATCTCGATCGATCGGCTTTACATCTGGTCGGTTTGATTAAAATTAAGAAATAAAGCGAGGAGCTTTGGTGCCCGCTAAAGGGGCGTGGCCTGACCTCAAACTTTGACATAGTCAAAAATCTCGATTCAAATTCTTATTCATCATCCAACATGGAAATTCACAGATGACGTAATATTGGTTGATCTACATCTGGACCTGAACAAGATCAATCAATCAAGCCACGCCCCCTGAGAACAGGAAGTTTACTTTGGGATGTCCATCTTTGAGCCTGTGTCCCTGTAGACCCGGTCCTGGCCCCCTGGTATGGTTCCTGTACTAAACAGACAATGCTAACCAAGAAACATTAACTAATTTGTTCCTTGAACAGTTTCATTTATTACCTCATTTACCAAAGTCTACTTTAGCACCCATAAACAAACCCTGGCTACTGGGTGGCTACTGCTCAACAAATACATGACTTTAGCCCCGCCCACTCAGAGGAAAAGTGCCCCTTTGACCCTTTAAATGTCTTACAATGTGTAAGATTGAAACAGTATCCATTCACACGAGATAATTACACATGATGTGCTTCTCTAATCCTCTGCCACTGAACAGGAAGTAGTAAAATATTTCCTCTGGAAGGTCACACTTCAGTCGAACTTACAAGACTACATGTTACAATTAGACTGCAGAGAAATGGAGGTGATGTGGAAGGCTGGCCTAACGCATTGTCTAGCCCCTGGGGGTCAGAAGAAGCCAAGTAAGGGGTCGTAAAATGGCTTTCAGAATCATAGTCACTTGACCTCTGACGTGTATGTAAGGCCAGAAGCAGTGTTGTAGTACTCGAGATCGGTCTTGGTCTCGACACCACTTTTTTAAGGTCTTGGTCTTGTCTCCGAATCTACTACATTTTTTCTCTGTCTTGTCTCGGTCTCGGACAAAGCGGACTCGCGATTTTTTTTCTAGACCAGCCAAGACCACAACTACCTGTGCACTTTTAGATTTACTTGTTAATATCATTGCTGTGATTGTGCATGGACTTATATGTTTCAGCAGTGCAGTTCTAGTTTGGCATATGATGTCATAATTTTTTAAACTGCTTGCACATGATTGGTAAATAATAAAGAAGGTTAGGTTAAGTTTTCAGGTCCTTAGTGTTTGTATTTGTTTGCTTATATAAAACAAACAAAAATTCCCACACATGAAATTCATCAACACTGTGCCTTCTGA
Organism: Orestias chungarensis; assembly: GCA_032876305.1. Lineage (NCBI taxonomy): Eukaryota > Metazoa > Chordata > Actinopteri > Cyprinodontiformes > Cyprinodontidae > Orestias > Orestias chungarensis. The sequence continues at coordinate 234,361 of JAVLVB010000550.1, read as the reverse complement.
TTATTTTATCAAGACATTTCATTATACATAGATACATATGATATAGGTGAAAAAAGGGGAGGAGTTGTAGGGTGCCTATGGTCTGCTTGTCCCACATTTAATCATAAGTGCGTCATGCAGTGTGGAACACTGGTCTGGTCTTGATTCGGTCTCGCCCTGTCTTGGTCTTGTCTCGGTCTCGACCCCTCAAAATCTTGGTCTTGTCTTGGTGTTGATACACTGTGGTCTTGGTCTTGTCTCGGTCTCGGCTTAGGTGGTCTTGACTACAACACTGGCCAGAAGTGACAACATCAAATAAGTATCGTAAGGTCTCACTTAAAAAAAAAAGAATACAACATTAAAATGAGGAAATTAACCAAATAAATGTACCTTCGTAAAAAAGAAAATAGTTTAAATATACGTAGAATTATTCTATGTATTTTAAGAGGGTTGCCGGTTTCAGGAAACTTAATTTTGGGGTCACAAACCCCTGACCTCGTACTTGTGTTGGGGAATGGGATGAGAGTATTGCCGATAGCAAAACATGCAACGGTGCTGGAGCAGCGCTGAGCAGCTGCACCCTCCATCGTTCCCATCAACTTCGATGTTCCTTATTGCTCTCCCAAACCATCAGGCGCCTCCCATTAAGACACAGACGACCCTGTAGTTGGCCCTGGTAAGAGGCGCCGTGCTGGGGTGGGCATACTTGCTGCCCCCCATCTAGGTGCCTGTACGTTGGGGTTGTCCCCGTTGAGCGAGAGCGTAGCCAACCTTCGCCTACGGGTGGGGGGACGGGTCCTGTTGTTTGTGTCTATGCGCCAAATAGCAGTTCAGACTATCCACTCTTTTCAGAGTCCTTGGAGGTGGTGCTGGAGAGCGCCCCTCCGGGAGACTCCATTGTTCTGCTGGGGGACTTCAATGCTCACGAGGGCAATGACAGTGAGACCTGGAAGGGTGTGGTTGGGAGAAATGGCCCTCCAGGTCTGACCCCGAGCCGTGTCTTGTTATTGGATTTCTGTGCACCTCGATTTACCGGTCGTTGTACGTTCCTACTGTCATCTGTGGTCATGAGCTTTGAGTATTGACCAAAAGAACAAGATCCCGGATACAAGCAGCTGAAATGGGTTTCCTCCGCGGGGTGTCTGGGCTCTCCCTTAAAGAGGGAGAGGAGCTCGGCCATCCCCGAGGGACTCAAAGTAGAGCCGAGAGGAGCCAGTGGAGGTGGCTAGGGCAGCTCTTTAGGATGCCTCCTGGACGCCTCCCTGCTGAGGTGTTCCGGGCACGTCCCACCGGGAGGAGGCCCAGAGGAAGACCCAGGACAGCTGGAGGGACTATGTTTCTCGGCTGGCCTGGGAACGCCTTGGGATTCCCCCGGATGAGCTGGCCCAAGTGGCTCGGTAGAGGGAAGTCTGGATCTCCCTGCTTAGGCTGCAGCCCCCGCAACCCGATTCCGGATAAGCGGAGGAAAATGGATGGATGGATGGATGGATGGATGGATGCATGACACTGTGGTTTTGGAATATTGGTAAATTTGATTTGGTTAGGCACAGATAGATTAAAAGATTTTTAAATATTTTGACGTTTGACATTGAGGACGTAAAGGAACTGGAATGTTCTCTCTTTAAAAATGGCAAAGAAGGGGTGGTGTGTCGTCGCCGTTGATCGACACAGACCATTAATAGCATTTCTTCTCTCTCTCCCGCTTTAAGTAATTCACATAAAAGCCTCAAAATCCTTGAAATTGTTCAAAAAATAATTTGAGTTGTTAACATTTTTTCTGCAATCTAATGTTATGTTTTAATAACACTTTTTGTTTGTTTGTTTTCACAAGTACGTCTTAGCAAATACCAATCGCTGATTGCTTTTAAGATTGCTGCTATCTCCTAGACGCCACTGAATCTGTATTTAAATGCTTTTGTTGTTGTTTTGAAGCGCCTCAAATCATGTTTGGCTTAACGCCCAATACCCGTGTAGGTCAGGCCTGCTTCTGTGCGCCCCTTTCTAATGCCTCCCTGGACCTCTGCCCACCTGACCCAGATCAAAAACTGCCAACGATCCCCTTCTTTTTCTGTTTACTTCAGTTTTCCCAAAGATTAACACTTTCTGCCTGTACGCTTTTTACTCTGTCTGCCCAGATCCAGTGCGTCGCGTCTATCTGCTAACTGAATCCGTGTCCAACCTCGCCGCCTCCTCCTGTAACGTAACAGCGACCTGCATCACTGAGGACTTCCACATCAGCACCAGTTTCGGATGTTCCTCCAAAACCTGCGATCGAGAGGGAGGAGGAGGGTCCACGGTCAACAAATCTGGTGCTTCTCTCCATGTCCGCCTGTCTGAGTCATCCGTCGTCTGTAACCATAGCAACCAGGTCAGCTGGTCAGAGGATAAAAAAGCGATTGATCAACTTTGTCTGCAGAATGCTGGTGAGTCTGAGCTGCACAGTTAGATTATAGTGCATAGAAACAGGATGGAGAAGGAAAGAAGCCGAAATGTTTGTTTTAACGTTATCTTGATCTTTCTTCTTCTTTGGGCCTCCCAGGCTTTGGGGGGGGGTGGCAAAAATCTGAAAGGGGCATGGTTAATTCACATATATGCCAAAGATTTAAATCCAAAATTTAAAATGTATATTTAGATTTAAGAGTAAGAAACATACATACTGAATATATATATATATATATATATATATATATATATATATATATATATATATATATATATATATATATATATATATATA
>JAVLVB010000550.1:166523-205810 GCA_032876305.1 Orestias chungarensis | reverse complement strand
TGTTAAAGCTAAGTTGGAAGCTGACAAAGCTAGACCCTGCTAATTTAAGCTAGAAGTTTAAAATTGCTATCAGGGTGTAAACTGGACCGGGGGATTAGAATTTTCGTCCCACCTCATGTACCACATGTGATGTGATGACAAATAAAGATTCCTTGATTCCTTGAAGTTGTTAAAGCTAAGTTAGAAGCTGACAAAGCTAAGCTAAATTGGAAGCTGCTAAGCTAGACGCTGCTAATTTAAGCTAGAAGTTGTTAAAGCTAAGTTGGAAGCTGACAAAGCTAGACCCTGCTAATTTAAGCTAAAAGCTGTTAAAGCTAAGTTGGAATTGACAAAGCTAAGCTAAGTTGGAACCTGCTAAGCTAGACCCTGCTAATTTAAGCTAGAAGTTGTTAAAGCTAAGCTAAGAGCAGCTACTAAGAGGTACTTTCTCCACTTTTTCACCTTTAGGCTTGCGTGGTCTTTGAAAAATAGTGTAAATGTAAATTATCGTGATAAATCCTTATTTTCCATCCCTTCTTCCTTCTTATCTGTCGTTAGGATAAAATTTAAAGTTAGTAGCATGTTGGAAATCAACTACAAGGGACAACATTGTTACTGGAAAACAAAGCATTGCTGCTGGATGTTTAAAAAAACTTTGCAAGGGTGATATCAGGTGTTGAATCTACATGTTTTCTTCTTTCCTCTTTCTAACCTGAGCTTCCTGCTCTGTTATCTGTGCTATTTGTATCGATTGTGACTTTTTACTGCCGTGAGACTCGTTTCAGAACTCCTCAATATATTAGTCGTGATGATATTATTGCAAAGCAAAGATATTTGTACTAAAAATGGAATCAAATCTCTTAGTAGTTTGTTTCTCAGCCAGTCTGACGTCTTCCTGGTTTCTAACCAGAGCCGTTGTTTACGCTGCTCTCAGCCGACTGAGGGGATTAGAAGACTTTTCACAGATGCAGGAAGTAGATCATCGCCTGTGGGCGATGCGTCAGCTTGCCATGTTGGCGCGAGCCTATCGTTGCTCTCATTGTTGAACCCTCTGCTCCGTCTGCCTGCAGCTGCATCGATTCCTGGTCCAAGGTGAAGCCCTGCTGCCCCGAACACCCCTTCGATTGACCCGCGGGTCAGGTGTTTCCAGCCAGAAACTCAGGTACGTGGTCGCTGCACGATCCCGGACATGGAGGGGGAATGAAACTGTAGATGTTTGCTTTTTTTGTTTTTTTGGCATTCATGGTAAAGATGTGTAAATATACTTAAAAAATAATATTGCAGAAGCGTAGTCACACACTGAAATGTGGAAAAACAATCATTTTCATTTTTGATATAATGTCATAATGATAATTAACATAGACTGGCTTAGTTCTTCATTGTTTCAGTAAATTGGGGATGTGAACTTGTGGTTCTTTGAATCCTCCACAAAGACTCTGTAAATGGAGATAAAATCAATTCGTATTTTTTTTTTATTACATTGATTTTAACCCTATCTGTAAAACTTTTTTAGATATATTCATGTTTGACCAAATTTTCCACAAATGTCAACCCTCCCATAGATTAAAAACATTTTTTAGCTTGCTTAGCTTTTAACGACTGGGTTTCTTAGATATTTATAGAAAAATGTGTTTGGTTTTTTTTTATATAAATGTTCAAGTAACTTTTTTGGCTTTAAATGTTATTTATTTACCTAATCAGAAAGGTTGCAGACATTAGAACTGCCATAAAAAAAGTAATTAACTGCAGTTTAATTACATCTATTTATTTATCCTATTCATTACATTACACTTATTTATGTAATCTATTTATTTATTTGTCTATATAAAAGGATCTGAGTTCAAATTTCGTACCACAAACATGTAAATGTGAGGTGGTACGACAATGAAAAAAATCCTTGAATCCTCACTGTGTTCGGTTAAGTGAAATAAATCCCATTTTCTTTATGTTACTGGTGTCGTAGAGACGCTTCTATTAAACTGGCATTTTCTTTATCATCGCTCTTATTGTTCTTGGGATATATTATCAGAAACGTTAAAGTTAAAAGTTCTTTTTAAAAAAATGTAATTATTTAATAATTTTTGACATTTAAAAAAATGATTTTGGGCAAAAATAAAATCCAGATTCTGTGTTTTGTTTTTTCCTTTGAAAACTTGATTTATTTATGCTCTTTATTTATGCTATTTAAGAAAATGCCCAACAAGTTTCCTAGTTGACCCGTGCGCTGTCGTGGCGTGTCATTCATCTGCGTTGGCACCTGGGGGGCAGTCCAGTTAGATCTCAGGAGGGTCCGGTGCCACCCCGGCCCCTCTTCTAGCTCCGCCTCTGCTAAGAGACTGGCTACGCAACACACTCGTTTGCCGAAGCAGCTAACGCAAAGATGATTTCAAAGCGATTAATCGCACAGGCCTGGGTTCAGGTTAATCAGTTTATCAAAGCATTAATGGTGAATATATAGTACAGATTGTAATTAAATTTTTTTTCGTAAGATTATGCTACTGAACTGATTTTAAGACTTTTTAACACATCTTCACCAGAATTGCATTAAAGTCAGAAGCCGAGCTGTTTTACATCATCAGCTTGCAGCGATTTGAAAGGCGAGTCAAACGGGGCTTTAGTGCGATTATCACAGTTCCTTTTGAGGGAGAAGAGGAAACAAAACCATTGAATCTAAACTGAAATGGATACATTTGCATTTAAAAAACAAAATATGTTGGGCAGCGCCGAGAGAGATTTAAAAACCCAACAAAGAACTTGTTAGGTTAGCAAAGCTCAGTTCGAAATAAGGTCGTTACATAAATTAAGCACCGACCCGGCGTTTGATCGTCCTGTTTGTACTTTAGTAGAAGATCAGAGTACAGAGCGACTGTATCAATCAGTAAACAGAGATTTCTGAATTTCACCATCTTACTTTAGACACTTGCCTGTAAAAAAAAAGGTATTTTTAATGGTTTTACAAAACAATCCTTCTTATTTGAGACAAAAAAAAACTTTATTGTAATCGTGAAAATTGTTTTCCACAAAAATAAAGATGATTAAATACAAATTTAACCTAAAATAAGTGATTGCGTAAGTATTTACCCCCTATAAAAAAGGCTGACCTAATTGAATAGAGGCCCAGCTAATCAGTGCTGCTTTTCTCACGGTGGCTTTGACACGTGCAAAGTTGCTCGATCGGACTGAAATGTAATCGTAAATAATCGTTTACATGCACTAACCTTTATTCAGATCAAGGGGGGAAAAAAAAAACCTAGAAGAAGAAAAAGCTGTACCTCCAACTGGGCCGAATTTACAAACAAGCAAACCGTCTCTCGCCAACATTACTTTGCTCTCTGTTAACGTTTCTAACAGAACGGACCAGGTTGCCTTCGCCGTCGTGGGTTTTTTTGTTCGGGATTTCAGAGGTGTTGAGTTTGGGCTGGAGTTAAATCCCTGATCAAGCCTACAAACCTTCTTAGGAGAGGTTTAGCAGAAACGACGGTTTAAAAGCGAAGACATTAGGTCCTGACACTAAGGGAGTGAATATTAGTTTCTATAACCAGGAACCCAAACTTCCGATACAGGAAGCTCTGGCTCAACTCTGAGTAGAGACGCGTTGCTGCGTTCTCCGTTTCATCAACGGTCGCCTCGGTCTACCACTGGATCCAGTTTGGAAATCGGCCCTCGGCTGCTTTTGCAGACAGTGGAAACGCTCGGGTTGAACATGGAGCGTGCTCTCGGGTCGAGCCGGTTCGCTGCTCGCCGTAGAGACCTGTTCGTACGAAGGGATGCTGACCGATGTCGATCACAATCGAGGTCTTGCCCTCGGAGAATCGGGAAATCATGGCCAGCCAACGTGGACGTTCGCCTGAACTCGCATTCATTTAACGTCTCATTTCTCATTTAACTGAGGAGTTGTTGTAGATGGTGATGGCTGTGGGACAGGCAGTCCAAGTCCTCCTCTTTTCCTTTTCCTGCTACTCTTTAAATCTTGATCTGCTCTTACAGTCAGGAAACCCGCCAGAGAGACGTTTGAGTCTCAAAGTGCACGAAATGTAAAAATTTTTTGACACGTTTAGTGTAAACGCAGCATAAGATAAAGCGCATATTTTGAAGTCTTTGTATACCTAAAATGCCTTTTCAGCCATTGTAAAATCTTAAATTTCACAATAAAAGCATACATCCAAGATTTTTTTGACAAATGCAGTGTTTTGAATTTTCTTCATGCCTTTTTATTTTAAAAGAAACAACTGAAATCTAATGCCAATTTTTTCAATACTAAAGTTTGTGAGAAGTTAATGACTAAATTTATTTCTTTATTTTTTTGTCTTTGCAGGAGACTTCACCGAATCCCAACAAAATCACCGGGGGGGAAAATATTTAAATGAAAAAATAAAGAATTGAACAAGCAAAACTCATGTTTCCTTCTGAGACGTAAAAGGTCAGCTCTGTTTAGCGCGATCCAACGCCGCCCTCCTGGATTGGTTCAGATCCGGCCATTGGAACCAGTGCTCTGTCTACTCCGTTTATAACGAGGTGTGTCTGCGTGGGGGGAGGGTGTTTCAGACCGGACGCGCTGACGGTCCTCTCCCTGAGGTCGTTTAAATATTAACGCGTTAGAAAACAAGTGGAAGGAATGCGACCGGCGGCTCTCCCGTGTTATTTTCTGTTTCATTTTTGTTTGTTTGTTTGTTTGTTTGTTTGGGGGGGGGGGCGTTTTTCTCATATTGGGACGGCTCAATTTATCAAGTATTTTGTAGAAATGCAAACAAAACAAAACAAGTATTGTTCCGAGTCGTGCGTTGGATGGATGTTTCCTTTTCCTCGGCTTATTCCCAACATTAACCAAACCTGCTGCTGCTATTCTGCTCATTTCTCTTTTTACCTTTTAAAATGTTTCAGGTGAAGCTTTTGGGGCCTTTTTTGTTTATTAATAATAAAGTAAAGTAGGTCAGTATTGTTTCCCTATATATATATATATATATATATATATATATATATATATATATATATATATTATTATTTGTTTTTTTGCTGTCCTACGTTTTGTTCGGGAAGATTTAGGGCGTTACACGAGGCGACAGTAGCGCCCTCTAGGCACCGACTGGAGCACTTTTTAATTTTTTTTAAAATAATTTTTATACATTTTTCATCCGATCTGGGCTAACGTTGAGTCGCCTGCTTATCGCCCGTTTGTCTGTAAATACATTTTAGCGTGTTTGTCTTTGTTGTTAAGCACGTGCGCGCGTCTCTGCTCTGCTGGTGATTGTCCCCTTCGGTTTGGACTCCTTTGGTACTTTCAGTGGATGCGATTCGGTTTTGTTTTGTTTTTCTCACCCCTTCCTGTTTTGGATCGGGACAGAGTATTATTTGGGGGGGGGGGGTATTTACACCATGTGGCATCTGCCTCATAACTGGAGGCCATGGACAGCTGATGGTTAATAATTACATAATTATGACGCCTCCTCTCTTCCTTTATTTGTACTTTAAATCATTTTAGCTACGATATTGTCAAAGTTTTCCTGATTTTCGATGTCTCCTTTGCCTTTTTTTATTCTTTCTGATGTCTCTCTGGGTTCTCTGCGGTCTGAGGTAAAACAAGCGATGCCAAAAGTCTGTGTGTGTTGTGTGAACGACCAGGTGCATTAGGCGCCGCCTTCCATTTCTACCTTCCTGGTAGAAATCAGTTCTGATGTGTTTTGGCTGGGATGCTGCCTCCACATTACTCTCATTTACTTCTTACTGTTTGGTGCAATACCCCCAGTTTTTCCCCATATTCCTCCACCAATGCCAGCTAAACGCTCTCTTGTGTGTGTGAGAACCATCCTCCAGCCAAGGGTGTCGTTTGTTTCTTTTCTTTTGATTTGTTTTGTTTTTTTAAGGCGCCCCTCAAAGATTTGGTGTTGAAACACGGGGCTCCATGTCTCAGAGGAGACGGTTTAAAACAGGTGGTCATGACGGCTGTATCTGCGTCCTCGGGATACGGACAATCCGCCTGGACTCGGGTATAAAAACAACAAATTGAACTTTATTTATGACTATTATAATTATTGTTAAATTGTAAATATGTAATGCAATCCCAGAAAACGGCTCGGCCCTCGTCTGTTCAATTATACGGTTTCTAAGCTCTGATCTTTTGTATGTCTCAGAAGTTGTTTTTATATGTATTTTTTTACAATAAATATGTGTGAGAAACCGCCTGCTGTGTGTTTTTATGTTTTGTGGACCTTTGTCTGCTGATCTTGCATAACTCAAACGGTTTTGCATGATGGAAGTAGAAATATTGAGCTAACCCTCTAGTTTCCAAATCATAATTTATAGAAAAGTATAAAAACAAAAAGAAAGATAGAGACGTGCATGGTTAGATGTTTTAACCCTCGTTATCTAAATAGCTTAAGCTCATTGTAATTGGTAGTGGAGCATTTTCTTTAGGGTTTAAACTGCCTTTAAAAGCCTGTTGCAGATATTATAAACTAATTTTACATAACTATTTTAACGACTGATATTGTGTCTATATTAAAAATCAAAAAACTTCCTGAAGCATCGTTTTGCAAACCCTTGTTTTACTTTGAATACAATAAATAATTTTGGCCAGTGTGACATTAAAAGGAAACTTCTGGGGTTGAATCTTTAACATGAAATCTGCACGAAAAAAACTAATTGAAAAGAACCTGAGAAAAATGTTATGGTGCCAAAACAAAAATGTTTACGAAGTCCGTTAGTGGCTATCTGTCGTTTATAAGATAAGATAAGATAGACTTCATTGATCCCGAAGGAAATTGTTTTGCCAGGGTTACAGAGTATCAAATAACAATTAACACGACACACTCATCTCACATACAACACAGTACAGTACACAATCAACATATAGCAATAACCACACTACTATTTATCCCTCCTGCAGATGGAGGAGGGATTCTACAGTTTGATTGCCACAGGTAAGAATGACCTGCTGTGGCTTATTATCTTCTAGATCTGGATTCTCTGACCTGTTACAATAAATTATTTTGCCTCCCACCAATATAAACGTTTAGCTCCACAAATCAAGGAAGCAAGGAATTTTATTTGTCATCACATCACATGTGGTACATGAGGTGGGACGAAATTCTAATCCCACGGTCCAGTTTACACCCTGATAGCAATTTTAAATAATATAATAAAATATAAGACCTATGCGAGAAATAGGATTTGAACCCAGAATCTACAATATGGGACTTCGGACATAGCAGCAATGAAAATTCGGAGTGCAAGTGAAATATTAAAGTGACATTTTAAAATGAACAGTGCCGGTTAAATGAGAAGTGTTTTTCATTTGTAATTGAGTGAGTTTGAGAGTCTCACAGCTTCAGGAATGAAGCTGTTTCTCAGTCTGGTGGTTTTACACTTGAAGCTCCGCAGCCTCCTGCCTGAGGGGAGCTGGACAAAAAGTGAGTGTGCTGTGTGTGTGGGGTCCTTCATGATCCCGGAGGCCTTCTTCCTGCATCTGGAGGTGTAAATGTCTGTGGTGCTGGGGAGGCTGACTCCAACAGTCCTCTGTGCAGCCTTCACCACCCTCTGCAGAGCTTTCCTGTCTGCAGCAGAGCAGCTTCCATGCCACACGTTGATGCTGGAGCACAAGACGCTCTCCACCACACATCTGTAGAAGGAAGTGAGGACTGAGCTCCCGAGTACAGCTCTTCTCAGCCTCCTCAGGAAGTAGAGCCGCTGGTGCGCCTTCCTGACCAGAATGGAAGTGTCGTTGCTCCAGGAGAGGTTGTTACTCAGGTGTACCCCCAGATCCACCGCAGATCCTCCCATGTGCAGGGGGAGGTGGGCATGCTTGCCCCTTCTGAAGTCCACAATCATCTCCTTGGTTTTCTTTACATTAATGCAGAGGTCGTTCTCTCTGCACCAGCCCTCCAGGTGTTCCACCTCCTGCCTGTAGACTCATCACTGTTTGTGATGCATCCAACCACTGCTGTGTTCTTCCGCAAACCTCACAATATGACAGCCTGGATGGATAGGCGAGCAGTCATATGTGAGCAATGTGAACAGGAGGGGGCTCAGCACACAGCCCTGAGGGGAGCCAGTGCTGAGGATGATGGTGGGGGAGGGGATGTTGTGAATCCTCACAGACGGCGATAATGAATAAAATGTTTTAAAAAATCTTTTTATTTCCCTATCACTGCATCTCATCCTTATTAACAAGCTAGGGAGATTAAATTCAAAAGACCAAATCTAATTGTTAGGTCTGCAGAAAGTTTTTTAACTGACATCAAGTGCATGTTAATTTATTAGTTCTACCTTTTATCTCTCTATTTTGCTGTTAGTTTCAAGATGTAAATAAATGACTAAATTACAGTGAAAGATGTAAAACATTTGCACGCATGTCCAGACTTGTTATGTCTTTAGAACAATGAATACTAATAGTTAATATTTGAAATGGACAGATGTAACAAAAATAAAAACTCTGTGTTTAATCTTTTAAATCTGCTTTTCTTTTTAGAATTTGATTGCATTACAGAAACACTAAAGAAGTTTCAGTTCTGGTCAATTTTGGCGGCCAAGTGTGGACAACAGCGGTAGTGTTTGCCTGAAGGAAGACTGCATTTCCCATGAGCACCAGCACATAGCGTGGTAAAATCCCGGTTGCCTGCAGTTGGATTGAAGTACATTTCTGTTTCCAGTGTCTGTGTGAAGCATGAATAGTGATGAGGTGATGAATCTAATTGTGGTGAAACAATGTCAGATGATGATGTTGGAGATAAGAAACGGGGGGAAGTGACGCATGCCGTAAAGCAGTCAGCAAATTTGTAGTTGTTTTGTTTGGCAGGGTTCCTGCCACCCTCCTCAAAGTCTCTCAGTGGCTTTTAAAGTGATACGGACCCCCTCGGGTCATGACAGAGGCGTCATACAACGAGCTGTAAGTCGACCTGTAATCACAAAAGTTATGAAAATATTTGATGAACGTTTTAAAATTTACACGTATATTTTCGGAACTGGTGACGAGAAAATTTGATCTAAAAATATTTGTAATTTTCTGTTGTGTATATTCAATGTGATAGTACGAAGAAAACAGCGAAAGTCTGCTATCAGTAATTATCCGGCCACGTTCACATGGATATTAATGTTTCAATCTGAGTGTTTTTGCTTGGTTGTCCATACATTAGACGTCTGTGTAATGATTTTTTTATTATGATTTTTCTATTATTATTATGAACGGTTTATGACCCCTAAAGCAACCCCCATGCACTGAAAAGATAAAGATCGTGCACAAAGATCAGAACAAGATAAAGGAAACTGAGAAAAACAAAAGCTTAACTCGACACTGCTTGCTTCAGACGTTGTTTACGACCAGATTTACCACGTCTGGCTTCTTCTGCTGCACAAGGGGGTCCTTGGTTTGTTAATTTGAATGTTTTTCCGCAAACTAAAAGACGCAAACTTAAGATGATCTGAAAAGACAGATGGAAGATGAATCTATTAAAGCCTAAAAGCGCCTTCGATGTTGTTTGTTTGGTCTGGGGAAAGAGAACGATCAGCCGAGGTTTTGCTGAGAACGCTGCAGCAGCTGTTTCCAGTCCAACCAACCGCACAGTGACCCTCAGCCACTTCCTCCCTGTTTTTTACGTCATGGCCTCCCTTTCGGTTTTAACCGAAGCCAGCAGAGACGAGAATTAAAAGAAAATAAAAGAATAGAAAAGCAAGCAAGCAAGAAAGAGGATGAGTTAGATGTTCTGTTTGCAGGAGCAGCACCAACAAACACACTGACGATACATGACTGAAGAGATAAAAGGCTGTTCTTACTGCAAATGGTTGTTGGAGGGTGAGAGGACGCAGGAGTTTGACCTTCACAGATTCCAGATCTCGTAGATAAACAACAAACAGTTTTTTCAAATAGTTTTTTTTCAGGCTATAACTATTTTCCGCTTCTTTTGGTTTTGGTTGTTCAGGCAGAGATACCATGACAAAAAAATGTTTACGATAAGGTGAGACTTTTCTATAAAGTGGAAAATAAAAAAAGATAGTTTGAAGCTGGACTGTAAGGAGTGGTCCTCCAATCTCATTGTACATAATGAGTATAATGACAATAAAAGGCATTCCATTCTATTCTATCCAAAAACATATCAAAACATGTAAACCTCTCCATTTCCTTGTTAGATACCCACCTAGATAAACACCCTGAGGCACGCCAACCACAAAACTTTTCCAGTTGGTTGGTCGAACAGCTATGAACCAACAAACAAGTCATCAGATGAAAAGTGGTTCAGTTTAAAGAGAGAGGAAGGGGAGATCTAAAGTCCTCAGATTAAAGTTGGGCTGCAGGAAGGTCACTCAGCAGAAGAGGTAAGACGATCACTCCGTTTATTTCCTTTCATTTTTAAATTGCTTTCCGTTTTCACTGATACTACATCTGTGATTAAACTATAATCATAATTTAAAGGGTATAAATAAGTTCTGAGAATCAATCATTAATGAAATCTTAACAAAACTTTTTTATATTTATTGCAAGGTTCAGAAAACTCCCTTTAATATCAGCCTCATAGTGGAAATGGAAAAAAATGTAACAGGAAACCTCTGATTTCCTTTTTTAAAGGTATTATGTGGCTCTAAATGTTGGTGGACCAAAAGGCAAAAAGTTAATTGTGAAGCTCACAGACTCCAGATCTCGGAGGTAAACGGCAACTTTTTTTAAAAATGGTCTTTTTGGCACATTAACTTTTTTCAGCTTGTTTTTATTTTGGCTGTTCGGACAGAGATACCTTGATGAAAACATTTTAGAATGAGGTGAGCCTTTTCTATAAAGAGGAAAATGAGAAGATAGTTTGAAGCTAGTAACTTTTAAAAGCCTGTTGCAGATATTATAAACTCATTTTGCATCGGACCTTCATGAAAACTCCTCTAACAACTTGTACTTGTCTATACTTTTCTAAAATCAAAACAATTTCACTTTTGGTTTTGAGAGAGCCACAACTCCTGCTTTACTGCCTTTGTTGAGCTGTCTGTCTGTTTCGCTCCATGTCACACAGATGGTTGAATGAAAATCAGTTTTTCTCAACACATAATTGTTGCCACGACAGAATAAGTGACATAGAAAGGAAATCCCCCATGCTGGATCTTTAAAGTGATATCTGTGCCTGAAAACAAAAAATAAATAAATAAAAGTTAATAATGAACCAAAAGACCCATTTTAAAGTCTCTATGTTGCTGCTTTATGTTGCGTTTACCTGATAAATCAGGAGTCTGCCTCCTTTAAATGGATGAAAGAGGATGAATGAAGATAATGGCACATATTGTAAGTCCTGAAAAACAAAAAGATCCCATCTAGATAAACACCCTGAGGCACGCCACCCTGAAGACCTTTCCAGTTAGTTGGTCGATCAGTTATGAACCAACGTTGTAATAAACAGCAAGTCATCAGATGAAAAGTGGTTCAGTTTAAAGAGAGAGGAAGTGGAGATCTAAACACCTCACAGTTAAATGTCTGGTTTGGCATTTCTTCCTCAGATTAAAGTTGGACTGCAGGAGAGTCACTCAGCAGAAGAGGTAAGAGGATCACTCTGTTTATTAAAGCACTTAGGGTGTTCAGTGATACAAAAAAATCTGTGTTTAACCTATAATCATAATTTAAGGGGTTACCGGAACTACAACAGATAGTAATCACCCAAGATTATCTCTTTGATTAAGAACCAAAAATATTATATAATACAAATAATAACAATACAAATTCTAATACAAATTATGGACTGTTTTATTTTTATATAACCCATTTATGTAGCAGCTGAAGAACTGGACAAGATGAGAGACTTGGTTCATTAGCTGAATGAATCCGATAAATTAACATTGAAAACTTTGGTGTTATTATCCCAGAAAAGTTTTTTTTTTTTTTTAAACTTCAGTTTTCTGCTACAAAAATTATGCAGATAAGCCAACAGTGATGAACAAACTACCACTGTGATAATTGTGGCGCTAACCTCTATATAGCTATTGTTGGTAATTTCTAAAACCCCTCTGATACCAACATTTGAAACTAGAGACGGAAAAAAGAAACGAAAAGAAAAGAACGCGATATAAACATAAGTATGATACCTAGCGTTAGCGCTTTAGCGGAAAATTTCTGTTAGCGATGCCGAATACTGTAAACCCTATTCATCTTCCAGATTACAGACTTTGTTATTAAATGCATCTAAATGAAGTTTTTTTTTTTAAACTAATTTTCACAGGATTTTGATTTGCTGCATCGAAATTCTTCTAAATTAAAATTCCAAATTTGAACATTGTCAGAAGACTTTTAGCTGATGAAAGGCTAAATCTAATGATTACATGCAGGTTTATTTACTTGGCTTAATCTTATTTAACCTAATTTCTTTCTTAGGTGAATACCTCAGTTACATATAGATAAACAGTACTTTCTTTCTAAAAGCTAAAAACATAACTGGTATGTTTCTCAACATTTTGCTCAGCTTTGGGTTTGACGTTAATTGGTTCAACCGAATGTCAAGATTTTCTACTTCCTAGTTTCATTTATACAATCGCCCAGAAGGAAAGTCTAGCCGAACGTACTCACTTCTGCTGGTAAGACAAACTTCTCCTTTGCCCTAACCCTCAATTCTGTCCCACATCTTTCAGTTTCAACCAGGATGTCGGGTCCTAGAGAGCCTCTCATTTCTGCACAGCCTCCGGACTACGAAAGTCATGGAGGCGTCTCGTCACCTCCGGCCAACTATGCAAGACCAGCTGGGTGCGGCCCTCCCAAATATGAGACTTTCCAAGACAGAAACTCACAAACGACGTCAGAAACGACTTCCATCATGTCCCTATCTTTTGAGGACATAACCGTGCGAAGAGGGTTTGTTAGAAAGGTTTGTTTGCTCAAACATAAACAACAGGAACGGATTAAAAATATAAAAAAAGTAGAGATGTGAGGCTGTTAAGGCCATTCGTGCCCAAGCATGCCTCAGTCTAGCTCGTAAATATAATTTTGGAGTGATAACCTCTTCTAACACTTCCGCTAACATGCTAATATTGAAGGCCAACTTTTATCGTAGTGCTTTAGCTCTTTTGCTAAATTTGAAAATGCTTAATACGCTATGCCTTTGCTAAATTATCTCTTAAGAACAAATTCTAATGCGTTTATTTATTTCCAGGTTTTGTCCACCTTATGTTGAATAAAGTTGGAAATGTAGTTTTTGGGTATTGACTGTTAGAAACCTTCAAAGTAGTTGGTCGTTTATATTCATGCACTTGTTTTAAAGTGACTGAAACTTCTAGTCTTTGTGAGAATGCTAACCGCAGAAATTTTTTTCTTAACCGATCCGGAGGATTGGATTGTGGTGTTGTCCAAAGATGGTGGTCCAGATGACGCTAGTGGTTGAGAGAACGGTTTACGTACGCCATTGGAGTAGACAGGTAGAGCAGACTGTCTGAGGTAAGTTGTGGAGGTAAGTTGACCGGATGGAGTCAGATGGTTGTTTATCTTTAGTTTGTCCTTCTTTGCAAGATTGATTATGGTAATCCACTGAAACTTGTCTACGAGTAAGGAGAGCAGAAGCTGAGTAGCTGAAGCAGACAGGAGAGGGTTACTAGGGACATGAGGAAGAACGTCCAAAAAAACCGGGACATAGCTTTTAGAGGGATATTGTGGGTGAGAAGTCAAAACTGTTTTCCGGGGTTGTATTGTGGAGTCCTCTCACGGTCGACAAATCTCTTGTTTTGAGTGGCGGTGAAGTTGCGTCCGGCAATGCTGTTCTTAGAGATGGTATGGCAACACCTGATGTGATGGTTTACTGAGGTGACCGCAATATCCCTCTCCTCAGACAAAAACAGAGGAGGCTGGTAACCTGTAGAAAACTCTAAGAGGGGCATACTTGTGGCAGAAGAGATCTAAAAATTGTGTGCATATTCTATCCAGGGAAGATACCTGTTTCAGTCAGATGTGATGGTGGAAGTTGATCAATTGAGGTTGGCTTGGACTTCTTTATTTAGATGCTCTATCTGACCGTTGGATTTAGGATGGTAGTCGGATGTCAGGCTTACCTTGGCCCCCAGTGCTTCACAGAAATGTTTCCTGACTTGGGAAACAAACTGGGGGCTCAGACAGAAAAGGTATGCCATGGAGGCAGAAGACAGGTTTCAACAGGAGGACAGCAGTTTGGAGAGCTGTAGGAAGTTTTATTAGGGTCAACAAGTGACATGCTTTTGAGAATCGATTGATGATGGGAAGAATTGTGGTCATACTTTTAGAAGGAGGCAAACCATTGACAAAGTCGCTGGCGATGTGGGACCAGGGTCTTGACGGGACTTGAATGGGTTGTAATAGACCGGATGGAGGTATTTGGAGGTTTTATTTTGGGCACAGATGGAGCAAGCTTTCACATAATCATGAACGTCTTGATGAATTGTTTGCCACTAGAACTTACGGAGAATGAGAGCGGTGGTCCAAGTATTGCCAGGATGACACAAGAACTCTGAGGTGTGGAACTAATGGACAAATCGAGAGCAAACAACAGGAGGAACGTAGAGAGTAGACTGTGGCTGGGATCTTGGATCCGGATCATCCTGGAGACCTTGTTTGATGACCCCCTCAATCTCCTAGGTTAACGAGCCCAATCACAGAGAACCTCATTTATGAGGGCTTAAAAAACGGATGAAGTATTACATAAACCAATTGGCATGACTAGATATTCGAAACGTCCTAGTAGGGTTTTGAAAGTGGCTTTCCATTTATCTCCCTGGCGGATTCAGACAAGATGGTAGGCGTTATGAAGATCCAGTTTAGTAAAGACGGTAGCGTGATGGAGTGATTCAACAGCTACAGAGGTGAATAGAAGGTATTTATTCTTGACAGTGATTTGGTTTAAACGTGAAGAGTGGATTCAAGGCCAGAGAGACACGTCTTTCTTAGCAACAAAAAAGAAACCAGCTCCAAGGGGTGAAGATGACAGGCGGATGATTCCAGTGGCTCAGGATTAATAGATGTAGGTCTCCATTCTTTGCTGGAAATGTTGTAAAGACAGGTAGATGGCAACAGTGCACCGGGAAAGATGTCCATGGTGCATTCGTACAGTGGTGGAAGAGAACTTGCTTTTGTTTTGTTAAATACCCGTTGTGGTATTTAACAAAACAAACATTGTGGTATTCTGCATGAACGTTGCTGAGGTCCAGTGAGTCGATGGAGACGTCTTCGGCTGGAATGGGGCTAGGAGGAATGGCAGCAAGGAGACAGGTTTGATCACAAGATGGAGACCAGGTATCTATGCAACAGATTTGCTAGTTAATTTGTAGATTATGTTGATATAACCAGTCAAAACCTAAAATGATTGGCGGTTGTGAATCAGAAAAAAACCCCAATAGGGAGATGGACCTAGAATGACTAGCAGAGGTGTTTAACTACACATGACATGTGATATGGGTAATGTGGTGTAGAGGTCTTCCATCAAGGGCTGAAACACGAAGGGGGTTCTCGAGCAGAACAGTGTCTGGTTTTAGTTGCTAAATGAGGGAAAGGGAGATGAGAGACTGCTCACAACCAGAGTTGACCAGGGCACTGAGATTGAGTTAGTCATTGTCAAAGTTGAGTAAGACAGTGAAGAGTTAACAAGGCTTGTTGGTTATTATGGACAGGTGCGTCTGTGTCCCGGATTATACAAACGGACCCTTCTTGGGGAGCTGTTGTCGTAGACTGAGTGGACAGACAGCAATGAAGTGGTCGGGGTTACCACAATAGATTCATCGATGTGCTAACATTCTCCTCTGCTTTTCCTCCGAGGTAAGACGGGTCCCACTAACCTCTATAGATTCGGGTTCTGGGCCTGTTGGGGTTGGGAGGTTGCACAGTGTTTATGTTAATGCATTTAGCAGATGCTTTTATTCAGGACGACTTAGAAAGTAGACACAATATTAAAGTTATTATCTATCTGAACATAAGCTATGTAGAGGATAGGAAAGAGGAGAATGAGATCCCTGAGACAACCATCAACCCTGATGGCCAAAGGGCATTTAAAGAGGCTGGTTCCTTTACTACTGCTAGCTCATCTGTTTGTGTTCATTGCCATGTCTTGCGAGGTAGTGTAACTGGATCAGTTTCTTGGCTAAAAGTTTGTTTAAACTCAACAAGAAATTCTTGGAAGTTTAAACCAAAGTTTGGTAAATGATGCATGCCTCAGCCTATTTTAAAGCTTTGTCGCTCAGAAAAGCCAACATATATGCTATCTTGGCATCATCATGGGGAAGTCTGTGTGGGACGGAACTAAAAACCAACTTTCACTGAAACACGAAGCCATGACAGCCATCAACCGCACCAGAATACCTTTCGGAGTTAGAGGAAGTGAACCCAGGTTGAACCAGAAGTGGAAGGGGGTGCTGAACTGGCTGAATTGAGGCAGCTTGTTTTTGCTACGGAGAGGAGAAAAAGAACGTTTAGAGTTGATTTCACGAATCTCTAGAGTTAGCTGTTGCGGTAAGGCTGCACAGAACAGACTCATGGGAGTGAATAGAGATGGCTTGATCTGCAATTGACCTCCTGAGGGCCTCTTAGATGCCAGTTCGGCCTGAGTGTTCTGTAATGGTTTTTGTAGCTTATCTGACCTACTAATAGGAAGCAACTCAAGAGACCATGAATTCGGTAAAGGTGAACTACCAGGGTTGGACAATGAAGCTTAAACACCTGGTTTTAGAACACAATAATTTATTAGTACGGTGAAGGGCCTTTTTTTGTGGCCAATACAGCGTCAATTCGTCTTGGGCATGACATATACAAGTCCGACGCAGTGGTTAGAGGAATTTTAAGCCGTTGTTCTTGCAGGATAGTGGACAGGTCACTCCAAAACACCACAAAGTGGCTCACTAATATTTACATCTGGTGCAGGCGATGGGAGATGGTCAACTTCACTTTCATGTTCTTCAAACCAACCTTTCAACACTGTGTATTGGTGAATTGTCATCCTGTTATACCGCACCGCCTTCGTGATACAATGTTTGAAATATTGGATGCATATGGTCCTCCAGAATGGTTCGGTACTCCTTCGCAGTGACGTTCCCTTCTACCAAAACTATTGGGCCAAGGGAATGACATGATATGGCCGCCTAAACCATCATTGATCGACTATCTTCACTCTGGGCATGCAACAGGGTGGTATGCTTCTTTGGGGCTTCTCCACACCCTAACTCTCCCGAATGTGGGAAAAACAGTGAAGGTGGACTCATCAGAGAACAATACATGTTTCACATTGTCCACAGCCCAAGATTTGCGCTCCTTGCATCATTGAAACAGACGTTTGGCATTGGCACGAGTGACCACAGGTTTGGCTATAGCAGCCCGGCCGTGTATATTGACCCTGTGGAGCTCACAACGGACAGTTTTGGTGGAAACAGGAGAGTTGAGGTGCACATTTGATTCAGCCGTGATTTTGGGCAGCCGTGGTTTCATGTTTTTGGACACAATCCTGGTTAGCAACTGAACATCCCTTTCAGACGGCTTCCTCTTGCATCCAAACTTAATCCTCTTGGATGTGGTTCATCCTTCTTGGTGGTATGCCGTCCATTTCCCTGGATACCGTGCTCCTTGATACATCACAAAGACTTTCTATCTTGGTCACAGATGCACCAGCAAGACGTACGCCAACAATTTGTCCTCTTTTGAACTCTGGTATGTCACCCATGATGTTGTGTCCATTGCAATATTTTCAGCAAAACTGTTAATTGGACCTTCTTATGTGTTTAATGTGCAATTAACCAAGATTGGCCACCATCAATTTACCCATGAAACATGTACGTGCCACATTGGAGAGGAAAGGCAGAGAGTACAATAATAGGTAAGTGGAGCAGTTGCAGTCAGATGATTGTTTGTTTGATTATTGTAATCCACAGAGACTTGTCAACAAGGAAGAAGCACAGGAACTGAGTAGCTGAAGCAGACAGGAGAGGATTACTAAGGACATGAGGAAGAAGGTTCAAACAACAGGTAATCATTTTAGTAAGGCAGCAAGGACTCTTGAGGGCTTGTACCACGGAAGGTAACACTCAGACAATAAATGACTGCAGATCGGCTTCCTCCATCCTCCACAAGCTGATCAGGTAGATAGGTCAGCAGCTCCAGGGTCCCCAGATGCTGCTAGCTCAGAAGCTCAAACAGCTCCCCAAAAACGCACCCTGGAGGACGCACCCATGAACAAGGAAGGACAACACAAACCAACCAAAGGCTCCATTTCCTGACAGAAATTTGTGTACATTTTAGTTTTTAATTGCTTTAGATTTTTAGAATTTGTGTTACGATTAATGATTAAATGATATTTGTCACATCTATTTTCTCCTGCAGGTGTTTGGCATCCTGACGCTCCAGCTGGTGTTCACCTTCAGCACGGTCTGCGTGTTCACCTTCTCCAGTGGCGTCAAAGCGGTTGTGCAGAACAACATTTGGATCTTCCTCAGCTCCGTCCTCCTGTTCATTGTGGTGGCCACGACCCTCATCATCTTGGTGTTTTTGAGTAGCATGCGTCATCACCCTTGGAACCTTGTGGGGCTGGTGGGTGGATTTAATTTCCCTCAGAAATAAAATTTAAAAAAAACTGTAATGAGATGAATTTTGTCACTCCAGGCCATCATCACCCTCAGCGTGTCGTACATGGTGGGAACCGTCGCCTCCTATTTCGACACTACCTCTGTCGTCATCGCCTTGGCAGTGACGCTCGTCGTCTCTTTCAGCATCATCGTTTTCTCGGCACAGGTTTGTCACATCCTAAAAAAATGCTTGGAAAGAAATAGTTGGTAATATGTTTCAATAATTCTGAAAGTTTTTTCAATCGCACTTGTTAATCGTCATTGCAATATTTACCAATAACATTGTTTTTTTAATACAGTGCAGCTGTAACCACAGCTAACATTTATATATGGGGTCAATAAGGCGCAGAAACGGACTAAACATCGGCTCCCAGTATCAACTGGTTCCAACATCGCTCCATATTAACTGCATAGAAATGATTAATGGAGAGAAATGGGTTCAAAGTGTGGGAACTAAAGTTTAAAAGATTCTTCCTGGTGTCTATTTGACAGCCTCTACAGGCAGCCTAGCTAGCTTTATCCATTATTTTAATGAACCAAACTGGTTCCTCTTCCAGCGTGAGGTATTTCAGTTCATTATTCATAGAATTAGGACAATGCATGTGAATCAACAAGCTTCAATGTAAATATGCCAGAATTAGCACACAAGCTAAATTGCATCTGCTGTCCTAAGCCAGGCACCTTTAAACATTACATTCATTACAGTGGACACAGAAACAATAAACAAAAATATCAAAAATGTTAGTTTCAAAATTAAACTCTTTTCTTTTTTTAGCTTTCATAATTTTATACAAAATATAAACATTAAAACAACATTAATATATTAATATTTTTTACCAGTAATCTCAGAAAGTGAAACTCATAAATTGTTTAGAACCATCATATAGAGAAATTTATGGTAAGAGTTGGTTTCTTGTAATTATGATTATGATTCTCACTAATAATGAAAACCCCCAAAATTTGGTGTGTGAGAAAATTAGAATATAGTGAAAAAAGGTCATTATTCCAAATTTGTGGTGTCATAGCCTTAAATAATGAGCTCAAAACACCGTAAACAGTTCCTAAAGCTTTAAACGGCCTCTCCCTCTGGGTCGGACTCTTGACTTTACAAGTATGTTTACAGAAAACGGAGTGGAAGGAAGAAGAAATGTGGTAGGAAAAGGTGAGCAAGTAACAGGGAGCACCACTGTCTTGAGAGGATCGTCAAATGAAATCCATTAACGAAATTGCTTCGTTCTAAATAATTTGAAATTGAGAGTCCAGAGGAAAAGTAACTGAACAATCAAAACTTTTAAAATATTCAATTTTTTTAAGATGTACCTGCATGTGATTATAACACCTCCTGAGTGTCATATTAATATGCTGTTTAATACACTAAACATTGAATCTGGTTTACTTTGACGTATTTGTGTATTGTGCTCCTAAAACAACAGCCGAAGGTTAATAAGTTGAAACGTTAAAGCATTCAGGCCATTATCACACAGAAACGAGCAGAATTAGACAGAAATACAACACAATCTGGATCATAAAGAACTATTTTTAGCCTGAGAACCTGGATAAAGAAGTGGAGAGATGTTTGTTTTTGTGGATTATAAACGCACAGAAGTAAATTGACTGAGATGTTTGTGCTCTGTTTTCAGACTCGTTATGATTTCACCATTTATTACGGCGTGCTGCTGATTCTGGCCGTGGACGTCGTCATGTTTGGCCTCATGTGCACCTTCTACTACTCTCACGTCGCCAGCATCGCCTACGGATGTCTGGGAGCGCTGGTGTGCTCTCTGGTAAGAGCGAAGGGTTGGATGTGCGGTCCCACCAGAAGAAACGCGGGAAAAATCCATGATTTTGGGAGGAATTCTTCTATATTTCATCCAGTTTTCTGAGACGACAATGCGGGAAAGTGACAAAAATGGGGGAAAGAGGAAAAGTCAACTTTATTGTCAATTACAAGACATATTTAGCGTTGCAATTCATCGACTCTCTCCTGACATCACAGACTTGAAAAATATTTACAAAAAGAAAGAAAATAGTATACCTCCATCATAAAACCACACAGAACTTAACATAGTTTAATGAAGGCACTGACTTTTAACAGTATTTCAATATTGGTAATAAGACACATTTTTCTGTGTTAATATTAATAAAAAAGCTTGTTGTTAAACACAAAAAATAGCCAAGATAGCAAAAACTTTTATTACACCAGTAAAATGTTATGATCACATTCATCACTGATGTTCTGCTCTTGATTTTGAAGTGATGCCAACAGCGTTTTATCAGCTTCAGCCGGTTTTATGATTGGCTAGAAATTAAAAATATCGAAAATTGGTAGCAAACGGAGGAAACTTCCAAGTTACTTTCCAAAATTCTGAAAAAAATACTTAAATTAACAAGATTACTCCAAAACGTGGCTCGTGGTTTAGCTACGTAAAAAAAAAAAAATAGCTTTTTTTTTTTTTTTTACAAAAAGTTATTTTTTTATTTCACCAGTAAAAATTATTTTTGGCTGCAGATCAAAATTTTTCGTTATTCTAAAATAAGTAAACATTTGGTTGTAAATCATGATGCAAGACTCAGAATAGTCAACTGAATCAAGGATGCATGTGAGTTAAGCACTTCATGACTAATTTGAATTGAATACATATTTGGGTACCGTCTACTTATAGGCTTAGAATGAAAAATGCACAACGTTGGTTGTGTATATTCCTTTATAAAAGGTAATTAATATTTACAATATTTATACGTCGCTCCCGCTCAGAGGTCTTTAAAGACGTTTCGATAGATTTCTTACATACAATAGGAAATTAAAAAACTCTATATTATGAAGAAATTCAAGTGAAACTGGGAATAATTAAGACGTTCTCTGGATTTCTCACCCTGCTCAGCTTTTCTTCTTCTTCCTCTCCCTGCTTCAGTTCCTGATGATCGACTGTCAGCTGATGATGGGGATGATGAGCGACCGGCTGAGTCCAGAGGAATACGTCAGCGCTGCTCTATTGCTCTACCTGGACGTAATCCTCATCTTCCTCTACGTGCTACAGTTCCAGCAGAAATGATCAAATATTTGTAAATAACACGACGTCAACGGGCTTTTCAGGTTCCGATTACACCTGTGTTGCCAGAATCTTTACTTTAACACGAATTTAAAAATATGACACATGAATATTTTTGGATTATTGCATCATGTCATGGATAAACGACTTCTCTCCGGCATTATCACAGATGTTATTTGCAGAATTAAAAAACAAAAACAAAACAGGATGATGAAAAAAAACTGTTTATTATAAGTAAACATGGATGAAATCTAGAAAAAAAGTTTTTTTCTTCATCCCATCTTGTCTATCACACCTAATTTAAATTTTACATAGTTTTAACCACCAGCTCCTGAATTTTATCGGTTTAAGTAATTGTTTTATGCTGTTAATGACAAAAGCAGAGCAGAAAGCCTCATTAGTGGAACGTTGAAATCAAATAAAATGCTCTTCAATGACTAAAGGAGGCATTAAATGGGCATTAGCCCATAAAATGTAGCACCACCATTTTGAAATAATCAATTGATGGTGCAACTCCTACTGAAAGGTGAACAATTCTGTAATCTCCCTAGCAACAAGAGCGTCTTCAAGTTTATGACCAACAGTGACACTAAAATATTTCCTTGTAAACAAGAGACCAGGATTCCAGGCTGGACTTGGTTGGATCTCCGGTCACCACAGAGAGGAGTAGTCGAACTGGATCCGCAGCAGGTACCTCATCCGGATCTGAGCCGGGTCGTAAACGACAAACTCGTTGTAGAGCAGAGAATAACCGCTGGGTTTGCAGGCCCCCGTTTTAACGCCGGGACCCATCGGGACCGTCGCTCCGTTACTGAGGGGAGAAAATACAAACAAGATGGAAAGATGTTTGAATTCAAGTTTACGGTTAGGCTCAAATTAAATGTTCTCAATTGTTCCTACTAATAATTATAGGCTTTTCAACTGGGCGCACAGAAGAACGTCCCCCAGTGGCGCTGCGTTTACGTCAGTAACGACGGACGGCGGCGTCTGTGGATGGATGTTAAAATCGTTGGGGGGAAAAAAAAGAAAAAAAAAAAGAATAAACGCAAAAAAAGGGGCAAGAAAAAAAGGATAAACGCCAAAAAAAGTAAAAAAGGGGGAAAAAAAGGAAAAAGAAAATGAAAAAAGGATAAACGCGAAAAAAAAGTAAAAACTTTATAAATGCAAAAAAAAGTTTAAAAAATGTCGTTGAGCGACGGGAGGCAACCGTATCGTCACAAGATCAGAACAAGACGAAGGTACCTGAGAAAAAAAAAGGAAGCTTAACTCGCCACCGCTTGCTTCGGACATCGTTTACATCCAGATTTACCACGACCGGCTTCTTCTGCTGCACAATTATAATGCACGTCTCACGTTATTGATGTAAAAGTCGAACGCTCAGACTGTAGACGCATCGATTTAGTGTCATATGTAATCTTCTCTATGTAATCTCCATTGCCCCCTGTCACCCCTACTTAGCTGTCTAAATTATGTCAAGGCTTGGTTGGCCCATACTGACTTGGGACCCCTTGAAACTTACGTGCGTCCCAAAGTCACCAGCATTGGCTTCACCCTGGACAGTGATTTTAAACAGGATAAACAGATTCATGCGGTTTTAAAATCAAGTTTTTATCACCTTCAACTTTATCAAAAGTCAAACCTTTTTTATGTTTTAATCTTCTGGAACTTGTCCACGTTTTTACCTCATCTCGTCTGGACTACTGCAATGCCCTATACCCTGATGTTTGTAACACGGCTCTTTCCCGTCTGCAGTTACTCCAGAACTCTGCAGCACGAACACATCACCCCTATTTAAGCTTCACTGCACTGGCTGTCTGTACATTTTAGAATAGATTTTAAAATCTTATTGTTTGTTTTTAAAGCTTTAAATGGACTGGCTCCAAACTACATTTCTGATTGCCTCCATCTTTATACTCCGTTGCGCGCTCTGAGGTCTGGGGGCCAGTCCCAGCTCACGGTCCCTAAGACTAGACTTAACACTAGAGGGGACAGGGCGTTCTCTGTTGTTGGTCCCAGACTCTTGAACGCTTTGCCCCTCTGTGTTTGAACTGCCCCCACCGTGGAGTGTTTCAAGTCTCGTCTGAATGCCCATTTTTATTCTTTGGCTTTTAACACTGCCTGAGTTGCACGGGCCAATGTGTCTTTTACTGTTTAACCTGATTGTCTCATTTCATTTTTACTTATTTTATTTATTGTTCTCTTATATTATTTTAGTTTATTTTATGTCTTATTTTTTATTATGTATTTTATATTAACTTAAAACAAAACTAGACGTTATTATTAGACGTCCCGGCGAAATCTTGAAAAATTCAATCATGCTCTTGTCTCAGGTTTAATTTATGACAGCAAGAGTGTCGATCAGACAGTAGCGGCCGATCCTCAGCATCGCTGCCAACATTCTCACTAAAACTAGAATAAAGATCGTCAGTCCAGACCTAAAGTCCTGCCACTGGCTCCCTGAAACTCAAGAGAATAGACTTTAAAATACCGTATTTTTCGGACTATAAGGCGCACTTGGAACCAGCCGTTTCATCGCGATTCATCGCGCGCAATTCAAATGATTGTTCCCTCAGCAGATGGGCCTTATGTGTGGGTTACGTACAGAAACAGACGCTGTAATTGAGACTGCGCCTTATAGTGCAGAAAATACAGTACATGGGTTAGTTTATAAATCACTGGGTGGCTTGGCAACAAGACAAATCGAAGATCTGGTTCTGGAGATCTAGTCAACTTTGCATCCCAACAAGGGAAATCCAACATCAGATTTCATGCTCCTCTAATCTTCAAGCAAAAATACAACAAACTTAAAAAAAAAAAAAGCTGCTGGATTCCCTTAAATCAGGAGTAAAAACGTATTTGTTTAGAGCTGCCGTTGGTCAAGCACAACTGGAACATAAATCCGGGCCCATCTCAAAATGCGCCTCTTGGTTTCTGCTTTATTCTGTTTGTGTGGGATGGATCCCCATCGTCTACCCCAATTAGGTAATCTACGAGATAAACGTCACTTCAGATGGACACTCGGTTGAACATGGGATCGCTAACGGCTCATTTTCATTGGAAACAGCAGATCAGGCCCGTAGAGAAACTCCTGACGCAGAACTAAAACAACCTTCAACCAAATTTATGTCTCATTGGACATTCGCTGGTTTGAACTCTCTGTTCTACAGTTTCCCGCCCTTTGTTTTCCGTGATTTAAAGCGTACGTTTCGGGACGTTTTAAGACTATTCCGGGTCGTAGAAGATGAAGAATCACGATCCCGATGTAAATCAGTTTGTTGAGATGTCGCGTTGCTGATGCGTGCCGACATTTTCTTTCTAACGTGTTGATGTGAGGGGACTAACAGCGAGACGGCGTTCCTGGGGTCGGGTCCGGTCTGACCCAGACCCTTGGTGCTGTGCTTCCCCGCCGGCAGCTTTTGCGCCTCGTAGTCGGCGTCCAGCAGCTCGTTGCAGTCTCCCAAAGCGACCTGCAGACAAACATGTTTACGCATGTTGAGGGCGCTGCGCCTCCACCATGAAGGCAAAACACGAACCGTGACGCCATCTTCCTCCTCGCGGACGAACAAAAACAAACATTAAGATCGTTTCTTGTTTATAGCTCCTCACCTCGCACAGCAGCAGCAGTCCGACGTGATGGCTCCGGCTGGCGAAGCAGTAGTTGGCACTTTTAGACGACATGTCTGCAAAGTAGATGCCTTTACCGAACTGAGAGGGAACAAAACAGAACGTCGTGTTATTCTTGTTTTACAATGGACGTGAGGGCGTGAAAACCTCCGTCTTGAATTTAATGCTGGATAGATTCATCCTTCTATAAAGGAATCAAACAAATTCGATTTGATTTTCAATCCTCAACTCAAACACCCAACAGGATATTTTTCTCTGCTTGCCAATATTATTACATAACTCTGAAAAATAACACTAAAAATCTCATTTGGATTTCATTGTCATTAAGGATTAGAATCAAACATGGAAACCACTGAAATAGAAATAGCTAAAATTCATGAATAAAGCCTCTGATCATTTGTAATTATTGTGGAGGACGTCTGTGACCTTCATCCCGTGCGAATGCGCCGTGTCTCCAATAATTCCACCAAAGATTACCGACCATATTTGGGCAAACACTGACGTCCCATGATAAATCTGCCATCTCTGTGATTGTTTATTCTTTTTATTGCACCCTTTTCTGGTTTCCCCCGGTTTGAGTGACGGGAGGCTGCGGTTAAAATTACGAACGGCAGTTTTGAGTCCAAAATTACGTGAATTATCTCAAACCCGACTGCAGAGAGAGATCCACCAAAGGGGATGTGGATGATACATGCAGCAGCTAGCAGTAAGCAACACCTCTGATAATATCAGAAAGCGTTGTTAGATACATTAATTAGCTTTAAGCCTTCCTGAAATGTGAGCAGCATTGACAGCGATCCGTTTTCCAGTTGTACGTTAAAAAGTTGTGATGTAGGACAGATGCAGGTACGTAGATGAGGAATAGGTGTTACGTCGGTTGCAAGCTTAAGTCAAAGTTTTGCTATCCGTCCCTATAAACAAAATAAATAAAAGGGAAAATAGATCAATAGGAATAAAGGAAGGAAAGACAGACAGAAGAAAAATTGATGGAAGGAAGGAAAGAAGCTCAAACACAAGGATAAAAAAGAAACAAAGAGCAGATGGAAGCAAGGATAAGGGGGGAAAATGAACGACTGGAAGGAGAAAGACGGAGGCGACAAAGAAGGAACGGACATTTTAAACAGAATAGAGAATAAAATCCTTAATTACTTTCTTTTATCTACATTAGCCAAAAAATTAAATTAACTTTTCAAATCTCAGTAAGAAACACAAACTTTACAAAATACAGATTTAATTAAAACCGATCGTTACTTTCACAGAACGATTGTGGTAAAATGTTTTCACTGCTTAAGAACAATTGTTTTAAAACGCCAGAGAAACACATCTTTGGTTTTCATTTGAATAGTTCTGAGTCCAAACTCTCTGCCTGCTTCGTACCATGTAACCAGTGACGGGCGCCTCAGGCGGCGCCACTCGCAGCCCCTTACTGAGGATGCCGACCCAGTTGGACAGACGGGAGCCGTGCCACAGCAGAGTCCTGGTGGGAAGAAAAAAAATGCGCCAACGTACGGCTGCTTTACTTCCACGTTTCCCCAGTTTTTTTATGGAAAGCCGTTATTTAATCAAAATTGAATAAATAAATATTTAACGAAATAAATTAATATCCCCATGAAATAAAATTAAATTTTTAAAGATTTAAAAAAAATATTTTTTATTTATTTAAATGTTTCCACAATATTGAAATAAAATAAAATAAATTTTCAAAGATTTAAAACAATATATTTTATTTATTAAAAGTTTTCCACAATATGTATTTATTGCTGCAATGAAGAATTTTATTTATTTACTTATGTATTTATTTCATAATGGAGTTTTATTTTATTTAGTGACGCTTTTATTTTGTAATTACGCTTTACTACTTCAGCGGCTTTTATTTCAAAACCCCGTTTCATTTAAAGCTCTTTTTATTTCATGTTTGTATATTCAATGAGGGGGCGGAGTCTTATCTGTGGGGTGAAATAAATACACAAATAAATAAATATTGTGGAAAAATTTTAATAATTAAAATAAAATAAATTTTTTTAAAATCTTCTTTAAATATTTATTTTATTTTATTTCATGGGGATATTTATTTATTTCATGAAATATTTATTTAATTTTGAATGAAACGGCTTTCCATAGTTTTTAGCCGAACAAATCCAAATGAATCCCAACCGGACCGGCACCTCTGGCTCCGCCCACCTGTTGTGCAAGTCTGAGAGGAAGCCGTCGCCCTCGCCGCTCTTGTCCACCGAGAAGACGTCAAGGAGCTTCATGGTGTAGTCGCAGTGCGTGGTGGCGTGCGTGGACCGCAGGTACCGTTCTATCACCTTGGCACAGAGAGGATGACTATGATGAGACACCCGAGAAGCCGAGACCAGGAAAGAGCAGAAAGCTCACAGAGAAATATCAACGGACGAGCAAAACCCAAATTAACAACACCCTGATCCGACAGACCGGTACCAGAACCACAACCTTTTAAATTTCCTAATAGAAGCACAGAAGCAGCACTTTTTAAAATGTTGTCCTTACAGCATCATGTGGAAGATGTACTGAAACTGTTACGTCAGCCTGTGTTTCCAACCAAAACAGAACCGGAACATTTTTATTTTTTCAGATAAAAGATATTATTAACGTGGGTTTATTGTAGCTTAATATATAGAATAAATACATCTTAATAATCGCTTCTTTAAGCTTTTACGAACAGGCCTCTCAACATGAAAGTACCTAAAACACAACATTTACAAGTTTTCATCTGCATGGAATCGGACGTGAAAACTTGTAAATATTTTGTTTTCACATTTTTAAATGTTAAGAGAGCAAAAATTGCTTTATCTTAGCGAGAGAAACGCTTTTTGGGAAACTTTATTAAAGCAACACTAAGGAAGTTTCAGTTTTGGTCAATTTTGGAGTCCCACTGTAGACAAAGGCGGTAGTGTTTTAGTCTGAAGGACGACAACATTTCCCATGAGCAACAGCGTATAGCGTGGTAAACTCCTGACCTCCCGTCGCCTGCAGTTGGATTGAAGTATGTTTCTGTTTCCAGTGTCTGTGTGAAGGATGAACAGCAATGAGGTGATGAATCTAATTGTGGTGAAACAATGTCAGATGATGATGTTGGAGATAAGAAACAGGGGGAAGTGACGTATGATGTAAAGCAGTCAGCACATTTGTAGTTGTTTTGTGTGGAAGGGTTCCTGCCACCCTCCTCAAAGTTGCTCAGTGCTAGTTAAAGCGATACGGACCCCCTCAGGCCATGACAGATGCGTCATTCAACAAGCTGTAAGTCGACGTGTGATCTGAAAATATTTGATGAAGGTTGAAAAGTTACTTAGTCTTGCTTTAAATCTGATTTCTGGATTCAGTTTTGAGGTTTATTTTGTGTCTAATCCCTTGTTTGAGCTTAAACTCATGGTTTATTTTGGTTTTGACCGTATCTATATATTTTTTAAACGTCCAGCTAATAAAAGTGACTCAATGATGCCTTGAATTTAGCTCATTTGCTTTAAAACAAACTTTTTGCTCTTTGTTTCTCCTACAATAAAACTATTCATCTATGGATCGTCAAAACAGAACTATATAAACTTTCTACCTGTATTTCTTTCCCTATTTTAGTACGAGATTAAGAGGAGTACAGACTTAAAGCACTGGGTTTACTGGTTGTTTCTAAACATAGAATGGGAGGAAGGCTCCTCTCCTGTGGAACCAGACCCAGTTTTTAGCATCAACGTTCCTTTCTGATAAAGCTTACAGAGTGATGTTTGCCCAGTTGTTGGATTAGGAAGAAGTAGATTGTGGTATTTTAACAAACTTTTACATGAAATTGGTCAATTTATTTAAAACAAAATTATTTATATTGGTAATCCAACTAATAACAAAAAACTATTAAACAGTTTCAAACTGTTTAACTCCACTCTCTGACAGTCATTTCATCTACTCCATCTTTCCACATTCTCCATGTGCAATAACAATAATAGGTGCTGTATTAAATACTAATAGCAATGTAAATAAATACTGTTACTTCTGTACGTATTCAGATTTTTTTCCATTTTATGTTTCATTCTTGTACTTAAAAAAATAAATGGGGTGGGGGTTGAATGTTTTTGTAATTTACAGTTTTATACTGGGAGGGTGAGAGATGAAATCTTTTTTATTTCCATTATATTTACTTGCACTGCATGAAAATAATTAAATTTAGTAATTTTATTTAATTGAAATTGAATTTGATAAAAGGATTCGGATTAGGGTCGAGCTACAACAGGGCTAGCTCCCTCTGCTGGCTACAACACCTGAGAGCAAAATAACGGATGATTATAAGAAATTGTATTTAATGTGTTAAATTTTAGTTATATTTATATCAAACACTAATGACCTTTTATTTAACTTAATCGTGGCACTCTTGGCCCTTTGGTAATTTTTCTTAAATGATCCCAACCGTGAACTCGTGGCTGCCCTGGTCCAGAGGCTCCAGCCGGCACTGCAGGGAGCGATACTGTCCGTCTAAAGGATGCTCATCACCGCCAGCGCTGGCCTGGGCCATCTTCACCGCTATCTGGATGTCAGCCAGCGCCTTAAAAAAGAAAAAGAAAATACAACAGACGCTGGTGACAAATGTAAACGTGAAAATACAAAACACAAAACTCAACTATTTTACCTCCAGAAGAGAAATTTTTTGCTTCAGTTCTTCTTCTGTGTGAATCACCGGTGGAGTTTTTAGCCTGGAAATGTATTTTTCTGTTTAATATCCAAACGAATGTTCTCCTCATAGCCGTGTTTCATGTTTTCTTTACCCAAAGTCATGCGGGATTCGGGTGTAAAACTGGTTACACGCCTCCAGCAGCTCTCTGTGGCCTCCTTTTCTCTTCAGGCACGACTCGATCTTCTTCAGGGCTGCATATCCAGCGCGGATCTGCTCTGAGGTCAGCTTTCCTGCAGGTGCGGAGAGCCAGAACGAGGCTTTAACGAGACGTTCCAGTGTGGCTTAATTCTTGCTCGTGACTGGCTGACCGAGTGGAGCTTTTTTGGTGTCAAACTTCATCTCCAGCACACACTCCTCCATGGCTTTGAGGTCACAGATGAGTTCTAGCAGAGACTGAACCTTTACGTCCAGCTTGGACGGCGGCTTTGCGGGCGCAGCGTCAACTGTGGTGGTGTTTTCCTCCTGCAGGAAAAAACCAAAACTGTTTGAGTGTAATAGCTCTGACTGGCTGCACACACTAGTGTGTAGAATATATTAAATCCTTAAGTTCACAAAGATCTAATGGCAGATATCTGCACAGTGGGCCAACTTTAAATATCGAAACCAGAAAAGCTTAAACTGGAAGGAAGGAAGAAAAAGAAGCTTGAAAGGAGGGACAGAAGGAAACGTGGGAATAGAGGACACAAGGAGGAAAGGAAAGGAAGGACAAAAGTAAGAAAGGAAGGAGGAACCAGACGGGACAGAAGTAAATATACAAGAAGGTAACGAAGGAAGGATATAAAGGAGAAAAAGAAGGATAGATGTAACAAAAGGACACTAGGAAGGTAAATGGGTAGGAGACAAGGAAGAAAGGGAGAAAAGACCATAAATAGAACAAGGGGAGAAATGAAAGAAGGAGCCAAAAGCAACTTAGGAGGGAAGGACACAAGGAATAAAATGAAGGGCGAAGGGAATCGCAAAAGGACAGAAGAAAATATCGGAATAAGCGCCCAAGAAGAGAAGGAAAGGAAGGAAAGTGTCTAGGATTTAAGGAAGGAAGAAAGAAAGAGGACACATAACAGGAAGCCAGGACAGGAGGAAGAAAGGAACAAAGGAAATCCACAAGGAATATAAATAAGGATTTAAATAAGTGATATAAGAACAGAGGAATATGTGGGAATAGGAGACGAGGAGGAAAAGGAGACATTCAACAAAACAGGGAGGCAGAAAAAAAAAGGGGTGAAAGGAAATAATTAAATACACAAGAATACGATTTAATCTAATTTTAAAATATTTAACAGCTATTTTAGTCATGGATTAGCTGCTTTACAATCACGTTTTACCCCAAGAGTCTATTTTTAACAAACCAAACCTTCTCGTGAGCGCTGTAGTCCATGAACACCATGTCATATTTTCCAGGCACTTTCTCAAAGATGTCCCTGCGATCCCACTCGTTCTTCGTCTTGTCCAGGAACCTGAAGCAGCGTTTCCAAAAAATTAACCCGACACGCCATTGTTTTCTTTGCTTTTTTTTTTTGGTCACTCGGATAATCTCACTTTTTCTTGAACACGTCTTTGGCCTTCAGCAGATCGCCGCCGCAGTTGGCGAGGCTGTTCTGACCAACTTTACCCACTGATATAAATAAAGAAGATAAATAAACAGAAATGAGACTGTCGGGCCGTTCGGGTCGACGGCCGGCTCACCTCTGCCCCATCTCATCCAGACGCTGTAAAGCTTGGCGCCGTCGTCCTGCAGCAGCTGCATCAGGTAGTATTTGTTGTTGTTGAACTGAAGGTTGGTCTGCCAGTAAGCACAAGAGAAGCATTAAGCTGGACAAATATAAAAATCAACAGTAAAGCCTTAAAAAGTCCAGCAGTAAATCAGGTACATAGCTCACACAATCTAGGGAAGGGGTGCCCAGACTTTTCAAACTTGCGAGCTACTTAAAAGACAAATCCTACATGATCTACGCCACCACCACCACAAAAAAAGCACAATACCTATTTATTTTAGAGCATTTAAATTTAATTTAAATTTTTATTGTATATTTTGTCCGTTTAGGATGAAGTATAATTTAAATGTAATCTATAACACATATTAGTTTGTCTTGCATAACTGCATTAACCCCCTGTAGCGATGTGTGGGTTTCTCTCCAAACACAAGCAGACGCAGATAAGTCTATAAATACATACATATACATAAATATATGTAGAGTTCAGGGGGGATTGGTGCTACCCAAGGCCTCTAGCTACTCTAGCTCCGTCGTAGCAAACACCGTAGTTTGCTAAGAAGGCTAACACAAAGCTAACAGAGTTAGCGTGCTTAAACGCGCATTAGTTTGCATGCCGGTATGCAAAATCGACGTATTGGGCACCCCTGGTCTAGGGAGACCTTCATTAACATAAGACGTGGGTGGATGGTAGCTTCTAAAAGGAGTCATCTGTAAGGACATGTATATAATATCGGTCAAGATCAGTCATCAGGGGTGGGTAAAAATATCGATTTTCTTTTCCAATTTAGTAAAGATTAAAAAAATCCCTGGTCTGAGGTTTCGCAACATGGTGGTCATCAAATTGAGCAAGTTTGATGAGCTAGCTGAGCAGCTAGCGTATTTCTTTGCCGCCATTTAACACCATCGGTGCGGCTCAGTGTCGCGATGGGAACTCCTCGTCGTCTTCTTCTTGAGTTGATCGACGGTTGGTAAACCGAGATTCGTTCTCCGTTAGCTACTGGAGGGGATGCGTTGGTTAAGATTACGATACCGCTTTAAGCTAATTCAGATATTTGGAAAAATCTGTTTCCTTGAGGAAAGGAGAATTAGCCAAGTTTACATGAATGTTGCTTAAATTTTAAATGGTGCGGTCATGTTTCAACCACTGTATTTTTGTGCTACTGTTTTATTTTCAAATATTAATTCCGATGTTCAGAAATTCCCACCACCAGTTTAGTATTTGCCAATAATCAGTCAAAAAAATTGGCCATTCGAGTTCAGTCAAATATCGGACAAATTTTGGCAGGCAGAGGTTTAGAAGGTATTCTTTTTTTTTTTGTTAGCATTTTACCTGATTCAGCATCACATCGTACACGTCATTTCCTTCACTGTAAACATGAGCCTGAAAGAGAGGATTTTAAGGTAGTTTTAATAGGAAAGAAAAGTATAAACTGATACGGGTAATACTTCTTCAAACAGCATAAAAACTACGTTTATAGTTCCATATAAAATCTGTATTTGTTCTCTTGGATAAAATCAATCAAATTGATCATATTTATAACATCAAGGATATTTGTTGTCGCACCTTTCTGAGTTTTGCCTTGCATTCTGGGTCCACGGGAGCTTTGCCCTTCATCACCACCGTCCTCACTACCTCTGGTGAGCAAACACATTAATATCAAAATAAAAACTGTTGATTTTCCTTCTCTGGATAAACCATCCTCTTACCTTCGGTTCTTATTTCTTCTTTTGATTTTGTTGGACCCTTGCTCTGTCCTCTCCTCCTCTTCGCCGTGGGCTGCTCCGCTGTCTCCTCCGCTTTCTCCTCCTCTTCCTCTTTTACTTGAACTGGGCCTACATTTTGGGAAGCCTCGTCGCCGGCGCCTTCTTAATTCGGGAAAATAACAAATCCGACACGCAAACACCTGCATGAACACGCACGCATTACGTGGACTTTACACAACGTCTACTTAAAACCAAATCCTGCAATCAATTTTTTTTTTGCTATATTTTTCATGCTGATGCAATACTCAGCCAGTCGGACTCGAGGCTCAGCTCACACTGGACAGGTGTGTCGCCAAAAACAGTGTACGGTGTTCTTTCAGTTATGTGCACCCCTTTGCAGTTGTATTTCGGTTTCAAGACCGGCATAGTAGAGCGAATAAAAAGTATTTCTGTTTTATTATCTGATTTTATTTTGTTGCGGGTTTTAGTTTTGGTCTAACCTTTACTGCGTGTGGCACAATTGTTGTCTGAATCCAAACGAAAAAAATCTAAATATTTCTTCTACATTCATAGGATTTGTTCATTTTCATACCAGTCTGAACGTCCTGCCGTCAGAATTGTCTCATCGCCTTTTATCCGGCTTTCATATCATTGATGCAAGTCATCTGTTGTTATTTTGTATAATCTGGACTAGAGCTGAAACAACTAATCGATTAAAATTGATTATGAAAATAGTTGACAACTAATTTAGTCATCGATTAGTTGCTTTATGATCCCGTTTTACCGTAAGCGTCTATTTTTAACACAATCTGTTACATCTGCGGTCGACAGGTGGCAGTAATGAGCTACCTAACGCTGTAATCTACCAATGGAGTGTAGAAGAAGAAATCAGACAATCGTTAGCCTTGTTTTGCTAGTGCATGGCTCAGGCGGCATAAACACATTTGCCCTGAGCAAGATGGCGGGGCACAAAATGTATGAAAGTCAATAAGTGAACATCTGAGACAAAAACATGTCAGAGTTGAAGCGGGATAGGAAGAACCAGCTCGGTAAAATAACCTAATAAGGAAATAAATGCGCTAAATACTGTTAATTAATTTAGTTTATAGTGATTTAGAGTTTCATGTGAGCAGAAAAAAAAACATCCAACAATAAAGGAACACATGTGGAACAAGACGCTCACCCCCAGCAATGTCTACCACTTACTAACTCTGTTCTAAACATGCTGGTAGAGACACAAGTTCAGATTATCAGTAACAATAATGTCCAACTAAGTCAGCCTCCTGCTGGACATTCACAATAAAGATCTAATTAAATAGGACTTTAAATGTAGAGCATAATGAGGGCTGAGATATTTGTTAATATGCTGAGTATTTAATAAATTGTATATAATTCAACCTTATTTTTGTATTTTACACCTAAAAATGAACAAATATTTTACACTGTTGAGCTCATTTGTTCCTTTAAACCAGGAGTCTCCAACCCTGGTCCTCGAGAGCTACTGTCCTGCAGGCTGTAGATGCGACCCTGCTTTTTCCAAACTTGATAGCACTGAATCATTTCATGCAACTGCTTTACACAAAGTTAAATAAAATGCAGAATTCTCTTATCTTTTCCTTTTTTTAATGAAAATTCGTTTTCAATAGCTTATATGGGAACGTAAATTGCAAAATAAATAATAAAATCGATTCATTGTAAAAAATAATGTACAGATTAATCGATAATGAAAGTAATCCTTAGTTGCAGCCCTAGTCTGGACGTAAACAACGTCTGAAGCAAGCAGCGCCGAGTTTAGCTCTGTTTTTTCTCAGCGTCCTCCGTCTTGCTCTGATCTTGTGACGTTACGGTACTAGATAATACCCTAGAGGTCCACAATAAATTATTTAGTGTCAGAAAACTATAAAATCCTAGAAACTAAAACAATCATAACTTAAACTGATTCATTGAACCAACAAAAAAAAACAAAAAGAGATGGTCACATACCTGCTTTCACCGTCTGGGAGCGAATCTTTCTCTTGTACCTCGTCAAAGGATTAACTTGCACCATTTTCTTTAAATCCACTTCATATTTTGTCCCGGCGCCGAGGGTCAGAACGACGGACGTCTCTCCCGACGAGGCGGCTGAATCCAGCAGGGAGGTCGCTTGGTCTGGATACGGCTGCCACCGACCGTCGTCTCCTTTCCACTGCCACACTGAACAAATTATACCGATTAGCATTTTTTCACATAAAATCCAAAACAAAACGAGAAAAAAGAAAGAAAGAAAAACATGGACGGCTTTTAAATGTGTCTATTTAAGGTAGATCTGACTCGGTTACTCCAGTTGTTGATGTTTTTCTAACACTGATTCATATATTTAACATTCTTAACACTTCAAAACCATAAAGAGTTTTCAAAAAAAACAAAAACATATATATATATATATATATATATAATTAGCTATTTATGACTGATATTTTTAAAACTGTGGGGCTTTAAAAGAAAAGAAGTAGCAAGAAAAACCCAAAAACTACAGATGTAAGGAAGATAGGTGTAATTTAGAGTTTGTTAAATTTTAGTTAATTGTTTTAAAAAACCACAGCTCAGAGATATTGTTTAAAAAGTTTACTAGAGGGCTGATATTGGTCAAATATCCACTGCTTTGCCAATTTCAGCCGACAGACATTAAAGGAGATTCATTCATTGTCAAAATAAGAATAAACAACTTTATTCAGCATTTGTTCAAATAAAAAAAAAAAACAGTTTTGTAATAGAGATGAAGAAAACCTTCCAGTTTCTGTAGCTTAATTTCTCTCCAAGTCAAAAGTAGAGACATTTTTTGTGTGGATAATCACTAACCACCAAAATAACCGTTGGCTTCGTTAGCTAAAGAGCTAACGGCTACCTGTCTTTGTCTGGACGTCCTCTTTCTTCACGACGCGCTGGCTTTTATTAGCCGAGCCTCTGGTTCTCCTCATGTTGCTCTGCGGTGGGAAGAGTCGGCTAACAAGCGGGGAAAGCAGCAGGCCGAGGCCCCCGGGGGGACCAGAGGCGAGAGCACCCCGGCGCGAAACTTTCCTTCCTGGAGGTCCCGGGAAAAGATCGTCTAGACTCGACCAGGAAGAGGATGGCTCACTCCGCCGCTAGACCCGACTGGTTATACCGTTACCATGACGACAACGAGTCCCAAGTTGCTTTGTTTGTTTGTTTGTTTGTGTTTTTTTTATACCTTGGAAAGGTTTAGATTCAAATAAATAATAAAAATAATTTCCAACCTTCAAGTTTGCAAATCTGAAATTGCCAATCTTTTTTTTTTACAAGTACAATTTTTTTTTTAAAAGTACAAATCTTTTTTTTTTTTACAACTACAAATCTTTTTTTTTTTTACAACTACAAA
Organism: Orestias chungarensis; assembly: GCA_032876305.1. NCBI lineage: Eukaryota > Metazoa > Chordata > Actinopteri > Cyprinodontiformes > Cyprinodontidae > Orestias > Orestias chungarensis. The sequence goes on along the minus strand of JAVLVB010000550.1, from coordinate 169,171 downwards.
TCTTTTTTTTTTTACAACTACAAATCTTTTTTACAGTTGCAAATTCTTTCTGAACCTTATTTGATTCCATAATATGGTTATTTGATTCCATAAGATCTCCTGTAGCAGTCCGTTTCACTGCAAATGTAGAGACGCCTCTGAACTCAAAGTCTAATGATGAGGATGAAGCCATAAACTTCTTTTTTTTTTCGAGTTCTTTTGCATCCATTTGTGTTTCTTGTCTTTTAAAACCCCCCCGTTGGTCACGACAGATGGCCGCACGTACTGAGACAAGTTCTGGTTCTGCTGGAGGATTCTTCCTGTTAAAGGGGAGTTTTTCCTCTCTACTGTCGCCACATGCATGTTCAATATAAGGCATTGAGGTAAATAGGCGCAATATAAATAAACTGATTCTTGATCAGATTGCTTTCTGTCAGGTTCATTTTGATCAATAATCCGTTCCTTGCATACCACCTTGTTAGCTAGCGAGCTAACGTTGAGGATCAATGGACGAGATCTCTCTCTCACCTTTTGCTTCAGCTCAGGGGCCAAAGCACCACTTTTTTTTTTTTTTTTTTACTCATTTAGGATTTGTGGCAGCAATTGAGATATAATTTCAGCTTTTGTTATGATAACAATAGACATCATAAAGATTATTCTTTATAATGTCTATGATGTTAACCATGTTCTCCATTTGCAAACCAATTTGGTGCCATGGTAATAAATGTCCAAAGGTAACTAATGTCAGCAAAAATTCTTATTGTTGGAGAGAATATTTGTCCGAAAAAATAGTTATGTTTCTTGTAGACACAGAAAAGTAAAAGTCATTAAAAAGATAGAAAGAGAACTACTCCAAAAAGCAGCAATTCTGGAGGGAAAAACATCATGCAAGCTAGAATCAAGAATCAAGAATCAGTTTATTTATATAGCGCCAATTTACAACAGGTGTCGTCTCAAGGCACTTCACAGAAAATAAATTAAAATCAAAGATACATCAAAACAAATCAATTTGAAAAAGTTTCCAATCTAAGGAACCCCAGCAGATTCATCGAGTCATTGACTTGCAGCATTCACTCCTCTGGAATCAGCAGACCAAAACAATGGCTTGTGTTGTCGTTGACTTTACAGCAATCCCTCATACTGAGCATGCATGTGGCGACAGTGGAGAGGAAAAACTCCCCTTTAACAGGAAGAAACCTCCAGCAGAACCAGGCTCAGTACAAGCAGCCATCTGCCACAACCGACTGGGGGTTTGAAAAGACAGAAAACTAAATTAGAAGCACAGGAAACTGAAATAAAAGAGTTTATACCAGCAGTTGTAGAGCATCACTGGAAGCATTTCAGCCCATGTTCTCCTCCAAGAAGCTGTCTCAGCTAACAGAACGCCAGACCAGGTGTGGTTACTATAGGGAGAAGAACACTAAGAGAAAACAAAAGGTTAACAAGGTTGAAATAACGGTAGCTAAGTAGATTGGACAAAGGAAGAAAGTAGCAGAGAGAGAAGTGGTCAGATTGTCCTCCAGGGGTCTAAACCTATAGCAGCAGAACTATAGAAAAACTTAAATAACTAATCCGTTTAAACGTTTAAAACTTATAATACAGTAGAAATAACTTCAGCTTTGGCAGATAACAGAACAAAAGTCAGTGGTAGTAGCACAAATGCTGCTAATAACATATAGACTTTTATAAGCCCTATCTTAAATGGGAATGATGTCAGAACCATAGACATATATTCATGTCTGTGGTCAAAAAGGCATTTCGATTATTGTGTGGGGAGTTGTTTAGTTCGCACTCTTGGAAAAAAATGAGCTACACCGATAAAAAGGTTTTCTGCAAAATATTTCTGATTATGAAAAAAAAAAACACACATAAGCTATTTATTTCTTTTCTTTCCACCACAACTCTATCATTGAATAGAGGAGCATGTTTATTGGATCCCAACATGGTAATAGAAATGCTTCATCTTGGCTCGGAAAATCCCACTTTATAGTCCCCAATATTTTTCTAATATATAATATCTATCTATATGTAATATGTAACATCTATAGTTAAAGTGCAATTGAATAAATGTTGAAGAGGAAGTTATCAATTGTAAACTGAAGCGTCAAGTCTCAAACCGGAAGTTAATCATAAATGATTGCAAAAGCGCCTAAAATGATAAGATCACAGTAATTTGTTTAGAACCAGTTACAAATAATATAGGCGAAAAACATTGCAAATAAATCTTAAATCATTCGAGAAAAGCAAGCCTTCATCGTTTTTGTTTTGGCCTAGGAACAAAATATTCGGGGTAGGTCGTTCCGCTTTAGCTAGTTGTCGGAGCTATTTTGCTGAGGCGTAGCTATAGAAAGGTGTGCTGTACGGAAGCGTGGATGAAAGTTGGCCGTTTTAACGTTGCTGAACTTTCTTTCTGACGCAGAGAAAATGGCTTCACGAAATTACGGAGTCTGTTTTCTCTGCCAGCGAGCGGCGGCGGTAAAGATAATGCTCAGGGTGGGTGAGTTACGGGGTGTCATTGAATGCAACATCTTCATTGTGGAGGTCAGATCAAAAATAGATGAGTTATCTTACTTAAATTTACTCAGGCTTTGCCATATTAAATACTAAACTACTAAATCGTGTTTTATATATATATATATATATATATATATATATATATATATATATAT
>JAVLVB010000550.1:150047-165047 GCA_032876305.1 Orestias chungarensis | reverse complement strand
AAATATATATATATATATATATGAGAGAGAGATGGATATATCGACCACAACTGTAATATTAATGTTAGATATCAGTATTGGCCCAAATCAAACCCTTTGGCATTTATCATGTGGCAGTGCTTCCACATTTTAAAAAGCACATATTTATTAGTTGTATCAAAAATTTGAGAGGGAAAGACGAAAGATCAGCATTTATTTCTAGTGTCTCGTGTACCAATGTTAATAGAAAATACTTCTACTTAAACACACAAACCACTCATGGTTGTCCCTTGGAGCGTCCCCATAAAACACATTTAGTGTCGTCGTTAACCCCCTGAGAGCGTGGAAAGATTAAATGGAGCTCTTTAGAAGGTCGTTAACTTGGATCTTATTGCAGATTTCGATGAGCAACTGCTGGAGGATCGGATCAGGAAGAAGGTTTTGTCGGAGCTCAGAAGGACGACACATCGCTGGACTCCCCTTAAGTAACGGTGCTTCACGACGCTTGGCCCGCTACCTCGTCTCGGTTGTTTATTGAAGTTTATTCTTGTGTTTGAGGTACGACGAAGAGCTGGGCCTGGTTTACATGGGTGCTCGGCTGGCTGGAGGCTATGCTGCCGTGAGGAGGGCTTTAAACGAGGTAGATGTGGAGATGATCAAGCCTCCTTCATCTGCTTCCATCGACCCTGAGACAATAATTAACTCTATTTGTCTGCTTTGCTCAGATAAAGAAGCGAGATCCTTCGTTTGCTCCTCAGTCCCTTCTAGATTTCGGTTCTGGCTTGGGAACCGTGGCCTGGTTGGTGGACAGATTCAAACGTTTGCTTGTTTAAACCCAAACGTGGTGCTGAGAGCGTGTTTCCGTCCCACAGGGCGTCGCACGCTTGTTGGAGCGACTCTTTGAGAGAGATGGTGTGCGTGGACAGCTCCGCGCAGATGAACGTTTTGGCAGAACGACTCCTCAAAGGTACGCATTAATCAATTTTAATTTCAAAAATGCATCGCTTGGAGCAAGAACTGTTGTTCAATTTGTTTCGATTTTTGTCCAGGGGACGACGAAAGGGCCGAACCTCACATGAAACAAGTCTATTTCAGACAGTTTCTTCCCGTCTCACCTAAGGTATGTAGGTGACGTATTACATAATTTTAGGTTTTTACTTAAATGATATCAACTCATACTTAGAAATGACTTTAAATGAAACTGAACTGACTCTACTTGCTCCAAGTTTAGCTGAAAGTCTGACTCTAACTCTCACCGTCGGTTCCCTGTTGTTTGTTCGCATTTTACCACAATTAGGAATTTTTCATATGAGCAGTTACTCGGTTTCAATTTTGAAAGCAATTGAACTTCTTAACCAGTGGCGGCTGGTGTAGTTTTCTCCGGGGGGGGCAAGACGTACAGAGAATTTTATATACCGGCTCACTTTTCAATCAATGATTCAAAAATACTTTATTTATCCCAAAGGGAAAATACATGTAAAATAAGGATAGTACTGTATTTAGTTTAAAATAAACCAATAACGTAAAAAAATGTAAAAACAATCACAGAAAAATGAAAATACTTAAAAATAAAATAGAAAATCACACTTTATTTATTTGAATTAAATAAAGTTAAAAAAAAAACATAATGAAAAACTTAAATAATAATTACAAATAAAATAATAAGAATAATACTTTGTTTATTTTGTACATAAATAAAGTTTTCCGCTCAAAAGTTTTTGCTTTAAGGGACTATTCCTCGTCTCCAACTCCCGCCACTCGACCTGTCAATGAGCCGCACTTTATAAGACCCGACTGTGATGTCAGCGGCGTGGTGGGAGGAGCTCCAGGATGCAGAAATACGTCACCAATCTGACGGCGAACGAAACTTTACTCGTCATTAAAGATGTATGGGGCGCCGAAAGTGAACACAGTTTTTGCACTCACATTTTCGCCAATATACCTAAATGTTAAATCTGAATGTAAATGTTAATTTGCTCACTGAGTGTCACGCCCATTGCCATCCCCCTCCAAGCATTAAGCGTGGCAATGCGCGTGACACTAGATGACCGATTTTAACATTTAGATTTAACGTTTAGATACATATGTAATATTTACATTTAGATATTAAACTTAAACTTTTTGTTCAAATGTCCAAATGCGCCCTCTATTGGCCAGACGCGACTGTTCTTAACTCTATAGCAAGAAGAAGTAGTTGGCGTAAATACCATAATGTCAATAACTGTTCTTTCGGTCACGACCTCGCAGAATCTCTTGCTATGAAGGTAAATGTTGATTAATCTTTTAACGACAACTTAGAGGTGCTTGGTCTCTCTGTAGGTGCAGTTCGATTTGGTGGCTGCAGCTTTTACCCTCGCAGAGATTCCCAACGCGAAGGATCGAGAGGAAGCCGTGACGACTCTGTGGAGGAAGACGAACTCTTATCTGGTCTGTCAAGCAGCGTCAGCAGAATTATGCTGCTCATGTATTTTGTTAGTGTTTTAGTGACAATATTGTTTAGCTTTTCTTTTTTCAGAGAGAGTGAAGGACACTGTTTTCATGAAAACTCTATAATTGACATACTTTAGATGGAGATGAGCATAAAAATCAAAGTTAGAAATAAACCATAAGGGATAATATTAGTGAAATTGATAATAAACTTAATTTTATTGCAAATGAATGTTGGTGTGATATTAAAATAAATTAGTAACTCAATAAAGGTAATATAGGAAGACAAGGCTAGAAATATGGATAATAATAATAAATAATAAAGATAATATTAGTAATATCAATAATGATAATAATTAGAAATATGAAATACCTAATATTTCGGCTATAAATATATTTAAAAGAAAGAAAATAACATAAAATAAAATATTTTTACATAGTAACTAGTAATTACATAGTAATTAGTTACACTTGGATTCAGAAGTTTAAAACAATGAATTAAAAGCTTTCCTTAATTTACAAAATAAATAATTTAATAAAGATCAAGAGGGAAATATCCAATATGTTAATAGGAGCTAATATTGGTGTAAATAAGACTAATAATTAATTATAATATACACATTTCAAATTTAAATAAATAGCAAATTTGATTATTCAATTCAATATACAACTTATATGTTAAAAATAATATATAAAAAATTAATTATTAAATACATTTATTGATTACATAGTAATTTGTTCATATTTGAGTACCTAAGTGTAAAATAATTAACTATCTTTCTTATGTAGAATGTATATACAACATAAAAAATAGATGAATAATTTTAGTTTAATATAATTAATTAATATCAAGTATAAATATATATAAGTATATACAAATATCAAGAATCAGTTTGTTTATATAGCGCCAATTTACAACAGATGTCGTCTCAAGGCACTTCACAGAAAATCAATTAAAATCAAAGATACATCAAAACAAATCAATTTAAAAAGTTTCCAATCTAAGGAAACCCAGCAGATTACTGGAGTCATTGACTTGCAGCATTCACTCCTCTGGAATCAGCAGACCAAAACAATGGCTTGTGTTGTCGTTGACTTTACAACAATCCCTCATACTGAGCATGCATGTAGCGACAGTGGAGAGGAAAAACTCCCCTTTAACAGGAAGAAACCTCCAGCAGAACCAGGCTCAGTACAAGCAGCCATCTGCCACGACCGACTGGAGGTTTGAAGAGACAGAAAACTAAATTAGAAGCACAGGAAACTGAAATAATAGAATTTATAGCAGCAGTTGTAGAGCGTCACTGGAAGCATCTCAGCCCATGTTCTCCTCCAAGAAGCTGTCTCAGCTAACAGAACCAGCCCAGGTGTGGTTACTATAGGGAGAAGAACACTAAGAGAAAACAAAAGGTTAACAAGGTTGAAATAACGGTAACTAAGTAGATTGGACAAAGGAAGAAAGTAGCAGAGAGAGAAGTGGTCAGATTGTCCTCCAGCAGTCTAAGCCTATAGCAGCAGAACTATAGAAAAACTTAAATAACGGTAAATAATATGGAATATTACATTTGCAGATTAGATTCCGTTTAATAATAAATACCTAAATATATTAGTATTTATTTAAACAAAGTAACTACTTAGCAAATTGTTATCTAAGCGTAAACTAATTTGTTATAATTCAATAATTTGAATACTAATAATCAGTATTATTTCAATAATAATAACAAACATAATAATAATAAAGCGATAATAATAATATTCATAATGCAATCTGGTTTTTAGTTGCTGGTGGAAAATGGCACCAAAGACGGCCATCAGATGCTGATGGAGGCCAGGGACACGTTGCTGCAGGTACTCAAGCATTTCAGTAAACAGTTTGCAGCAATAACGCTTAGAAACGATGACACAGTCTGGCAAACCTCATCCGACTCTGCAGAAACAAGAGAAAGTCCTTCATGACCCCAGACCAGCGTCCGTGTTTGCACCGGTACGTTGAACCGGTTCTTTAAAGCCAGTTTTCATCCCAGCCAGCAGGTTAAACTTCATCCGTCTGTTGTTTGCAGTGCCCGCATGAACTGATGTGTCCTAAACTGTCCCAGGAGCCGATCACACCCTGCAACTTCCAGCAGCGCTACCACCCTCTTCCTCTACCAGGGGTAAGACTCGGGTGTCTGCCCACAGAGCTCGTCTATAGATGCAGTAAATCAGCTTCAACTGTTTATTACTGTCTTCAGAAACAGATTTTAATGGCCTTATGGATTTATTAACCAGGGATTTCATTATTACAGTCATAGTAGACGTTTTTAAACTCTTCAGATTTTTTCCTCCTTGTTTCTTTTTTTCCCCCCTTCAGATTTAAGTTTTTTCCAACGTGATTAAGTCTAAACAAAATAAAATAATTACATAATTATGTAGAAAATAAACTCTTAATAGGTCTATATAAACAGCATGCATTCAATAAGTTTGACTTTGATTCAACATAACTGCTGTTTCTCTGTGGGACAAATCTACATTTAAAAAGAAAATTTGGGCATTGCTGCACAACCGCAATTTTAATCTTCTAGACAAAATGATCATTTTACATGTGGTTATGTATCACAAAAAAACTAAAATATTATAAATGAATGAAAATAGATGGATACAAAAGCAACAAAGACACAACATTTGGTTCCATGTTCAGCTTTAAACATGGTTTACTGCAAGGCACTTTACAACAAAATCAATTAAAATCATAGATACATCATAAATCATCTAATCTTATACCCAAAAATTGGGAGTCAAATTGTGAGAAATGAAGTTTCCGCTGATGGATGCTTTAATATATTCAACTTTTTTGATGCAGCGACACGAGTGTCAGACGGAGAAGTTTAGCTACCTGATCCTGAGTCGAACAGAACCTACTGGACCTGCAGGTCTGGAATGGGGCCGGCTGATAGCGCCGGTCCTGCGCAGAACGCGGCACGTCCACTGCCACATGTGCCGGCCCGACGGACGGCTGCAGCACGCCGTGGTGACGGCGCGAAAACACGGCCGGTGAGAAACGCTAAACCAGCGGCTGCAGATTTTAAAAACATAATAATTAAAATGATGTTAAGTCAATAATTACATGCACAGTAGTTCATAATTTATGATTTATGAAGACACAATTTAAAATATCCAACAAATTTACAATCTTATAACTAAATAATTTAACAAATTTTAGATTATATTTTAGAAAACTTTATAAAATCGTTCTGGATTTTATTACAGTTATTTAAATCAAATGTATTTTAGAATATGTTTTGTACTTTTTCTCCACTTATTAATGGTAATCTTTATTAAGATCTTTTTATCGACTGAAATTATCACATGTAATGTGGTTATAAATTGAATTTCTTCATCTGAAAGGTTGTAGTATGGAGGGTAAGGAGTGCCAAAATATAATAAGTAATTTACTTGATTATAACTGACAATAAATACAGAAAAAATATTTTATGTAGAAATAATTCCATTAGATCAGTTAAAAGTAATTTTTTTATTTTTTTGAATTTATTTTGCTGCTGTAGAGACTTTGACATGCAACAGACTTTAATTCGTTATAAAAAACAAGCCCCACCCACTTAGTAACATTGTACATAATTCAGACAAAACTTAGGATATAGAGGCTGGAGTTGCTCCCCCACAAGCTTATGTTATTTATTTCATTATGTTATTGAGTCTATTTATGCAAGCTCCTGTGAAACTAAGACCTCAGAAGTTGACTTCCTGTTTGAAGCAGCCAATCAGACGTCAGGGTTTCAACAGAAGCAGCTCTAATCCCGCCCACTGAGTTTAACAGTTTAAAATAATTCATGATATATTCAACAAAGGAACATATTATTTAATAAATCAAAATCAAAAATATGTCTTGTTAGTGAAATTTAATAAGTATATTCAAGGGAAATCTAATTATTTCTATGTTAAATAAATAATTTCTGTTTTGATTGTCTGCTAAATACATTAGTGACACATTTAAATAATATTTAATTAGTTATTTTTTTCATTGTAAGACCACACTTTTTAATCGTAGTTGGTGGATACAAATATTTCTTGCTTATTTCCTTATTGGAGACAGTAAAAATACTATTTGGGATACATCAGCTTCCAGTTTGAAGCCTTTCTGAATGTTTGACTCTGATCCTTGTTAGAGTGTCTGATGCATATTTGTTGATGGGTTGTAGTCTTAAAATAAATTCTTTTTCATTTTATTTTTTCCACAGAGATGTTTACCGCTGCGCTCGCAACAGCGACTGGGGAGATCAGCTGCCAGTTGTTCAGAAAGTCGGAGAAGATTCTGCCCACGGTGACTCGTACAGTTGATTCAGACAAGAACTCCTGACGTATTTTTAATTACCGTGCTCACCTTGGTCCCTGACGCTCTGATTGTTTTGAGTCAAAGTAGCATCCGGATGTAGTTAACCTTTTAAAAATGTTTAAATAAAACTTTCTTCCAGACTTTACGATGAATCTGTTTGTGTTGTTGAGAAAAATGTAACCGACCCAGGACTACGTTCACACAGCAGGTCATTTGTTGCTAAGCTGTGATCATTGTTGCAGGCTCCTTCATTATACTGTTTAAATGTGTCTGCCATCAGAGTTCTGTTCGTACGGTCTACAGTTACAAAGCCAGCTGCCTCCACAGAAGGACGCAGACATCCCACTGAAGCGCCATGTTTACGTCAGTAACAACGGACGCCGCCGCCTGTGGATGGATGTTAAAGTTGTTGAATTACGGGAGCCGACCGGATCAGAAGACGACGAAGGAAGCTGATAAAAAAAGCTAAACTCGACATTGCTTGCTTTACGTCCAGATTTACCTGGTCTGGGTTCTGCTGCATAAATGTGACTCATGAACGGCTGAAACAACTAATCAATTATTAAAATAGTTGACATTAGTCATCGATTAGTTGCTTGGTAATCACGTTTTACCATAAGTGGTCTATTTTTAACATAATCCGTTATATCAGCGGTCCATATGTGGCAATAATGAGCTACCTAACATTGTGATCTACCGGTGGAGTAGTAGAAGAAGAAGAAAGCAGCCAATTGTTAGCCTTGTTTTGGTAGCGCGTGGGTCTGGCGGCACGAACACATTTGCCCTGAGCAAGATGGCGGAGCACGAAAAGGTACAGAGAGAGAAACATGGAGTTGAAACAGGAGAGGAAGAACCAGCGCGGTAAAATAGCCGATATCTAAATGAGCAAATGAACATGCTAAATGCTATCATTGAATTGAGTTTTGTATTTAATTTGCAAGAGGATAGATTAGCCTCTACATCTCAGGTTTAGAGGCTAATTGAACTAAACTGGTTAGCTTTCCTGGGTTGTTATGTTTCTGATATTTGCTCATTTTCATCCTTTAGACAAGATCACAGTTCTTAGCATGTATGTTTATATATACACTGGCAGGAGATAGTTTTATAAATTTCTTGAACACTTTTTTTTATGCCTAATTTGATAGTTAAGATCAATTTGAATGCATGTATGATTGGATCTTTTAAAGTACTTTGAGTTTATATTTTTGTTGCGAATTTGTGCTGTACAAATAAACTTTTGTGCACCAATAAAAATGTAAATAACACATCAAGTCAAGTGATTTTAGCTTAGTTTAATGTATAACGGCTCATTTGATTGCCTCAAATCTGAGCAGTTTACGAAAATTCTACTAAGTATTTGAATATATTTGATTTTCATTCATGTTTTACAGAAAAGATCATACAGTCAGGTTCAAAGTCAGTTACTCCCTACTATCTGTTTCAGGGCTGAGGTCAAGTCTGGGTACTGGAATTGATATCCAGACTCAAGAGTCTTGACGGATCTGACTTTCTGGCCCTGCGTCAGGATCACGGCCCTCTCTGAGCCCAACAGGGCGTTCAGGACGAACTCGGGAACAGGAAAAATCGTGGGCCGCTTCAGTAGCCGACCCAGCTCCTTGGTGAACTCGTGGTTGGTGGCGATCTCGGGTGCGACTCCGTTATACACCCGTTGTGAGGTGGGGGTGGCTTCGGTGTCGGCGGCGGGCTCCAGAGAGCGAGCGATGATTCCTGCCAGGTCGGAGACGTGGATCCAAGGGAACGGCTGCCGTCCAGAGCCCAGCGAGCCTCCAAGCCCGAGCCAGAAGGGCAGCAGCATCTGCTTCATGGCACCGCCATCTCGACCCAACACTGCCCCTGGTGGACACACCAATGAATTAGTGACAAAACCTCGCACACGAGTCTTTATCTCTGAACTGTTGCTTTAACTTTTCTTAACAGGTTAAAAAAATACAAAGATAGTTTTGTCTTAGTAAGTTTTAAATTATAAAACTATAAATTTACTTTAAAGTCTTAGAAAATCTATACATTTTCTGTGTCAACCGCTATCTTGTGCTCAGAACAGACATTAGTTGCATGTGGTGTACCCCAGGGTTCAATCCTTGGGGCCCTCCAGTTTAATAACTACATGCTCCCATGTGCTAAGATAAAAATAAATAAATAAATAGCTATAACGTGCAGCTGATTCACACTACTAATTTACGAACCCATCCGACAGCTGAGCAGATAATGAGAACAAAAAAAAAAATGCAAGAAGGCGCCATGACTTTAGTACAACAAAGCTGAAGAAATTATAATTTTAATTTTTTTAAATCATTTTTGAATCTCCATCTAGAAACTGCCGATCAGGTCTGAAATCTTTTAATAGTTGATGATTCAGACCTGGACCTCAACAGACACATAAAGACTAAAAAGTCAATCAACAATGTCTTTGGAAGAAACTAACTTTGTTTAAAACATTTGAACATTACGCTAAATGGAAGTAAGCTTCTCCATCATCCACCCAAACTTCCTCTGAACATCTGAACGTTTGCACCTACCGGCACGGATGACGACCTGTTTGGTGTGTTTCGCCGCGTCCTCTGGGAGACACGCAGCAGCCTCCCAGTCCTTGACGAGTCGCGAGAGGAGGTCAAACGGCGTCCACTCGCTGTCCTCTGTGTACTCAGCTGTCAGACTGGGTTTGTAGCAAGCTGCAGGGTCAACCAGGGAAAATGAAAAAAAACAGACAAGTTCGATCGTGGATAATGCCGTGTTCACACCAAACGCGTCTGGGGCGTCCAAATGGCGTCTAACACTTGAGGTTTTTACATTTTGTGCACTTTTTAGGGTCAGATGTCTTTTCAACGATGGCGGACGAAATTGAGCATATCAAGAAGTGAAGATTTTAAAGTTAAATGTTATATGTTTAAGTTAAACATATAACAAGTAAAAATGATTGGAGTTGTTAATCTCATAAGGCAAAAGATTTTGGATTATTTATTTTTTACCAGTACGTTTGTCCTGACTTTTTGCTGAGTGCAGTTTAATGACATCATGGCGTAGAAGTTATTACATTAAGGGGAGTTATTTTTCTAAGTTGTAATTTAATTTTGAATGGCTATAGGGAAAGAGAACGAAACCACAAACACCATTCAAAGCCATTTATTTACAAATACAGAAAACTTTTCTATTTTTTAAAATCATTTTCCTTGAAACAATTCTTAAAATTTATGTGTAATGCCATAGTTTGTCATTACGGTCTGAAAATTTTTTATAAATCAATTTTTTCTTTATCCCTATATCTAATTATTCACATACATTATTGTGCTTTAGTGTGTTTACTGCTCTTTTAATTTTTTTGCTTTATGCTGTGATCTGTTTAATCAGTTTTTGTTGTTATTGCTGGTTGTTTTTTTCAGGTAAGTCTAATTAGTGATTCTATAACCATAAGAAAATCATCCGTGCATTTATCTTTCATCACATTCCAACAGTCCAACAGTGTTTTCACACGTCTGCAAAAACAGCTGCATCTGATGTAACTATTTGACAAAATTTTATGTCCAGACAATTTACTTGATCATTCAGATCAGTCAGTTTGCCCCCAAACAATCCCACAATCCTCTGCGTGACCCAATATGGCTGCTCACCGCATCTGCGAAACAGCTGATAGCAAAAACGGCAGCGCTAAATCTGTCCGCCATTATCACTTCAAAATCCTCCGCCCTGTTGGAAAGTTTGTCACTACGTCACATAGAAGGCGTTCTCCGATTGGTCGACGCTCAAGCGTCCAGCGGTCGAAAGTTCAATTTTCCTGACTCGAGCGTTTGGAGCTTTTTGAGCGTCTGACGCTCTGGACGCCCAACAAAGCTCCAAACGCTCCTTTTACATAGACTTAGCACCTAAACCAGACGCTCTTAACACCCCACAGGCTTTCGGTGTGAAGGCGGCACAATGCTTCTCGGAGCAGCCCATTAGTAACGAGCCGGGATTCTGACCTACGCCTGAAACCAGGACCCAGGAGTGAGGAGGGCTGGGAGACGCAGCGATGGCTTCAGACAGAGCTTTGGTCGTGTCGATACGACTGGAGAACAAATCCTTTCTATAGCTTTCATTCCACCTTTAAAAATGAAGAAAAAATGAATAAAATCAGGGTAAATCTTTAACCGGGCATTAAAAAACTAAAGTAGCAGGAGAAAGCGCTGACTATACCTGGAAACGCAAAGTAGTGAATTTAAAATAATGATAAAAATAATTTAGGTGGTTTCGATTTCTAGATACATCATTTTAATTAATTATTTACATATTTTAAAATAACTTAACCAAAGTGTTTCAAGAAAGAAAAAAATTAATAAACTTCATGGATGAATCGAAAGAAGGATGATTAAGCACAATTTCTCATTAAAATAATAAACTGATAAATATATATCCAACAGTTTAAGCAACACTGAAGACGTTTCAGTTTAGGTTGATTTTGGTTCCCACTGTGGACAACATATGTAGTTGTTTTGCCTGAAGGAAGACTGCATTTCCCATAAGCACCAGCGCATAGCGTGGTAAAATCCTGATCAGTTGGATTGAAGTACATTTCTGTTTCCAGTGTCTGTGTGAAGGATGAACATCGATGAGGTGATGAATCTAATTGCGGTGAAACAATGTCATGTGATGATGTTGGAAATAAGAAACGGGGGAAGTGACGTATGCCGTAAAGCAGTCAGCACATTTGTAGTTGTTTTGTGTGGCAGGGTTCCTGCCACCCTCCTCAAAGTAGCTTAGAGCCGGTTAAAGAGATACGGACCCCCTCTGGCCATGACAGAGGCGTTATTCAACGAGCTGTAAGTATACATATGATCACAAAAGCTATGAAAATATTTGATAAAGGTTGAAAAGTTACTTAGTGTTGCTTTAAATTAATTAATTGAACCCAAAACGATTAATTACAACTCAACCTATTTTTCATTAAAACAATAAACTCTGATGAATTTCCATCTGACAGTTAAGATGTGTAAGACGTGTATAATAATTATTACACACAGAATAATGAACCACAACACTGATGAAAATGAAAATGCGCTTCAACACCAAGTCAGTCTAAAACAGAAGAACAAATCTGTCATGTTTGGGAGCTGACCATCGGAGAGGGTTGAGAACGTTTTCCCCGGCCAGGTTGACGGCGCCGTCACAAGGAGGCAAGCCGCGAGACTCCAGTTCGCCCTGACGGAGCAAAAGACAGGTGGCGATTCGCGAGTTAGGAAGCATCTTTGGATCAATACAGAATAGTTGTTAAATGGTTGTTTAAGCCGAGCTTCTCATCGTTACGCTGCTGCAGAATCAGAATCAAAAACGAGCGGAGCCTCTTTTCCTTACCCATGTTATCTTTCCTGGTCCAGGCTGACGGGATATCACCGTGACCTCGTGACCCCAGTCTCTGAGCAGGCGCGTCAGCTCGCGACCCACAAAGCCTGACCCCCCTCCTGGGAGAGATTAAAAAATAAAAATAATGTTACTATAAATGTACACGTTTTTTAAGACCGTTGTGGATGTGAAGTTTTATCCGTACTTGTGTATTTCTTATTTTCTCAAAGTTGCAAGTTGTTTTCTACCGACTGTAGACTTTTATTTTATAGCGTTGTTTTACGCTTGGCTGTTGGAGTAGGCTCATCCATTTTCCTCTAACGAGTCTTTACTAGTCTTATATTTTGACATATACATTAAAATCCAGAGTTTTAATGCCTTATTTGAATTATGATTAATATTGAGTATTTTAGCTTGGCATGTTTAGCTCTTTAACTGTTCAATGTTTTTTTTTACTGTTCATTGGGAGCCATTGAGCGGTTTATCTATTGTAATTTGTCAGATGTAAATGCGGTAGAAACTGAGGGGCCGCTGTTAACCGCCAACTCGGCTTCCCTTTTTTAATAGGAAGGTTTTAAAGTTTAAATCTTTTAAGTTTAAGTAACATTTCAGTTACCAACTTTGTGATGGTTTTTACATGTTAAATATAGGTTGTACGTATTCTCGTTTCCTTTACCGAAAGTTGTTCCTATGGAGGACTAAAACTGACATAATTAAAAATAAAAGATGCATTTAAAATATAAAAATACGTTATTTTTGTCAGTTTTACTTTTTTTCATCCTACAAGTGTGTTTATTTAAATATGTTGCTATTAGATTTTTCTGTCTTTTACCCCACCAATTGCATTTCTGCGTCATTATGCAAATAAGGTGGGGCGCCATTCTTGGTCCAGCTCGATTGCAGAAGAATTAAGGGATGTTGGTATCTTGGCTAAAAGTATCTGCATACTGAAGAAAAACTGCATACAGTAAAAAAAATTAAAATAAACAGAGATACTTATGAGGAGAAAAATAATATGCTTAAAAAATTTATATTTAATTTGTAAATTAAAGAGACAAAAATACATTTATAAGGAAAAGGAAAATCAAAACATGCATTGCTGCTTTTATTTTTTAATAATGGCAGTTTTGGTCTTCCACAGTTTCAATGCTATTGATGTTAAAAATAAGATTATTAACCTTCGAGATTATACAAATAAACATATAAAAGTATATTGTTTATTAATAAAACATGAAATAATTAACATTTATCTTTTATTTGTTGAATGCTTTAAAATCTGTTCTGATTCTCTCCCCATGTTAATTTCGCTCTCTGGTAAAAAGCAAAGAGAAAGTGCGCATGCGCAGTACACATGCTTACAAAACAAAACACATGAGTGAATCTATTGCTTTAAATTAATCAAAATTTAAACTAAAGTGATCTAGCTTTAGCTTTCATCTAACAGCTAGGTTTTTAACTCATGTTTGTAACTACTCACATTAAATATTGACATATATTTCAGGATCTAACCTTAGCCTAGCAGTCCTAGAGGCTAACCTGCAGCTTGGGACCTTCCTGAGAATCCGAACACAAACACATCAATGCAGTAAACTTTCCTACCGATTAACACTCTCATGGCCAAAGGTTTCACACCAGGATTGGTTTTTAAATCCTAAAACTCGGCCGCTTGTTGCAGTTTTTCCCTCCTCTGTCTGTGTCGCTCTGAATTCGCACACTTTTGGACCGACAGGCTTTCCGTAGCGCAACCATCAGGAGAACTGGGTTTGTAGTTTATTTGCTTTCTTATTTGTGGAAGACTTCTGCCACCTGCTGGTCTCATCTTGGTTACTGTGGTCTAACTGGATGATGGTTAAACACTAATGATAAATAAAACTATTTTTGCTTGTAGGATATGTAGTGTTAGATCATCTGTAATTATTTTATGTCTTCTTCTAATGCTTTTCTTCTAATCATGACTGCTTAGATTTTTTGAGGGTCTTTTAAATCCAATTATCTCAGCTAGTGAGCCTTAGTCATGACATTGCACTAAGAAATTAGGTTTTTGTTAGTTAGGAAAGTGAAAGAATTTCCCCAAACAATAGATCTACCATTATCTGTTAGGTTAAAGATGGTTTGCGGAGACCAAATGATCACAAATTCAAATATTTTGAATGTTTTAGTCCACAAAATGTTTGTTAGGCAGAGAATATAAACTGCTTTAGCAGCTGACCCAAAATTAACAGCCAGATCTCCAAAAAATGATTCAGATTGAACCATATGATAATGTCTGAATGGCCCAGTCAAAGTCTAGGTCTAAATTTTGTTCTGAATTTGATATGCAAAGACAGTCTCCAGAAAAATAGGTGGAAATTAAAAATGTGACTTTTAAAGGTATCTATTTTTTTTTTTTGAGGGTTTAATTGATTGTTTAGCTATTTGTGTGTAAGTGATATTGTTTGTTTATCAGTTGATAAATTAAAACATATTTTATTCACATATTTGAGATAAACAACTACTATAAAATACAGACACCTTTGTTAATAAACAAATAATGTGAATAAATTCAAACTATTGAATAAAACTATATAGTCAGTTCTCAATAGGATCAGTAGGACAATTTTTGAGGGCATTGTTTTTATTTACCATGGATATTTTTTTAAAGAATGAAAGAGGAATTTAGGAACTGCCTCAGGCTTCCAAGATGGAACTCAGCAAATCAAATGTTTTTTCACGAGGAAGTTCCCAACTTTTTATGCCTCACTGAGAAACTTTATGCATACGTTTATGTCGTGTTTGAATGAGTCAATTCTAAGAGTTAGACAAGACATATATCATGTTTGTAAACATTGGAACAACTGTTTGTTTGCTTCCTGATGATTGTGTTTGCCTTTATTTTTGTAACTTTTTAAAAATATAATTTTTCATTATATATATATATATATATATATATATAT
>JAVLVB010000550.1:123005-140459 GCA_032876305.1 Orestias chungarensis | reverse complement strand
TATATATATATATATATATATATATATATATATATATATATATATATATACTGTAGAGAGAGAGATGTGAACTAAAAATACTGCAATAATCCAATTAATTAATTCACACACTAATTCATAAGTCTTTAAAATACCATAATTTCTTCATTTTTCTTCATCTACTGATATCCTTATTTAGTCTATACTTGAGTAGAAAACCTTTTAACTACATACTTTTATTCAATTACCTGAGTAAAAATGTGTGGCAGTAGTGCTACTTTTACCTGAGAACATTTTAACTTAATAAATCATCTCAAATATAGAAGAGGTGTGAGCAGAAGGAGGTATAAACGATGAAAATACAGTCAAAAGTCAGAATAACTAACCTATGACAGGCGAGGCTTGTCGATGGTTGTTGGATGGAAATATCCGGCTCTTGTCCTGCTTTGAGTCTCTGCTAGCTCTTTAAAAGAGAGATCCTCTCCTTTTCTTTCCCCACAGGCTGAAACTTGCTGTGGATTTACAGCCCGAGACAAAGAGGTGTGTCCTTCTCTAATACTGTAACTCTCCCCCACGTCTCAGCATTCAAAACCCCATTTATGATCATTACTTCAAGTATTCTAACAAAAATAGGCACTATTCATCACAAACAAACACATACATGTATGGAAACCTACTCAGATCTTGGTAATCTGATTGCATGTTTACCTTTGACCAAAAAAGGCGTGCCTTCACTCGGTGGCCGTGTTGTGAGGAGTGATTGCAAAATTAATGCTGAGCATGCAGAGGCAAACACGATCACAGAGAACCCCCCCCGTTCCCCACGTGAATAAAACCCAAAACCACTAGCTGAAACAAGTCTGACCGTGACAGGAATCCTGAGTTTCACGAAAGGGCGAAGAACAGAATCAAAGACCTGAAGACAGGAACTTCTGGCTTTGGACTGGAAGCACCAGATTGATATCAATTGACATATATTGTATGTTATACATACCAAGTTTAGTTACCTGTCTCAGGAAGTGTCTAAAAGGAGGCCATTGGTTTCAGAGTGAATGGAATCTGCTTGATTTCCAGTCTGCAGATAAGATCTTTGGGGGATTAAAAGTCAGTGTGAGTGGATCTCTTCTGGGGATGGACAGTTTTTACTTTTATTACAAAGAGTAAACGGGAAAAAAATAACACAACCACATTATGTTCTCTCCTCCAGGACAAGATTAAAAACAGAGAGAGCCCAGGGTTAATTTAACAAAATAAAACCACAGAAGAAGAAGTAAAGAGGCAAGGCAAAGCAAGGCAAAGCAAGGCAAAGCAAGGCAAGGCAAGGCAAGGCAAGGCAAAGCAAGGCAAAGCAAGGCAAGGCAAGGCAAGGCAAGGCAAGGCAAGGCAAGGCAAGGCAAGGCAAGGCAAGGCAAGGCAAGGCAAGGCAAGGCAAGGCAAGTTTATTTGTATAGCACATTTTCGTGTACAAGACAATTCAAGTGCTTTACATAAGAAAAAAGATCAGAAAATGAAACAATAAAATCAGCTTTGAATTTAAAAGAAATTAAATAATAATAAAATAATCATAATAGTACTCAGCTGCTATATGCACAGTTAAATAAGGCTGTTTTCAGCCTGGATTTAAACAACGGCAGAGTTGAAACCTGTCTCACCTCTTCAGGAAGACTGTTCCAGTATTGTGGGTGTAAAAATCCTTGTTTCCAAAGTGTTAGAAAACAACTGCCAAACTGTTTTATTAAAAAAAGCCACTCTAACAACATATTTTATCATATTTAAAATAATTTATTGAAATAAAAATCCAAGCCATCCAAGAAACTATTTAAGTAAGAATAAAGAAGGAAAAGTCGACTAAAGTACAGAGTAACTGATCGTTACATCAAATCTGTTCTATTGGAATCAGACAGCAGATAAACAGACACAAATATAAAGTTACGTGCAAATTTTCCTGTTACAATAACAAATAACATAATTACAGAATGCCAATTAAATATTTTCAACAAAAATAGAACGTCTACATGAGGTAATTAGAGATGTTTCAAAAATTACAAGAAAATCTGGTTTGAAATAAAAAGAAAGAGAAGGATAAATTGTTTTTCTTTTATGTTTTAGTTAGATTTTTTTTCCTGTAAAGTGTGTTTGAGTTTTTAGAGGAAAACAAATAATATAAATAAAATGCACTGTATTTATTAAATAGATTTTGTTTAGCATTCAGTTTATTTTATGAAACTCAAAATAATTATTTGTTCATTTAACTCAACATTATAGATATATTTTATCACATTTAATGATGAACATAGGCAGAATATTGTTCTGCAGGGAGTTTTTTACAAAACACATGACTCATTTTTGCTTTTTAAACTCTAATTTAGGGTTTGTCAACTAAAAGTAGTCGTGAGATTCACAGTTAGTCATTGTAGGAACCTTATTTCAGTTCTCCTTTATTCCATGAACAGATTAATAATCAGAATTTGAGTAATCTGAAACACCTCAGATCCTTGTTTTGTTTTCAGAAGTGTTTTTGTTTGTTTGTTTGGTAACACCCTAAATAAATTTAGAAATGCTACAATTTGTTGCCAGATTCTTTTTACAGTGATGTTTTTTTGCTTTTTTGTAATATTTTGTGTACATATCTGGTTTCATGTTGTTTGGTTTTGCTTTCCTGTAAAATTAAGCTCTCCAACAGATAAAACAATAAAGCAAAAAAAAATTAGATCTTTTTAGATAAGGAAGTTCAACATATGCTTCAATAATATCCATGGTTTCAAAATGTTCACTTATTCTTCATTAACTTTTCTGCTAAACTTCAATGGATGAAATAGTGTATCTGCAGACTTTCACCACTTGATGGCGACATATCTTCATGAGACACATCTCGTCTAATCAACGTGACACTAGCTTTGAACCATAATATACTCCTTCTCCCAAGCCATTCAACTTTACAGTTTCCCCACTTCCAGAAACTCTTAATGCTTAAAATGTGTAAATAATTAGTAATTAATACGTGCAAACTACGGAAGTGAGACCATTATACATCTCAAGATAGAATTAATCCATCATAAATCAATATTATTCTATATTTTTCACAAAACTTTGGCCTTCAGACCACACCTGGGTTTTTTATAAAATCTAATTCCTACAAATAATCCATATTAATCCATACAAACCCTGAAAACAGTTCTCCCATAGAAATTCATACTTGGACAAGCTCGAAAAACAGTAAAGATCCATTCATCCCATTTATTCCCTTTGGATCTGCTCCCACACAATAATGCATATTACTGTTGCTAAACTGCTCGGCACTATTGATTCAGTTCTATTCAGTTTATTTACATACAACCAATTCACAACACACAGGCAAAATCGTTTCAGTCCAATCATCCATTCATTCCAGTCAATTGTAGTTATCAAATTCTTCTTCTTCTAATTAGTTACAATAGTTTTCAATCAAAGGAAACCCAGCAGAATATATCGTCATTGACTGACAGGGTACACTAGATTTGCAGAGACAGCAGACGATCAATTGACTCTGCAGAGTACGGTCATTCTCGAGGCTACATCTCTTCAGCCTGTTCTGTCCGATGGTACCCAGACTTCGTAGGCCCAAGGATTCTCGTGAATGCCCTATGGTCTGGATGTGAGAAAAACAGATAACGCACTCTGTGGGGTTGCTGATAGTGCTGCAGAGCTGAGTAACAGCACTGCCTCCCACTGGACCCTGTCAAAAAGGAAAGGTACTCTTGCCAGAATAGGTCAAAAAGTCATACACTATTCGAGAAACGCCTGGAATATCTTAATCCCCCAGTAGTGAGGTTTATAGACTGTTTTTTTTTATACCCTTATCAGGCAACATATCCTGTGGAATGCGTTCATTTTAAGGTTGCTTAACAATCACAATAAACAAAGTCTTGCGGTTTAACGTTCATCAGTGCAATTAACCAATGTCCAACAACAGTTAAATGAGTTAATATAATTGTTTTATTGAAAATAATCATGCTTCTGAAGTAGTTACTTATATATCATGATCCACATGCACTCCACGGCAGACGACCAGCTTGAAATCTAGATTACCCTGAACTATAGTTGTGCTGCAACAGGCTTAGTCTACTGGAGAATGACCTGGCCACTTCTTATTTTGCTACTTTCTTCTTCTACTGTCCAATCTGCTTGATCGTTGCAGTTACTTTACCTGCTAACTTTGTTTTCTCTCAGTGCTCTTCTCTCCATAGTAGCCACACCTGGTCTGGAGTCCTGTTATTTGAGAAACCTTCCTGGAGGAGAACATCGGCCAGTGGCTTTATGTCCATCAGTGTAATTAAACAATGTTCATCAACAGTTAAATCAGTTCATATAATTGTATTATTGAAAATAATCAAGTTTTCGAAGTAATTACGTATATATCATGATCCACATGTGCTCCACTGCAGGCGGCCATCTTGAAATCTGAGCACGCTGACTAAACGATGACATATAAACTAGACAAAATCATGTGACCTATATACTAATAACAGAGAAGACTTTTGATAAATCATAACATGATTGCATAATTATTATGTTTTATATAAATGCCCCCTACAGGATGTCCAAGTGTGTGTATCCCCCATTGCACGTTAGCTGTTTAAGGGTTAAAGCCACATTTTAGTAAATCCTCACAGCAAAAAAGTATTTAGTTTTCATCTTTACTCATTTATGATCTAAGTGTCTTGTACCTTGCTTATTATACATCCATCCATCCATGCATTATCTAACCCGCTTATCCTTGAGGGGTTGCGGGGGTCTGCTGGTCCCTATGTCCAGCTAACAGGCCGATTCGGGTTGTTCTTGTTCTAACGCATCAAGGTCCATAGGACACAAGGCGCAGAGTTCCCGTGAGCCTCTCCTTCTGCAGTAGCAGTCATGGTGTTCTGTTGAACATAGATGTGGTTTACAACACAGTGAGGATCGTAATGCATCAGTGGACCACTACGTCGTTGCTGAACCGAGCAGGGGTAGTTCACTGCTTTTGGTCCAACAGATGCGGCTCTTCATCCACTTTCAAATGCACATACTTCCTCACGGACAATTTACTCTTCAAACTGTCGTGGCTTGTTAATACGTCTGACCCACACTGGAGAACTCCAGAAACCAAGATAACGAATGTTTATTGACGAGACTGTAAAACGTGAAACGAGGGGCGGAGATGTGGAAACAGATGCCACCGGTGAAAAGGGCTTTAAGGGAAGAGTGGGAGAGGTGATTGGATCTGCCGTTGTGGGTTGTAAGTTTGGTGGAGGGAGGACGGGAGATGAATGGTGATGAGATGAAGATGGTCGGAGGAGAGGTTACCAGTCATGGCGAGCACATCCAGAGGACTCGATGGTACGTCTTGTGTACTACTTGGACTGAGTTTGGAGACTCAGCAACATGGAATTGTTCCAGATGAGATAAGAAGTTGGAATGGTACATAAAATAAGCTTAGGATAACCTAACCCACTTAAGGTTTAGCTTACCCTGAACCATAGTTGTGGTGCTACAGGCTTAGTGTGCTGGAGGACGACCTGGCCACTTGTTCTTATTTTGCTACTTTCTTCTTCTACTGTCCAATCTGCTTGATTGTTGCAGTTACTTCAACAGCTAACTTTCTGGTTCAACAGCTAACTTGCTGCCAGCGACGTTCTACAACTGCATCTATAAACTCTCTTTTTCTGTTCACTTTCCTCTGCATCTTTTTTAGTTTTCCGTCTCTTCAAACGCCCAGTCGGTCACAGCAGATGGCTGCTCGTACTGAGCGAGGTTCTATTTCTGCTGGAGGTTTCTTCCTGTTAAAAGGAATGTTTTTCTTTCCACTGTCGCTACATGCATGCTCGGTTTGACAGATTGTTGTTGATTGGTCGATCGCGTATATCGCACAGCAATAAAGGAAGTAGATGACCGCATCCATCCCATCGTTTTGATTCACATACCCGGCAGCTAAATGATGCGCGTTAAAGCACGCACACTCGTTAGGTTTGCCTTAGCCGCTTTAGCAAACCACCGTATCGTGTACTATCCTATATTTAGTGAGCTCACCAGGACCGGATGTGTGTGTAGCGCACGTGAAGGAGGAGCTCAGATCTGGTGGAGCTGTAGAGACAGATGGAGAGCGGGAGCTGCTGTACCGATGAACATTGTGTTTAAGTTTTTATTTTCGCTTGGATGAGTTTTAAAGCAGCACTAAGAAACTTTTCGACCTTCATAAAATATCTTCATACCTTTTGAGAATATATGTCGACTTACAGCTCGTTGAATGACACCTCTGTCATGGCCCGAGGGGGTCCGTATCATTTTATCTTGCACTAAAAAACTTTGAGGAGGGTGGCAGGAATCCTGCCACACAAAACAAGTTCAAATGTGCTGACTGCTTTACGGCATACGTTAATTCCACCATTTCTTATCTTCACCATCATCTTATGACATTGTTGTACCACAATTAGATTAATCACCTCATCGCTATTCCCCCTCGGGCCGTGTCAGAGGCGTCATTCAACGAGCTGTAAGTCGACGTGTGATTACAAAAGTTATGATAATATTTTATGAAGGTGAAAAGGTTACTTAGTGTTGCTATAAGCACGCACGGCCACAACCAATTACAAAAAGAAGTCAACGACAAGAAGCTGAAAACAAAATTGTCACGAAACGATGAGAACTGATTACGGCATACAGCTCTTTAGGCTTCAGATGTTAAACATATATCTCTGTAGTAAGAATAAAATCAAAAACAGCTCTAAGTTGGACACATAGGGAGCCCCACTCCCCCCCCAGGCACCCCTGTTGCCACGGCCCTGGTTAAACCATCCATTTACTGTTATGTTCGTGTTTTACAAGTGGGAACTGGAAAAGGAGATGGATGTTAAGAGTTTCCGTGCATCAAAAGACCAACGGTCAAACATTTAGCCACTAAATACGAGTCTCTTGGATCGTGTGTCAGTCTTGTCCTGTCATTTTCGGATTTAGCGATGTAGGCGTTAAAACATGTAACAGAGGGATTTGGAAAATTACTGCGCCTGCTTGTTTGGTAGCAGATTTTTCTCCTCTCCCCCGACCACAATGTAACATCCAGAGAGCAAGTCCTGGGACCCGAGGCGGGCCCCACACGGCCGACCCCCAGGAGGACGACACTGGGAGCTAAACAAGCCCCTAGTTACACACCAGTACGCCCAGCGGTTGTGAGAACCAGGGACGCTGCAGAGACCGAGAGTGAGTGTGTTTATTTAAGTTTCTCGTCTCCTGACTCAGACAGAGAGCAGACTACAGTGGATAATGAGAAACAGATCTTCGGCGGAGAGGAAGAGGAGGGAGGGGAGAAGAGAGACGACAGAGATTTGATTGGAAGGGGGGAGAGAGAAGAAGAAGAAAAAAAAGGGGGGAGGAGAAGGGAGAGTGACAGCCAAAAAAGGGGGGTTGTGTCGTTCATCGGCACAGGAAATGGGCCCTCTGATGTTCACTAACTGACAGTTAACACTGCAGCCCTGGTGGCCGTGCAGCTGGCCTACAAATGGAGGCACCGGGGCCCTGCAAGCTGCACCACAGGTCATGATCGCAGCAACGATCTTTTAAACCCAAGAAACATTAATACTGAAGCTGGGATGGGGGCAGGAATGATGGGAAACAATGGGGCAAAAAGAGAGGGATTACTGGAGTAAATGTGACAGGGAACCCAAAAGGGGAGGCAGGCTGGAGGCTGGAGGCTGGGCAGGGGGATCCATGACTGACGCAGACTCGGTCCTATCGGCTCTGAGTCCGGAACCAGGGGGGCTGGAACCCACCCAAAGGCAATTAAGGGTAAAGGACGACAGAAATATTTGATGGACTTTTCTCTCTCTTGTTTCTCAGGACAGATGGGGGGAAATGGTGGATGGGATCTCCACGGAACTGGGGCGTTTACTGGGAGTTTGTGAGTTGACATGAAGGAGGATTTGAAGCTGACGGCAAAGCATCCGGTTGGATCAAAGCTGCAACTAAAAGCCTGAAGAAGTGAATTTTTTGAGGCAAAAACCTTAAGGGAAGAGGAACTGTTTCTGTCTGATTTTTTTTTTTTTTTTTTTTTTTGAGGAGGGAGATTTCTGGGCAATGATGGAGGAGAGATAACAGTTACTGGGAGACCTCCGTGAAAAGTTTGCGTCTTTGTGCGTGTGTGGCGCACTTTTTTACGCCTGCGGTCGCATCAGTGGGGCCCTGGTCCCGGGAACGATGGGGGCCGCGCCGGGCTCGGGCTGGGAGGAAGGAGAGTTCGAGTTCAAGCTGGTGTTCGAGGAGGATCCGCCTCCGCGGCGCGTCCAGGCAGCGAGCCCGGCGCGCACGGCCGAGCCGGAGGAGAGTGACGGCGCGCCGCTGCGTCTGGACTCCGGCGACCTCGGTTCGGTTCCGCTCCACGCACCGCACAAGCATGCACGTTAATGCACGGTGACGATTTCTGCATGTTTGCATCTGATGGCTTCCTGCACGCACGCGCATCTGTGATATAGCGCTGCGCGTGTGTTTGCTGTGCACGCTCTCCCTGGTTCTTGGTTGTCTTTTGCGCGTGCATATCTCGCCTGTATCCGTTTGTTTGTCGTGCGCGCGTGCACGTGCGCGCGCGTTTGGACACGTGTGCGTGCGTGCGGGCCCCCAGACTCAACGTGTTTCCAATCAGCTGTGCGTGTGAGCAAAGTTAACAGCTGCCATCTGGGAAGGAGCCTGAGCCTCAGAGTGAGCGCACCTCCTTCTCCTTCCTCCATCTCTGCCTCTCATTTCTTTAACACACTGAAAGAGAAGGAAAAAACGTTTGTTTAACGCCCACGCTGGCATTTCGGCTCTTACCAAACTCCCGACATGAATGTGCAACAGCATGAAAAGTTAAAGACATATTTTGAGGCCTTGATACTTGAATAGATCCGACGTGTGTGCAAACTACTGACTTACATTGTGTTACTACAAAGTATTGCTGCTCTTACTTGAGTGAAATTAGTTTTTTACGGAGATTAGCCCAAATGCAACAAAACAAGCACGTCTTAACTAAAACAAAATTCTCCCGACACAGATACGAAACCCACAGTTTACGTAAAAGTGAGACCTCTCGTGTGCCCTGATGTTATTTTCTATCTGCTCAGCCATTTACAATTCAATTAAATACAGTAAACACGATATATGGTCCCTGGAAGCACTTCAGCCCCGTTCTAAGTATTAGTTTCCGGGTTTTTTTCCCAGTAAAGGTCTTTTCCTGTTATTTATAGGGGTAAAATATTTAATTTAAGGTCTATAAAAATACCACAATTTGCACTTAGCTTAATGTGTTTGTCTCTCTGATGATATAATTTTAAAATAATCATTAGAACAGTTGCTTATCACTCGAGTCGCGTTTTTACTAATCACTTTTCTTTGATTTATTTAGATTTAGTAAAAATATGCAAAAGTTGTGCTTCTGTTTTTCGAGTACAAACCTTGGCGACTATACCCTCATCTGCTAAGGACACAAATTGAAGATTTATCGCTTTACGCATTGCCTTCCTATTTTCTTTAGATGCACCAATCAGCTTTTCCTGAGGTTTTCCCAAGAGGGTCAAGCTCTGACTTATTAATATCAATTTTGATTGATTCGGATATGTTTTACTTAATCACATAAAAAGGAAAGAATATACAAAAAGGTAAAAACAACAAATATACCCACAACGTGTTGACCTAAGTGCTTCTGTCCTGGTATTTGCTAAACTAATTGCTATAATTGAAGCGCCTCAAATATTTTTACTCAGCATATTTTCCATCCATCCACTGTCTTTACCCACTTAAGAAAGATGCGGCCATACCTTACCCAACATGAATTTTATCACATTTACACAAAAAAGGGAATTCTGACTTCAGCTCTAAAGTTAGGACTGAAACTCCTCAGTAATACTCTTTAAATTCTTGTCGCTTCGCACTACTAAACATAAGAAAGATAAGGCCATACCTAACCCAGCATGCTACCCAGCTCCTGGTTCGGTCTAATGTTATCTGTCTCCTGACTGGTCTCCCAGCTTGTACTGTAAAACCCTTATAAATGATCAAGAAGGCGGCGGCGCGTCTGGTCTTCAATAAGCCCAAAAAGTCTCATGTCACCCCTCTGTCCATTGAGCTTCACTGGTTACCTCTGGCTACTCGCATATACTTCAAGTCCCTGATGCCATCCTTAAAAGTGCTTAAGGGTACGGCTCCCATCTACTTGAATACTCTTGCAAAGGTTTATGTCCCAGCTCTGTCGCTTCGTTTATCAGTGGATTGTGATCTAGCAGTTCCTACACCACGCTTAAGTCAATCCAGACTGTTTTCTTGTGTTGTTTTAAGATGGTGGAATGACCTACCAAGCGCCACAAGAACAGCAGCGTCCCAGTCTGTCTTCAAGAAACTCTTGTAGACCCACCTCTACAAAGAGCATCTCCTATCCTAACTCTAACCCAGACCTCTATACCACCTCTACTACGCTCTCTGTACTTCCCTCTATCTCTTCACTGTCACCTCTGACTGACCAGGGATTTTTCTCTGAATATCCTATGGTCAGATTGATACTAACTGTAACATTGTGTCTACTTTGCAAGTCGCTTTGCATGTGCTAAACGCATAAAACATAACAAACATAACACTTATTCTTTCAGGATAACCAGAATTCATTGGACTATATTGGGGTGCACACATAGAAAAAGACCCAATCACACACACTCATAATTAAGAGATTACCCATTTAAACTAACCGTCATATTTTAAAACTGTGGGAGGAAGTGGGAGTACCCATAGAAAGCACACACATGCACACTCGAGGCAAAAGTGCTACTCGATCCACAGCTTACCTCCCTAAACAAAATGTTTAAGAGATAAAAGTTTTGAACCTCAACAAGTAGCTGTATAAAAAGCCCCAATCAGAATCTGTTATGCTAAATAATGTACGCTTGTTTCACGTCAATGATGCAAAAAGCCGGATACAGTCAAGAGGCTATAGTCAACGGACCATGTACATAAATGCTGATAATCTTGTAATTATTCCACTTTCTGTTGAATTCAAAATGACTACTTTTATCCAAAAATCTTATTTTTATACATTTATGGAAGGAAATTCGGCTAAAACTGGTTATGGATGGTCAGATATTGAATTAACGTAGATATTGGTTACTTCAGCAAAATGAAGTAAAAGCGTTTTTAAAATCAGGTTTTCAGATAAAAAATTGTTTTTTATATAATATTTATATTTTTGTTATTATTAATAATAATAACATTGGTTTCGGCCAGGAAACGCTGATCGGTGCATCCGTAGCAATTAAAGCTGAAATTGTCATTCAAGCAAACAAGTTTCGTGTTTTAAAGGTTTGAAGTCTCTATTCTCCTTCTGTTTTAGTGCATTGGTGAGAAAATATTTACCATTAAATTTCTCCACTTTAGCTCAGCTTTAAATCGAGCAATTTTAAACTAAAGTCTCCTTAGAACACACGCACTTGTGTGTAGTGGTTTAACAAGTCTTTAATGCAAGATGTCAGCTTTTGTTTTCTTCTCACCTCAAAGGAAGATTTATTTCACATATGGTGCAACGTCTCTTAGATGTTTTTTTCTTCCAGATAGGACTTTGTTCTAATAGCAATGAAAGGTTTGTGGCTCATAATTTACTTTATCCTGTCGTCTCATCTTAGCACATCTGTTGAACATGCAGCATGTAAACGAACTTCAAACAAAAACATGTCTTCTTTTTTTTATTTTATTACAAGAGCTGCTTCTTAATTAAATGTGATGATGTACTAAAGTTGATTTAGAAAGAAAGGTACTTTTATCAGACCAACATGGAGAAATTACTAGATTTTATATAATATTTATATTATTGTTTTTGATAATAATAATAATAATAACCTACACATTGCCTTTAGGTATGTCCATATAAAAAATGTTTCATGCCACTCAGCATTGGCCAGGGAAGTAAAACAATATTAACAACTGATATTTACTTCCATGTTGTTGCTGTGTGTTTTCGGAGGGTGTTGTACATATGATATTTCTTTGGTAATGTGATGGTGATGCAGTAT
This sequence comes from Orestias chungarensis, assembly GCA_032876305.1. NCBI lineage: Eukaryota > Metazoa > Chordata > Actinopteri > Cyprinodontiformes > Cyprinodontidae > Orestias > Orestias chungarensis. The sequence continues at coordinate 128,448 of JAVLVB010000550.1, read as the reverse complement.
AGGGTTTACTGGGGGGTATTAAATTAAAATTTCGCCCATTACAGCAAAAATTATATCGGTATTGGCTCAAATGTTCATATCGGTGCATTACTTCTAACAATGCATTTCTTATTATAGGAATATTTCTTGAGCTGCTCTGTTCAGGCTTTTTATGCCAATTCCAAGCCCCATTTTTTACGGATTGCGATTCCGTTCTCCTTTGCTATGAATTATAACATATAAAACAGACAAAAATTGTGCTAAAGACATTTTTTTTTTACTTTTGTCAAGTGTAAATAAAGGAGTTTCAGGATTAAGTCTACATCTAACATTTATTTTATGATTGGAAAACTAAAAAATTAACACTGGATCAAAGTAGGTTCAACATGAAAAGATGAAAATTACCTAATCAGTTTCTTGGAATTTGACTTGATCAGAGAAGATTTTCGTCCTCTTTGGCTACGATTAGACAAGTTTGCGGTCTGGAATGAGGTGACATATTCGGATGTCGAATGGGAAAACGTTTGGAGGTTAGAGGATGTTGATGATGATCGCCAAGATACGTTGAATCTGTTGCAGTTGTCGTGTTTAAGCGCAATCTGTTCCGATTTCTTCAGTTGATTGATTGGTGCGTCTCAAACATCAAACTTGTATCTAATAAAGTTTCAGTCCTGTTTACAAATAGGTTATTTTTTTATCTGAAAACTTGATTTTTAAAACGCTTTTACTTCATTTTGTTTCACACTAAGAGGTGCTAAAAAACTCTTTTTAAATCTGCCATACTTCATGATCTCTCATGGGGTCTGTAACTCCCACATTGGGGGTGAACAAAGCTTTAAAAAATGTATTATTAACATCTTTTTTTTTTTTTTTTTGCTTTTGAATATCTTTTTTACTGTGTTCAATAAGTGTTAGACAAGCTTTTGAGGCTCATAAACTTTACTGGTTTGCGTGCGCACACACACACACACACACACACACACACACACACACACACACACACACACACACACACACACACGGTTGCCCAGATCTAAAACAAAATTTGCCTCAGCACAGCAGCTTTAATCACTTGGAAATATTTCTTTTGCCAGGAAACATTTTTTTTTTACCCTAAATCGTAATTTGTTTGCGGTTTCAGTTTTGTGTCCATGTTGCCCAAAATTTGCCTGCATGGCTCGCCGCCACCGTTGCACAACAATGATCAGACGGAGCCTCTCTCATTAGAGAACAACCGCGTGGAAGCCGTCCATGCGGCGCAGTCCAGAGGTATAATTTGTCCTGGGGCCGTTGTGGCCTTGTTTGGGTGTTTGTTTGGCATGAAACACGAACGGTTTTGGTGATTTCATGCATAAGAAAATGTGTTTTAGGACCGCTTATAAAAACTAGCAGCATGGTAACGTTAATGAAGAACGGGTGGGTTCTCAATTACTTGGTCATGATACCATTTTTGTTGCATAGCAACTGACTTTTTTGTTTGTTTGTTTGTTTGTTTTTTTTAACATGAAGACAAAAGCTAAAAAATATGACTTGGGACATGTTGGTATGTGAAGCCAAGACGCTTACATTGGCTCTCCAAAAAGTGTCACAATATTAGAAATCACCCTCAAAGTTTTTCTACAAATCTATTAGGTATAAAAAAAAATCTGGATAATTATAACTATACTTTCTTGGACTGTTACTTTATGTGAAACACATTTTGTTTTGATTTTAGTGTTCAGTCATGTTTGATAGGTGTTTCTTTGCCCCTTAAACTTGCAAAGTTTCTATAAAAACCTTGCAGGTCTACTAGACTTTGGCCAGATCCTTCCATAACTTTACCTAACCTCTCATTATCCAGTCTTTTGTTAAAATGGCTGCATAGTTTGACTCCCAAGGGTGCTGGAAAATAAAATATCCGTTCATATTCAACTTTTAACTTTGAGTTTAGAGTCTGATTAGAATTTGAAGCTACGGCAGATCCCTGATATTTGTGGTGGTAGGGAACCAAAACTGTTTGTGAATAACTAAAAGAACACTGGAGTTCCCCTCAAAATGTACCTTGATATGCATTATTACGCAAAGTGGAAACCGTCCAAGCCACCGTAGCAGCTAACGTCAACAATGTGGTTTACAGTTAAACACATTCAATCGGTGTGATGGAAAATGCCTCTCTTGTATTAGTTGTTTCGCAAATGTGACTGGCCAGGACAAGTAAAGTGAGCTCAAACATAGAAAAGAAGATACGGTTTTTTGAATGTAGGCTGTGTGGAAACAAATTTAAAGATTTACAAGAAAATGAGGGTCCTAAGTATTCATATTTTCATCCTCCGTGATAATAATCCAGTTTACTCTGAAAAACGTAGATTATGATGCCAAACCCACCATGCTTCGTTAGTTGTTTGGTGTTATTTTTATAATCTGCCATATTGTTTTTGTATCAAACACACTTTTTGGATCTCTGGTCCAATGTTAAGATTGGGTTTCACCAGATTTTATCCAGACTTATATGTTTTTTGTTTGTAATTTTTTGATCGTACTACTCCTTGGTCTTTACAGGATTTCAATTCATTGTATTTCTGTACCACCAACTCACAACACGTCATCTCAAGGCACTTTGCAAGAAAGTATGCATGTAAAAACTCCAGATTGATAGATTTCAGCAAAGGCATCCATCTGGAGAAGAGTCCAACAAAAGATCCAGTGTTATATCTGTTGAAATCTCTCTTTAGCCCTGAGCAAAAATAGTCTAAAAGCAACGCAGCCTTTTTCTCAATGAATTTGTTGTAAGTAAAGCACCATTATGTTGTCTCCTCCAGTAACATAGCAGCAAAACAAATACTAGCTGCAATGACCCACAGTTATGACTTATTTAAACCCCAATTTAATGTTCTAGACCAATTTTTGCAATAAGAAAAAGGAAAGGATAAATTAGCTGTGTTATTTTGATAGAACAATCAAATGTGCCCTATTATGTTGATATAATTGTTGTAGACAACTGTCTAAACAGTTGGGTCCACTGTTGATCCTGGCTTCCTTTTAAAAAAGCTCCAGCGAACTCATTTAACATGTTACAACAATTATTGCAAATTGAGCGAAACTATTGCATAACAAAGGATAAAAGCAAAAAGCGAATCTTAATTATGTCAGTATGCCCTTTTTTTAAAAATAATCGCAAACAAAAAAGACAAACGTAAACAAAAATAAATGTACAGGCATGTTTTTAAAAAGAATACATAAATATTAAAATTATGTTTTGTAACAGATTAGATGATTCATATAAATAAATAAAAAATCTATCAAGCTTTTATTTAGCAAGACTCAGTTTTCATCCCTATGTGGTTTCAATAATATAAATTGTCTGTACGAAATGTTGGGATGTATTAGATTAGGTTCACACAGCAGATCTTGACGCTTAATTCATTTATTTTTTTTCCCCTGCATGGTCGTGCGTTCGACTAATTGAATGCAACTCCCCTCAGACTGTTTACACAAACGTAAAAATGCATGCCGGCGTCTGTTGCTTCAAAAACTATTGGATGTATATCCGATTTAGACATATTTCTTCTTATTTTCACCTTCACAGTTCACGCGTTTGTTAATTTCTTCAGGTACCGACAACCACATACCCATCGCTCATGCTGGACACTCCATCAACATCCCCAGCCCCTCTACCTCGTCCAATCAGCGAGCAGGGATGCATTCGCCACCTCCCCGGCGGGCCGCCGTCAGAGAGTTCAGTGGCACCTATGAGAGCCTGCCGGCCCGATCCGTGCAGGTAGTATGAAAACACTTCACGACTGGATTAACTAAACTAACTTTTAATCTGCGTCCCTTTCTACGAGTCTCACCATTTTCATTTCCAGTGTTCTAATGCCCTACAGACGGCGCTATTACTCGGCTATGACATAAACCACCTGCAGGAACTAGCTGCAGGTCCGGATCATGATAACATTTTAACATAGCATAAACATTATAACTGCCTTAAGGCATTAGCACCATTGACAGTAATTTAACGTGGGCATACCTACAGGCTGCTTCAGAGGCTACCAGTCCCAGAAGGCATATCTATACTAGAAATTATGAGATTCTATAGAGATATGCCAACATAATGTGAGGCTATGGGGGCCAAACTTCCTGTCTGCATAAATGAAGGTGTCAACCAACATCATCGTACAAGTATTTTACATTTATTAAGCTTCAAAATAAAACATATAAGTACTGTTGTGTAGTGCATTGTTGTCTATAATGGTTAGTAATGCCTACAAAGCTCGATTCAAATATTCTACTGTTTCTGTAAGGCGAAATAAAGCTAACAGGCTCAGTCATTCAACTTCAATGGTGGTATCTGTGAGAATAACAGAGTTGTCCTAAGCTAACACTGATTCACACATTGCGCCATTCTAAATGATTGTATATTACCATGTCCTGTTCTGCTAATATCGGACATTTTTATTTCACTTCTGACTGGGTGTTGGTTGCTAAAAGTACAGTTCGCATTTTGAAACGCTTTTGTTAGCAATTTTGCTAAGAAAATGTGTTTTAGCTACCGTGGCAACCAATCCCAAGACAACGCAGCCTGTCCAGCTAAACAACCGAGTATTAATTTCAGTCTTTTGATTTTATGACATGCAATAAACCTAATGTTAATTAACCTTTTAATTTTTCTCTTTGCCTGAAGCAAAGAAAGAAAAAAGAGAGTTTTAAAGAGTGTTAAAGACTTGCTGGTGTACAAACAAAGCATCAAAGTTAGAAAGAGAGCATGGTTGATACTAGAATCAAGAATCAAGAATCAGTTTATTTATATAGCGCCAATTTACAACAGGTGTCGTCCAAGGCACTTCACAGAAAATCAATTAAAATCAAAGATACATCATAACAAATCAATTTAAAAAAAAGTTTCCAATCTAAGGAACCCCAGCAGATTGCATCGAGTCATTGACTTGCAGCATTCACTCCTCTGGAATCAGCAGACCAAAACAATAGCTTGTGTTGTCGTTGACTTTACAGCAATCCCTCATACTGAGCATGCATGTAGCGACAGTGGAGAGGAAAAACTCCCCTTTAACAGGAAGAAACCTCCAGCAGAACCAGGCTCAGTACAAGCAGCCGTCTGCCACGACCGACTGGAGGTTTGAAGAGACAAAAAACTAAATTAGAAGCACAGGATACTGAAATAAAAGAGTTTATAGCAGCAGTTGTAGAACGTCAGTGGAAGCATCTCAGCCCATGTTCTCCTCCAAGAAGCTGTCTCAGCTAACAGAACGCCAGACCAGGTGTGGTTAATATGGAGAGAAGAACACTAAGAGAAAACAAAAGGTTAACAAGGTTGAAATAACGGTAACTAAGTAGATTGGACAAAGGAAGAAAGTAGCAGAGAGAGAAGTGGTCAGATTGTCCTCCAGCAGTCTAAGCCTATAGCAGCATAACTATAGAAAAACTTAAATAACTTAACACTATAGAGTGAGACATGAAGAAGGTAGAG